>CM066032.1:1696229641-1696323604 GCA_033557465.1 Ichthyophis bannanicus
TCAGTTTAAACACCAGCAACTTCTGCCGTCTGCCAGTTACTGCGTTGCTGTTTAAAACCCTCCTTGTACATGTATTTTCTTATCTCAAGAAAACTCTGTCTTCTTCAGTTGGTCCCTAACGAGCATTCCATGGTTTCAGTGGTATCTTGTACATTAGAAATATCATGTGGTATTAAAGGATAAGCCCTTTTTCCCTACTAAAGTTTCTTATAAGCAGCTGTCCCTTCCGAGCTCACTACTGGTTAATTAACGTCATCTACGTGACTGCTTCCTGGCTTTAGGCTCAAACACTGCTGGTTATTACCGTATACTCTGGATAATGGCTTGTAAGAGCGACTCCCCCTTTGTAAAGCCTATGAGGTAACTGCCCATAAACACTGGTATTAGCGTCAAACAGCTTGTGTCCTGCCTTGAATGGGTTTAAAGGCTAATTCCTCCTGAGACAGCTGTGGGAGTTTTTTCAGTGCCCTGACCAAGACGGCACTCGAGGGAAGTCTGTAACATTTAAAGTTGCTAGCATAATTATAATGTCCTCGAGACCTTCCTTTCTCTTGTAACTGCCGCGTCCAAGGAAAGAAATTGTTTCCTTTTCCCTTTATCTATGCTCTTCGCTGGATTCTTCTATTAATCCTGGACTTAGCCCTTTCGGGTGTTAATCAGTCCTGTTCCAATTTGACTGACTTGCTTACTGCAACAGGATTCCTCACTCTTCTCTACTGGCTTTCACACACACACTCTGTGTTCAACAGGCTGATCTCCACTGTACGGGCACATAGTCCTGAGACTCATTCAAACTGGCCTCTGGCATATGTTGCTGACACTCTCTCTCATTTCCGGTTCCTTCCACCAACTTTGGTCCATGGAGATGAGATTGGCTTATAGTGTTTCTTTCTCTTTCCCTCCGTTCCCACGACTGAGGTTGTTGCTTCCACCTCTGTCCGTGCTCACTCTCCCTCACTGCTTGTGAGTGTGCCTTATGTATCTGTCCCCGGGCTCCACCCCTTCTCAGCTGATCCCTATCAGGTAAATCAACCTCCATTCTCATGCTGGCTGGGTGTGTCTTTTTACCCTTTTCCCACGTGTGCCGTGGTCGCTCATAGCAACTATTTGACATGTTTTTGTTTACATCATCAGGTTCTGCCTGATTTTCTCCGCTAATCTCCATTTCTTCTGGGTCCCCTGGGTTTACCGTGTGGACAATAGACAGCTGGAGATTTTAGAGAATGCAGCAATCTTTGATGTCTCAACTTTTCTAAAACTCATTATTTATCTCCATTAATTTTATTTCAGAAGTATTTGAAGGAAGTGTTGGGATATCAGGGTTTTGCCACACTTGCCTTAAGTATTTATTATATCCTCAAGCTGTTAAAGCAACTGATGAGAAGGGGGAGGGATGGACACCTGTGGAACTCTCTGAGTTTCTTGAATCATCTATTGATTCTTTTAACACTGAATTAGATAAGATTTTGATTTTGAAAGGTTCTTTCAAAAGAAGAATGAATTGTTCTGTGGACAAAGGGTGAACATCTTCCCTGATGTCTCCAGGCAGACTCAGGTATGGTACAAGACTTTTCTAGTCTTGAAGCCTCGTATTTTAGAGTTTGGGGCTACATTTTTTCTTAAATTTCCCTGCAAATGCCTGGCGACGTTAGGGAAGGATAGTTTTATCTTCTTTAATGTAATGCAGTTGGAGGATTTTCTGAAGTCTCACTTGGAGGTTCAAAAGGTGGTTAACATTTGAGGTAACATTTTGCTAGGACAGTTTTGTATGATGGGATTTAATGATTTTCTGGGTATATACCAATTTATTTTCTTGTTTTTTCTGTTCTGTATTTGAGGGTATACTTGGGAAATGTTCATTATTTGTACTGATTTTGCAATTGTACATTATTCCTTTCATTTCATTATTTTTTCTTTGTAAGTAATTGAAAAGTTATAAATAAAACAAAGAGCTACTCGCTGCTACCTCTGAAAGTAAAACCAGATATTCAGTGCTGGAGCTTATCCGTCATCTGGTAGTAAAAATCTAGTTTTGCTAGTGATTGCAGCAGTTATCTGGTTAGTGGCAATATTCAGCCACTAATTGGATAGCTAAACTGTATAACGTTAGGATAGGCATTGAGTTATTTTAATGCCATTAGAGTACAGCAGGTTTGCTATACTCTGCATGCACTTTTTTGCAGGGTTTTGCATTTTTTCATGTGCCATGCAGTAGAGGAAAGTTGTGTTACTGTTCTTGAAGTGACACCAAAACCAGTATTAAAGCTTAATATTTAAGAGTATGATGTTCAATTATGTATTTTGACATGATCTTTCCTTTGGGAGGTCATAATTAATTAAATTTTACAAATGTATAATTCACCCTTTCAACCAGCAGAAAGTACAAAGGTGGGGGCCATATAGAAAGTGGGCCTCCATGGGAAGTATGTGTACTGCTGCATTTGGAAGATTATTTTTTTTCATATTAATTTTCAGAAATTAATGGGGATGGGTGTATAGTTGAAGGTTCATCTAGGACATTGATTATCTTCTGGCTGGCCCTGATAGTCTTTCCTCTTGTTCTGGTGTCCCTGTGGGGTTTGTGACTCTACCTCTAACAAATGCCAGATCTATTAACACAAAAAAAAAAATTGTAATGACCTAATGCCATTGGAAAATTAAAATTCACCACCGCAGCCATTTATTCTACTGGAAACAAATGTGCTTTAAGTTTTTTTTCTAAACATCAACAAGTTAAGTGCATTATGAATTTTAAATAGTTTTTTTCCATAATCTGAGGGCAGGCAAAGAAATATCCTGGCTCTACAGCAAGCCTTCCTAATCACTGATGCATTTGAAACTAACACACATCCCTGAATATATCTTAAAGCCCTCAAAGAATATACCATCCTAATTTCTCTTTAAGATAGGTAGATTGATAAGTCACTATCATGATTATAAACTTAGCTCACTGTTTAGTACTTCAGTATCCTTTTCAACTTAATTTACTTGCTCTCCTCCCAGTCTGACATTATTTAATTTGCAATTTTAGCCATCATGAACCAATCAATGTTATTTAGTTTTTAACAGTCACGTATATTTGCCTTTGTTACATGTGACTTCTCAGTTTGTTAACTATGTTATCTGCATATTTTGTTCCCTGTGAACTGCTTTGATTCACTGATTAAGTGGTATTAAAAAGCATAAAAATAAATATGGAGCCAATGCTATTGCATTAGAAAGGGGCATGCATTCTTTCCTCCCCCTCCATCCCATACTACTATTTACTACAACTACTTATCAATTGTACAATGCTACAAGGTGTACACATCCTACATATGCAATTGCATTCTGAAGAAGTCAGAGCATTTTAATGGAAGGTCAACATATAAGGCATTACAGTAGTCCACATGACTAATTACAAGAGCCTGGATCACTGTACGAACATTGAAGTCTAAAAACAGCTTCAGTTGATAGTAAGCCCATTGTGCTGCTGCCAAAAGTAGTAGTGATATATTGCCCAGTGAGTCTAGATTTGACCCCAAATTCCAGCAGGACCTTTTAAAAAGGTATCACTATTCTCTCCCCCATTTGTTTGGTAAGCTGTTGAAACCAATATAATGCAGCAGTGCATAAGCAGTCTCTTTTTTATGTTAATAGCCAGGTAGTTGGTCTTAATCCATTGTACTGTTGAAGCCAAACAACTGTTAATTAATGTGATAGTGTCATTTGACATTTGACCCACCTGAATAATCATCTGGATGTAATTAGCATACATAAATGGCTTAATGCCATATGATTCAGTCAGCTTTGCCAGGCGTTGAAGAGAAACATTAAAAAGTAATGCAGACAAAAAGGATTCTTATGAAACCCCATATTCCCAAAAATAGCTGGAGGACAAACTAGAGCTCATTTTCACTTTAAACCAGGGGTTCTCAACCCAGTCCTCAGGATACACCTAGAAAGTCCGATTTTCAGGATATCCACAATGAATGTACCTGAGAGGGATTTGCTTACACGGCCTCCATTGTATGCAAATCTCCCTCATGCATGGTCATTGTGGCTATCCTGAAAACCTGACTGACTGGGTGTGTCTCAAAGACTGGGTTGAGAATCCCTTCTCTAACCTATTGGACATAAAAAAGGCTAAATAACTTTACACTACACTCTTTGGTCCCATATAGAATTGACATATGTACCAACAGGTAGTTCCTAAGATTGTGTATAGTTCCCCTGGTTTACCTCCATGTTAATTCCCTGTTATCTGTAAACGAAGACCAAATTATCTGGCCTATGTGTTTTATTGTTACAATGTAAACCACACTGATGACAAATAGCGCGGTATATAAGAAGTGTTAAATAAATAAATATCTGCATATCTAGTAATCAAAATGTCTGAGTCCACTAAATCAAAAGCACTGGATAGTTATTCCTATGGAGCTGTTCATAAACCAAATTCATTACAGCCACTAACAAGTATTTCACCGCTGACTTACAAGACATTTATCTTATAAAAATTCACCTACTTTAACTATTTTGTCCTCTCTTATCTCAGAGAGAGATGATAGATTTGCAATAGGACAATAGCTAGCATATTTTGATTGATCCAAATTTCCCTTTTCAAAATGGGACAATATTAGATTGCTTCAAACTTACTGGCAAAGATCCTGGAGTGATATAAGCATTTGTCAAGCTTTTAAATAACTCCAACATTTTCTGACCCAGAAGAAAATGAAAAAGAATGAATTGGGTCCAGCAAACAAATGGTGACACAAATCCGATTTCTTCACCTTACTTACCGATACTAACACAAACACTTCAAAACCCTGATCTCCATCCTTGATATTTTGCACTCAGTTGATAACATCACAGGTGTGATTTTGGGGAGCCACCAGGAAGTGTTCTTTCTGCTTCTTCTTCCCTCCATCAAGGCAGAAATGTGATGGCTTGCTGTCTTTCTGCAGCACTGCAGTATTTTTTAAATGTTCCAATGCTCTTATGATGACATCACCTGTGCAACTCTGGGGGAGGGGCACCAGGGAGTCCTTTTCCTGCTCCTTTTCCCGCCAGCACATCAGGTATGCAATGACTTGTTCTCTCTCCCCTTCCACCAAATTTTCAATAGCATCATTCTCTCCTCGAACTCTGCTATTCACAGCAGTGTGTATAAATGCCCGTAGCATGGGAAATAAGATCCCTGATGTTGAAGCTTTGGTGGTGTGTTAGGCGAAGGCCTATGATCCATGCTGCTTGAGCTAAGCAGGCAGGCCTAAGCAGCTTGACCTGTAAAGGAAGCCTGTGGTTAGGCCCGGAGGAATGAAAAACCCTTTGAATGCTGCCCCATAGAAGCAAAACTTAACTAAGCATAATCAAGCATAGCTAAGCAGAATCAAAACTTAGGAGAAATAGAACAACTGCTTTAATTGGTACTGATAAGAATGTGAGAAGCTTCTATGGAATTAATTAACTCTGTTGAAAGAAAGGTTACAGTGCCCAGCTTTCGCACATATTCCAGCCAGCTAGTGACCTTGGAGGAGAAATGTATCAAGAGCCTAAGAACTGACCAATGTAATGAGGGCTGTAAGGGGGGGAAACAGGTGCTGAGCCCAGACCAAGGTCCTCATTGGATAGCTACGTAAAGGTACCGGGACCAATAGATGGGGCGAAAGGGGTTACCGGGACCAATGAAAAGTTTGCCTATGTCTAGAATGGAAAAGAACAGTATAAAAGTTGTTGTTTTACTAACAGCCATTGCTCAGCCATTTTGAATGTGATTCTGCTTGAGTCTTGTGCACAATAAATGATTTGGACCTTCTGAACAGACTCCTGGTATTATTGGTTTGTTTGCGCTCTGCCGCTACATATTCTTGGTGCGTTGGCCGGGAAGGTGTGGTTAGTAGAGGGTATACGGGCTGATATACCACGACTTTCCGCCTCTATAGGTTTGGTCCTGCCGGGCTCGTGCCCTCCCGATGTGGGCTCGGCTCCCAGGCGCCACCGGTCCTGTTGCATCGGAGGGAGCTGTGCCAGGCCTCGGCAGGTGCCGGACCTGGTCGGAGCCAACACCTCGAACCCATGAGGGGAGTCCGAGGTCCAACTCATGCGCTTGCTCGGGAGCGGGGACTGGATCCGGTGAGTATAGATTTGGGGTATGTTTAGACAGATGAGTCAGAACTGCAGCTTGAAACTTGTGAACTTGTGAATTTTGGTAAGAGAGCTTGATCACCTCTCAAGGCGGTCCAATTAACCTTGCATAGTGTATTCGCGAAGTGAACCTACTGTCTTCTTGGTACGAATTTGGTATAGCCTAGTCAGAAGAGACAGGATTGGGCTTTTTGGGATACGTTGCTAGCATGATTGTGTGAATGAAGTGTGATTGAGAGGTCTGGTGACACAGACCAAGCGAAGGCGGACTCCTGAGTAACGCAGTTCCTGGCCGGGCGACCGCGTCCAGGTCGTAAAAAGGAGGAAGCGACCGTCGTCTTGTCCTGTTTTTTGTTTCCCTTGAATGTTTCTAGGGCCGTGAGGACCCCATACCCACGGTCCGCCCTCCTTTTCCCTTCTGTTTGTTGTTGCGCGCACACATCGATATGGGAGGGGCAGGGTCTATGATGCACACTCCATTAGAATGTATGATTAAGTATTTTAATAAAGGATATTCAGGAGATTATGGGGTGAAAATGACTGTGTCACGATTTCAAGTGCTGTGTACTAGGGAGTGGCCTGCATTAGATCCTATGTGGCCCCGAGATGGAACATTTGCCATAGGAATCATACAGTCAATTTATCAGAAGGTGCGAGTAGCGCACCCCGATCAGTTTCCCTATATAGATTCCTGGTTAAGTATTTGTGAAAGCCCGCCCCCTTGGGCCTGGCGCTGCTATGAAGAACAGTGAAGAATAATGGTAGCACTGACAGAACAGACACATAAGACAGGGATAGTTAAGAAGCCTATTCATGTTGATCCCGAGTCCCCGGAAGTTGTAACTAGACAGCCCCTAGCTCAGCGCCCAGTAAGAGTACCACTGCGTCCCGCGGCAGCCCCCCGGGACCGGCAAATTCCAACCCCTGACCCGCCAGTAGCTCAGCCAGCTGATTCGCCCCCTGAAGAGGCCAATCAGCTCGAGACTGAGGAAAACTTTGAGTCAGAACATGAAGTTGAAGAAGAATCGTCTTCCCAGTATGAGACTGACAGTGTAAAATCAGCTGCCAGTGCAGGCTCATCTGCTGCAAGCGAGAGTTCCCAGACTAAGCATAATTTGAGGAAGAGAGGCCCAACTAAGAAATTATTGCCACTGCGGCAGGTCCCGGGAATGCCCGTGAGGAACGAAGATAACCAGATAGTAGCGGGACCCACAAGTTTAGTTTATGTGCCTTTCTCCACTACTGATTTGTTGAATTGGAAAACGCATTATGCCTCTTACACTGACAAGCCCCAAGAATTAACAGAGTTAATGAATACAATTATACAAACCCACCAGCCTACTTGGTCAGATTGCCGTCAACTCCTGTCTACTTTATTTACTACTGAGGAGCGGACGAGAATTATACAAGCAGCTGTCAATTGGTTAGCAGAAAATCCTCTAGCAGAGGGAGGAGGAGGAATAGATAATTGTGAAGCAGCAAAGAAAGAATTTCCTAATGAAGATCCTCGGTGGGATCCAAACAACGATATAGGATCTAGAGCCCTAGCTCGGTTTCGCCAAGGCCTCTTACAAGGTCTGCAAAAGGGGGGCCAGAAAGCCATGAACCTTTCCAAGATAGCCAAAGTTATTCAGGGCGCAGATGAAAGCCCAGCAGTATTCTATGAGAGATTAACAGAAGCATACAGAATGTACACGCCCTATGACCCAGCTGCACCAGAGAGTCTGTGCATGGTAAATGCCGCTTTTGTCAGCCAGTCTCAACCAGACATTAGACGTAAACTACAGAAATTAGATGGGTTTGCGGGCATGAACACATCTCAGTTAATGAACGTCGCTCAAAAGGTGTATGTGAATCGTGATAATGAAAGACAGAAAGAAAGTGATCGTAAAATGAAGAAGAAAGCCGATCTTTTGGCTGCCGCTATAGTTGAACAGAGAAGGGGTGGTGTCCCTAACCGAAGGAGCAGAGGCAGAGGGAGGGGCCGAGGAGATAGCCGTCCCACATTAGGCGTGAATCAATGCGCTTATTGCAAGGAAGAAGGACATTGGAGGAACGCATGTCCGCAACTCGAAGACGCCTCACACGAAGAAGAAGAGAACGCCCCTCGGAGAGAGAGGGAGAGAGGCCGATCACAGAATCGCAGAGGAACAAATCGAGTACATTTCCAATGGGAAAGAGAGGAGGCCATAGAAGGAGTTGCAACCGCAACGGACTATGATATAGATGAAGCAGATTAGGACAGACCGGGCTACGAATTTGCCTAAGGTCCCCAGGAGCCTATGGTCTGCTTAAAGATAGGGGACCAATTCATGGACTTTATGGTTGATACTGGAGCAGAACATTCTGTAGTAGATAAGCAAATAGCTCCTTTGTCCACAAGAGCAGTCACTATTATGGGAGCAACTGGTGCCAGAGCCACCAAGTCTTTTCTGCAAAACCGTGTATGTGAGCTAGGAGGACAGCAAATAGCCCACCAATTCCTTTACATGCCTGAGTGTCCAGTGCCACTACTGGGACGAGATATGCTAGCCAAACTGCAGGCCCAAATATCCTTTACTGAGAAAAGAGAAATGCAAATGACTGTGAATTCGAAGCCTGCAGGATTAATGGTGCTTACTGTTCCCCGAGAAGAAGAGTGGAGATATTACAGTACTAAGCTAACTCCTGATACCAATGTTAGTTTACTAAAGAACATTATGGCTCCTCCTGGAGTATGGGCAGAAGGTAACCCACCAGGCCTAGCTAAGCACATAGCCCCAGTAATTGTGACCCTTAAACCTGGAGCAGAACCAGTACATGTCAAACAATACCCACTCGCAAGGACAGCAATTGAGGGCATTCACCGCCATTTGTTAAGGTTACTGGAGTATGGCCTTCTCAAAGTATGTCAATCACCTTGGAATACACCTCTTCTGCCAGTTAAGAAACCTGGGACAGATGAATACCGCCCAGTGCAAGATCTAAGGAGAGTGAATGAAGCGGTTGAAACCATACATCCAGTCGTGCCAAATCCTTATACACTTTTAGGACTGATACCTGCTGAGGCTACCCATTTTACTGTCCTGGATTTGAAAGATGCATTCTTCTGTATACGATTAGCCCCAAGTAGCCAATTGCTGTTTGCCTTTGAATGGCAGGACCCTGTCTCAGGAAGACGGGGCCAACTTACCTGGACACAATTGCCTCAAGGATTCAAGAACTCACCCACCATCTTTAGTGCTGCACTAAACCAAGATCTCTCAAGTTATCCTGTAACTCCTGAGAAAAGAGTGCTTCTTCAGTATGTGGATGACCTATTGGTAGCCACCACAATGGAGAGTGAATGTGTACAAGCCACAAATGACCTTTTACAACTATTAGATGAAGCTGGATACAAAGTTTCCAGAGCAAAAGCACAGCTATGCCAAACAGAAGTGAAGTATTTGGGTTTCCGGCTGACCAAAGGAAGCCGACAATTAGGACCAGAAAGGAAAGAAGCCGTGTGTAGTATCCAAACCCCAACCACCAGGAAGCAAGTCAGAGCCTTTCTGGGAGCAGCAGGATACTGCCGAATATGGATACCTAACTTTGCTCAGATTGCTAAACCACTATATGAAGCCACCAAAGGAGAAGAGAAGTCAAGATGAAGCTTTTAAAACCTTGAAGAAAGCATTAATGTCATCACCAGCACTTGGACTACCAGACGTCCAGAAGCCTTTTCATCTATTTGTGCATGAAGTGCAAGGGAACGCTCTAGGAATGTTAACTCAGACATTGGTACACTGGGAGCAACCTGTAGCATACTTATCAAAACAATTGGACACTGTAGCCAAAGGATGGCCGCCATGTCTGAGAGCTGTTGCAGCCACAGCATTGTTAGTGAGTGAAGCAGATAAACTCACCTTAGGACAGAACCTATGTGTTACAGTACCACACGCAGTACTTGCCCTTGTGGAACAAAAAGGAAATCATTGGTTCACCAACTCTCGAATGCTGAAATACCAGAGCATGCTATGTGAAAATCCTCGAATACAACTGGAAGTGAGCCATGCTTTCAACCCAGCCACCTTGATACCAATCAGTGAGGACCTACCAGAACATGACTGTCTAGAAGTCATGGACACTGTGTTTTCAAGTCGACCTGATCTAACTGATGTGCCTTTAGAAAACCCTGACCAGACTTACTTCGTGGATGGAAGCAGCCTCATCATCAATGGACGACGCTGTGCCGGGTATGCAGTAGTTACCCGGGAAAAAGTCATTGAATCATCAGCTCTTGCATCAGGAACATCAGCACAGAAAGCGGAATTGATAGCACTTACAAGGGCACTAGTATTAGGTGCCGGACTTCAGTTGAATGTATACACAGACTCAAGATATGCTTTCACTACTTTACATGCTCATGGAGCTCTGTACAAAGAACGAGGACTCATTACCTCCGGAGACAAATCAATTAAGTATGGCCCAGAAATATTAATGTTGTTAGATGCGGTATGGGCCCCTGTACAAGTTGCTGTCATGCATTGCCGAGGACATCAAACAGGAAAAGGAGAAGTCGCCCAAGGAAACAGATTTGCTGATGCCTCAGCACGCAAAGCAGCCATGACAGGACAAATTTCATCACAAGCAACACCAGTACAAGCAGTATTGTTTCCTGTACCCCTTAACCTGTGGACACCACGATACACCACAAAAGAATTGGACTATTATTGTACTATAGAGAAAGGGGTACTGAAAGATGGATGGATTGAGCTGCCACCATCAGAGGGTAGCCAACCCCCAGGACGAATAGTAATCCCTGAATCATTGGGACCAGCCTTTCTTTGTAAAGGCTTTTCATCAAGCAACACATTATGGGAAAAACGCAATGGAAAAAGCACTCAGACCACATTTTTGCATTGCACTGTTGGGGGCTCTGTCAGCCTCAGTAGCTCGTCAGTGTCTAACTTGTGCCAAGAACAATGCCAAGCAGGGTCCTACATCACCACCCCGAGTTCAGTCAGGTGGTGTAACCCCTATGCACAATCTACAAGTGGACTTTACTGAAATGCCAAAAGCTAGTGGATATCGTTACTTGTTAGTTTTAGTTTGCACCTTCTCTGGGTGGGTGGAAGCCTTCCCCACCAGGACTGAAAAGGCCAAAGAAGTTACCAAGGTTTCACTGAGAGAAATTATCCCCAGATTTGGAATCCCTGCAGTAATAGGGTCGGACAATGGGCCCTCATTTGTATCTCAAATTACCCAACAGTTAGCAAGTGCCCTACAGATACAATGGAAGTTACACACAGCATACAGACCCCAAAGTTCAGGGAAAGTTGAGCGAATGAATCGTACTCTAAAATCTCAGTTGTCTAAGCTATGTCAGGAGACCCACCTGAAGTGGCCCCAGGTTCTCCCAATAGCTTTACTTAGGATACGCTCAGCTCCTGTGAAATCATCAGGATTTTCTCCCTTTGAAATCATGTATGGTAAACCCCCGCCAATAGTGCAGGGAATCAAGGGTAGTTTGACACAAATTGGTTCAGAGATAACCAGACAAGAACTCCTAGCTCTTAGTTCTGTCCTGCAGACTCTCCATGCGTGGATACAGGACCAGTTACCTATCAACTTGACGGAACCCCTGCATCCCTACAAGCCTGGTACCTCGGTGTGGATCAAAGATTGGAAGAAGACACCGCTGGAACCCCATCGGAAGGGACCATACACCGTCATCCTGTCTACACCAACAGCTGTAAAGGTAGCAGAGATCGAATCCTGGATCCATCATAGCAGAGTCAAGCCAGCAGCAGTTCCAGACCCAGATCAGTGGACTGTGATGCAGCATCCTGATATTCATTTGCGGACTCACCCTGAGGCGGTAACCAGCAGCCTAGAACTGCTCTGGGCCACCCAAGAACTACGGTGCTCTACAGTTGACAAGTCTTTTGAAGAGGATTGCTGTTTACAATACAGCAAAACTTGTTCTTTCAATTGGGATTGGAGAGGACCCAATGTGTACGTTTGTGGTACACTGAATAACTTTGCATTGATAGACTTTATTCAGGCCAACTACGGTTGGTAAGTTGGCACACAGCAGAAACGTGAGGATCTTCAATCAACATTGACACCCATTGAATTGCTTCATTAGCAGACGGGTCAACATTGTGTCAAGAAGCAGTGAACGTCGAGGTCAAGATTATCCAGCAGAGATTCAGAATGACTACAATCAACATGTATCCTTGCTTCTATTTTGTTCTGGTTGCCTGCATGGGGAGTTTTGAACTCACTTTTGCCTTACCCCCATGTACTGCCTGCATTACTTCTACTCGGACTGGAATGAAAGTAACTCAGACCTTGCTTTATCATTCTTACTACACCTGCACTGGTGCAGTAAGCCGGTGTATATATAACACCACTGAACTGAACATTTGTACTAAGGGTAATACTAAAATTTGTTTTAACCCACATCAGAACCCATCCTATTATACTCTGGAAATACGATGGAATGATGCAGATGGAGCTTTACTTAATGCTACACCCCCACTTACGGATCCCACAAAGAGTGCTGTTTTGTATTTTGATGCTTGTGATGCTATAAATAGGGATAGTCGTTCTAGTTGTGCTAACTGAAAAAATGCATATTATCATGATCACAAGCAAAATGTTCCCTCTAATTTTCTGTAGGCTGTGTGCACATAAAATATCAGCTGTGCAGCTTTTGAAGGAAGGTTAAATTTTTGTGCGCCACATAACACTCTGAGTTATATATTTTAAAATTTGACTACACGTCAGAATACAGTATGTACACCACATTGATTGCACTAGAAAATATTGTAGAACTTGTGAAAACCATAAATGCACAACAACTTTTCAATTTTAAGAACGTCTGTGTTGTTTTCTATCAGAATCAGAACCGTAATTTTTGTGCGCTCTGTTGTAAAGTATGTGCGCTCACTCGGCGAGGTGTGTGCGCGCGCACACGCGCACAGCTTAGAGGGAACAGTGATCACAAGTATATGTGTCCAGAAGGAACCACCGGGTGGGAAGCATGTACGGGAAAACAAGTTTTGTCAAATGAATATAGCACAGCACCAGTTGAAGATTATTATTGCCCAAAGTGGGAATGTGTTTTTTATGCCACATGGAAAACTGGTATGATAGAGAATACCAGAGATAATCGAATGGCTGCCTTACATCAGCCATATGTAAAGAATCCAGAAAAATGTAAGAAGGGTGCATGCAATCCATTAGAGTTACACATAATAAATCCCAGTGCATGGACACAAGGGTATAAATTTGGACTACGCATTGCAGGCTCTGGGTCAGATCCAGGAACTATTGTATATATTAAACTGAATACCCAGGCACATCGTTCATCACGGTACCATATACACAATACCTTCTATGAAACTATGCATGTAAATAAGTTTGACATTCCTCACCCTTCTCAAAATCTGTTCTTAGAATTAGCTGGAGCAGTAGTATCCAGTCTCCACATTTCAGATTGTTACTTTTGCGGAGGAACTAGAATGGGTGATCAGTGGCCCTGGGAGGCCCAAGAATTGAATTACTCAGTAGCTTATAATCACACTGAGCTACATAAGACCACAAGTGAATGGTACTAGCTCACCCAATAGTTGGACATCTGTGTTATGCCCGAACCGGACCCCAGTTCAATTTGAAAGTGGGACAGCTTGTCTGTCTTAGTCAGAAGTTTTATAATGATACCACAAAACAGACATCCTGGTGGTCAGGAGTTAATGAACCTGAACCTACCAATCCATTAGTAAAATTCCCTGAGCTTGCCGATCTTTGGATCGACCTTGCCCAACCTCATGCCTGGCAAGCTCCACCTGGTTTGTATTGGATCTGTGGAACCCGAGCATATGCTCGATTCCCTATTCTTTGGGGAGGGGCATGTGTCATAGGCACCATCAGACCTTCTTTCTTTCTGTTACCCACAGAACAGGGAGAACAATTAGGTTACCCAGTGTATACTAAAAGACATAAAAGAGCAGCTTTACAGATAGGCAAATGGGAGAGATGGGATGGTGATGATTGGCCACCCGAAAGAATTATTGCCTACTATGGACCTGCCACTTGGGAGCAAGATGGCACCTGGGGATACCGGACCCCTGTGTATATGATAAATCATATTATACGTTTGCAAGCAGTTGTCGAACTAATAACTAATGAAACTAGCCAAGCACTCACACTTCTAGCCAGACAGAGTACACAAATGCGTACTGCCATATATCACAATCGTTTGGCATTAGATTACTTATTAGCAGCTGAAGGAGGAGTATGGTAAGTTGAATCTAACTAATTGTTGTTTGAAGATAGATGACAAAGGTCAAGTAGTTGAAAATATTGCTGAAAACATGCGAAAGCAAACCTATGTGCCAGTACAGACTTGGCATGGTTTTAAGATACCTAATTGGTTCGAATCTATCTTCTCCGGATTGGGAGGACTTACTATGTTTGCTATGATAATATTGGTATTTGTAGCCTTGTTTCTGTTGTTACCATGTATAATCCCATGTTGTATGCGCTCTATTAACAATGTTATAGAAAATACAGTAGAACGGAAGACTGCCACTAAGATTTTAGCCTTATGGCACCCTAATCCTGTAACGCTTGGTCGTAACCCAACCCCTGTGTAATTAGGTGATTTCAATCTCACACCTTATTAGCCATAGGGTGAGATTAATCAAAGGGGGGAATGTGGTAGGCGAAGGCCTATGATCCATGCTGCTTGAGCTAAGCAGGCAGGCCTAAGCAGCTTGACCTGTAAAGGAAGCCTGTGGTTAGGCCCGGAGGAATGAAAAACCCTTTGAATGCTGCCCCATAGAAGCAAAACTTAACTAAGCATAATCAAGCATAGCTAAGCAGAATCAAAACTTAGGAGAAATAGAAAAACTGCTTTAATTGGTACTGATAAGAATGTGAGAAGCTTCTATGGAATTAATTAACTCTGTTGAAAGAAAGGTTACAGTGCCCAGCTTTCGCACATATTCCAGCCAGCTAGTGACCTTGGAGGAGAAATGTATCAAGAGCCTAAGAACTGACCATTGTAATGAGGGCTGTAAGGGGGGAAACAGGTGCTGAGCCCAGACCAAGGTCCTCATTGGATAACTACGTAAAGGTACCGGGACCAATAGATGGGGCGAAAGGGGTTACCGGGACCAATGAAAAGTTTGCCTATGTCTAGAATGGAAAAGAACAGTATAAAAGTTGTTGTTTTACTAACAGCCATTGCTCAGCCATTTTGAATGTGATTCTGCTTGAGTCTTGTGCACAATAAATGATTTGGACCTTCTGAACAGACTCCTGGTATTATTGGTTTGTTTGCGCTCTGCCGCTACAGTGGGAGTGGCTGACTTGGATTTAGTGGCAATTACAGAAACATGCTTCACAGAAAACCATGATTGGGATGTAAATATAACCGGCTATACTTTATTCAGAAAGGACAGGGTAGGAAGAAGGGGAGGAGGAGTGGCACTATATGTAAAAACTACTCTTAAAGCTTTGGAATTACAGAGTTTAAAAGGGAGAGAGGAGGCATTGTGGATTAAACTAGAAAGAGGGAAAACAAAATCTATTTGCATTGGTGTGATATACAGACCTCCCTCACAAGAGGAAGAGGTGGACAGAGAGTTAATTGAAGACATACACAGCATTGATAGGAAAGGGGAAGTGCTACTGATAGGAGATTTCAATATGTCAGATGTTGATTGGCACATCCTTCTAGTCCCATTCTCCCATGCCCCACATCAGCCCATTTCCAGTCCTATTCCAGCTCTTCATCAGCCCATTTCCAGTGCTAGCCCTCACATCACAGGCCATTTCCAGTCCTAGCCCCCCCCCCCCCAATCACAGCCCATTTCCAGTCCAAGTCCCCCATCACAGCCTATTTCCAGTCCTAGGCCCGCCCACCATCACATCCCATTTGCAGTCCGAGTCCTCCCCCCCACCATCACAGCCCATTTGCAGTCCTAGCCCCCCTAATCACAGCCTATTTCCAGTCCAAGTTCCCCCTCCCTCCACCATAGCCCATTTCCAGGCCAAGTTCCACCCCCCCCCCCCCCATAGCCCTGGAAGTGGAGGAGGTGAAAGCATCCCTGGAAAGGGAAGAACCAGAGTTCAAGTACCCCATAGTTGCAGAATCAGTGACCAGAAGGAAACGAAGGGTAGTGGTGGCTGGAGACTCTCTTCTGAGGGGTACTGAGGCGTCCATCTGCCGACCAGACTTGATGTCCAGAGAGGTATGCTGTCTGCCTGGTGCCAAGATCCAAAATGTTACGGAGAGTTTGCCGAGACTCATCAAGCCCACTGACTATTACCCAATGTTGCTAATCCATGTTGGAACAAATGATACTGCCAGGTATACCTCGGAACGTATCAAAAGTGACTTCATGGCTCTGGGACAGAGGGTGAAGCAGGTAGGTGCACAGGTGGTGTTCTCTTCAATCCTCCCTGTTGAGGGTAAAGGCCAAGGCAGAGAGGCTTGCATCCTGGAGATTAATGCATGGCTGCGTGGATGGTGTCTTCGAGAGCGTTTTGGTTTCCTAGACCATGGGATGCTGTTCCAAGGGTTGCAGAGCAGAGATGGCATCCATCTGTCCAAGAAAGGTCAACACATCTTTGGTAGTAGACTGGCTAATCTACTGAAGAGGGCTTTAAACTAGATTCGTTGGGGATGGGTGAAGAAAGCCCCCAGGTAAGTGAAAGCCCCCAGGTAAGTGATACATCAAATACCTTTATGGAAATGGGTAACAGGGGTAACATATGGAAAGCAGTGTGTATAAATGCCCGTAGCATGGGAAATAAGATCTCTGAAGTTGAAGCTTTGGTGGGAGTGACTGACTTAGATTTAGTGGCAGTTACAGAAACATGGTTCACAGAAAACCATGACTGGGATGTAACTATACCTGGCTATACTTTATTCAGAAAGGACAGGGTAGGAAGAAGGGGAGGAGGAGTAGCACTATATGTAAAAACTACTATTAAAGCTTTGGAATTACAGAGCTTAAAAGGGAGAGAGGAGGCATTGTGGGTTAGACTAGAAAGAGGGAAAGAGAAATCTATTTGCATTGGTGTGATATACAGACCTCCCTCACAAGAGGAAGAGGTGGACAGAGAGTTAATTGAAGACATACGCAGCATTGCTAGGAAAGGGGAAGTGCTACTGCTAGGAGATTTTAATATGCCAGATGTTGATTGGCACATTCCTGCTGCAGTATCATCTAGGAGTAAGGAGATCCTGGATTCTCTACAGGGAGAACTATTCAGGCAATTGGTAACAGACCCCACACGTGAAGGGGCCATACTGGACTTGGTGCTTACCAATGGTGAAAGTGTTTTCTGATGTTGTAGTGGGAGATCATTTTGCATCCAGTGATCACCAGATGGTGTGGTTCAGTATTAGGACTAGGGCTGTTAGAATCCATTCCAAGGTGAAGATCTTAGACTTTAGGAAGACTAACTTTGCGATGATGGGCCAATGCCTCAGGGAGTCGTTAGTGGGATGGGAACAGCTGGGAGATGTAGAACAACAGTGGACAAAACTGAAAGGGGGTATTTTAAAGGCAACCAACCTTTTTGTTAAAATGGTAAACAAAGGCAAAAGGAACAGGAGACCGCTATGGTTTTCGAAGGAAGTAGCTGAAAAAGTGAAGAAAAAGAGGGAGGCCTTCATGAAATACAAGAGATCACAGAGAGAGGAAGATAGGCATCTGTATTTGGAAAAACTTAGAGAAGCTAGCAAAGTAGTCAAGAAGGCAAAGATTCAAAAGGAGGAGGAAATAGCCAATGCAAAAAAATGGGGGGATAAGACATTTTTCAGATATATTAGTGAGAAGAGGAAGGGCAAAAGTGGTATTGTCAGACTCAAGGGTACAGGGGGGGAATATGTAGAAGCTGATAAGGATAAAGCGGAATTACTTAACAAATATTTTTGTTCTGTGTTCACAGATGAAAACCAGGAGCAGGACCTCAGAAAACACCCACAAATAAGAACAGAAGCGAGGGACATCTTGAACAATTTTCAGAAGACTGTGTTCGTGAGAAACTAGCTCAACTCAAAGTAGACAAGCGATGGGACCGGATGGGATACACCCTAGAATACTGAGGGAACTTGGGGACATTCTAGCAACTCCACTGACTGACCTTTTCAATGCCTCGTTGGAGTCGGGAGTGGTGCCAAAGGACTGGAGAGAGGCTCATGTGGTGCCTTTACACAAAAGCGGAAGTAAGGATGTGGTTGAAAACTACAGGCCGGTTAGTTTAACTTCAGTGGTGAGTAAATTAATGGAAACGCTGTTGAAAGAGAAAATAGTGAGGTTTCTGGAGTCCAGCGGATTACAGGATCCGAGGCAGCATGGATTCACCAGAGGCAGGTCTTGTCAGACAAATCTGATTGATTTCTTTGACTGCGTGACCAGGGAGTTGGACCGAGGGAGAGCTCTAGATGTGGTGTATTTAGATTTCAGTAAAGCCTTTGACACTGTTCCTCACAGGCGACTTATAAACAAACTGAGCACCCTAGGGATGGACCCTAAAGTTACTGCTTGGGTTAGAAATTGGTTGGGTGGGAGGCGACAAAGAGTACAAGTAAATGGAGCTCACTCTGAGGAGAAGGATGTTACCAGTGGTGTGCCCCAGGGATCTGTCCTTGGTCCGATTCTTTTTAACATCTTTGTTAGTGATATAGCGGAAGGGCTGTCGGGTAAGGTTTGCCTCTTTGCAGATGATACCAAAATCTGCAATAAAGTAGACACCCAGGAAGGTGTAGATAACATGAGGAGGGATCTAGCTAAGCTTGAAGAATGGTCTAGAATTTGGCAGCTGGGATTTAATGTTAAAAAATGTAAGGTCATGCATTTGGGCTGCAGCAATCCAAGGGAGCAATACAGCATAGGAGGTGAAGTACTTTTGTCCACCAAAGAAGAGCGGGACCTAGGCGTAGTTGTGTCCGATGATCTTAAAGTAGCTAAACAGGTAGAAAAGGCGACGGCAAAAGCTAGAAGGATGCTTGGGTGCATACGGAGAGGAATGGCTAGCAGAAAAAAGGAGGTGATAATGCCTCTGTATAAGTCTTTGGTGCGACCTCATTTGGAGTATGGTGTGCAATTCTGGAGACCGCACCTTCAAAAGGATGTGAACAGGATGGAGTCGGTACAGAGGGTTGCTACTAAGATGATTAGTGGTCTTCATTATAAAGCATATGAGGACAGACTTAAGGATCTTAATATGTACACCTTAGAGGAAAGGCGGGATAGAGGTGATATGATTGAGATGTTTAAATACCTCCGTGGCATAAATGTTCAGGGAGAGAGCCTCTTTCAATTGAAAGCAAGTTCTGCGACGAGGGGACATGGGATGAGGGTGAAGGGAGATAGATTCAGGAGTGATATGCGGAAATATTTCTTTACGGAAAGAGTAGTGGATCCGTGGAATAGTCTCCCAGTGGAGGTGGTAGAGATGAGGACAGTAACTGAATTCACAAAAGCATGGGACCAACACAGAGGATCTCTAAAGGAAAAAAGTGGACTGTTGTAGTTGTTGTTATGGAAGGACAGACTAGATGGGCCTTGTGGTCTTTTTCTGTCATGTTTCTATGTTTCTATGTTTCCAGTCCAGGTCCCCCTCCCCATCACAACCCATTTCCAGTCCAAGCCCCCCCCCCCCATAGCCCTTTTCCAGTCCAGGTCCCCCTCCCCAACACAACCCATTTCCAGTCCATGTCCCCCCCCCCCCATAGCCCTTTTACAGTCCAGGTCCCCCCCCCCCATCACAGCCCATTTCTTTCCAGTCCAAGTCCGCCCCCCATAGCCCTTTTCCGGTCCAGGTCCCCCTCCCCATCCCAACCCATTTCCAGTCCAAGTACCCCCCCCCCCATAGCCCTTTTCCAGTCCAGGTCCCCCTCCCCATCACAACCCATTTCCAAACCATGTCCCGCCCCCCCATAGCCCTTTTACAGTCCAGGTCCTCCCCATCACATCCCATTTCTTTCCAGTCCAAGTCCCCCCCCCCCATAGCCCTTTTCCGGTCCAGGTCCTCCCCCCATAGCCCTTAACTGGTCCAGGTCCCCCCCCCCCAACACCCCTTTTCTGGTCCAAGTCCCCCCCCCCCCATAGCCTTTTTCCAGTCCAGGTCCCCCCCATCACACCCCATTTGTATTCCTTGCCCCCCCAACACCCCCCATGCAGTCCTTTCCCCCCCCCCCCCCCGACCATCACCGCGGCTGTCTGAGGGGCTTTAGAGGGAGCTGGGGAAGCCCGCGCGAGGCCCCGGCTCCCTCTGTACAACCGCCAGCATGAAGAGCCTTTTCCTTCACGCTGGCGGTTGTTTCTGTGAAGCTGCGAATGCTGGGAAAGGTTAAAGTGTAGCAGCAAAGCGCAGACAAACCAATGATACCAGGAGTCTGTTCAGAAGGTCCAAATCATTTATTTGTGCACAAGTCTCGAACCAGTCAATTTCAAAATGGCTGAGCAAAGTTTTCAAGCATTACAACAACTTTTATAGACTTTTGTTCCATTCTAGGTATAGAAAAACATTTCATTGGTCCCGGTAACCTCCCGTACCTCCCGTACCTCTTCCATTGGTCCCGGTACTGATAAGTTTATCCAATTATGTCCCTTCTGTGGGCATGACACCTGCATGCCCCCCTTCTAGTCCCAATTACAATGGTCAGTTCATCAACTTGTTACTTTCACACTCTCAAGGCCATAGAACCAATTTGTGCGTGCAGAAGAGCAGGGTTCTGCAACTCATCTGTCAGCACTCCCAATTATTTCTTTGCAGATGTACTTTTTCTTATCAGTAACTTTTAAACATGTCTTTTCTGTATTTTTCCATCTTTCAGTTCTACAGTTCTGCATACCTAAGCTAATTCAATACTTCTACTGAATTCTATCTTACAATAGCAGCATATTGGGGGATGTGCAATCCTATATGCCTCTCCACAGGCCTCATTTACAGGTCAAGCTAGTCATGCTGGCCTGCGTATGTTCAGACACGTGGGTCACAGGCCTGCACCTGCCACATTCCCCCCTTTGATTAATCTCACCCTATTACTCAATAAGGTGTGAGAGTTAAATCACTTTTAGAAGAATCACATCATGATTGAAGGATTTCTACTAGGACTAGCTTTATATAAAGCCATTATTTTAGTTGCGGTCTTCCGCTCTACTGTGTTATCAATAGCATTATGAATGGAACGCATACAACATGGAATTAAACATGGTAATAAGAAGATAACAGCAACAAGGATTAGTACTAAAACAATAAAAGTCTTAAATCCTCCCAGCCAAGAGAAAAGGTTAGCAAACCAGTTAGGAAATTTCAATGCGTGCCAAGTCTGTACTGGCACATAAGCATGTCTTTGCATATCTTTAGCAATTTCTTCAACTACTTGACCTTTATCATCTATTTTCAAACAGCAATTAGTTAAATTCAGCTTACCACATACTCCTCCTTCAGCTGCTAACAAATAATCAAGGGCTAAGCGGTTCTGGTATATAGCAGTGCGCATCTGAGTACTTTGTCTAGCTAAAAGCGTAAGAGCATGACTAGTTTCATTGGTTATTATTTCAACTACTGCTTGTAAGCGAATAATACGATTAATCATATAGATTGGAGTACGATAACCATACATACCATCATCATTCCAAGTGGCAGGTCCATAATATTCAATAATTCTTTCTGGTGGCCAATCATCACCTTGCCACTTCTCCCACTTGTCTATCTGTAAGGCTTCTCTTTTCTGTCTCAATGCTCTTTTGTGTCTGTGGATAGTGTATACAGGATATCCTAATTGTTCTCCATGTTCAGTGTTTAACAGGAAGAAAGAAGGTCTGATGGTTCCTAAGACACATGCTCCTCCCCAGTGTGGCGGGAGTTGTGCATATGCTCGGTTTCCACAGATCCAATATAGGCCAGGTGGGGCTTGCCAGGCTTGGACTTTGGCAAGGTTAGTCCATAGACCTGCAAGTTCAGGAAATCTGGCTAATGGGTTAGGAGGTTCAGGATGTCTGATTCCTGACCACCATGCTGTCTTTTTGGTCGTGGCATTATAGTACTTCTGGCTAAGACAGACCAGCTGTCCTACCTTTTGGGTGAACTGGGGTCCAGTTCTGGCATAGCAAAGACGTCCAACGATTGAGTGCGCTAACACCCATTCACCGGTAGTCTTGTGTAATTCAGTCTGATTGTAAATCATGGAATAATTCAATTCTTGGGCTTCCCATGGCCATTGGTCTCCCATTTGGGTTCCGCCACAGAAATAACAATATGTGATCTTAAGACTAGATACTACTGCTCCAGCTAATTCTAAAAATAAATTCTGTGAGGGGTGAGGAATCTCAAACTTATTTACATGCATGGCTTCATAAAAGGTATTATGAATATGATATTTGGATGACTTGTGGGCTTGGGTATTCAATCTGATATACACAATGGTCCTTGTATCTATTGCTCCTCCAGCAATACGTAAACCAAACTTGTATCCTTGTTTCCATGCATGGGGATTGTGTATACGTAAGTGTAAGGGGTTGCAAGCATCTTTCTGACATTTATCATTTGTGGTTGGCTTGGTTAGAGTAGCCATCCGTTTATCTATTTTCTCATCAGTTATACCAGTGTTCCAGGTAGCATAAAAAACACATCCCAATACGGGCAATAGTAATCTGCCGCTGTAGCAGTACTATAGCCTGATCCTGTTTTACCTGTACACTTCCACCAATTTGTGGCACCTTCTGGACACATATACTTATGGTCATTTCGATACGCTTTCTCCCATGTACCACACAGGTGGACTGACTATCTCTATTAATAGCATTACATGCATCAAAATTCAAAACAGCAGGTTTAGTAATGTCCTTAAGTGGTGGTGTAGCAGCTAATATAGGTCCATCTGCATCCTTCCATCTTATTTCCAACGTGTAATAGGATGGATTCTGATGCGGATTATAACATGCTTTGATTTTGCCATGAGTGCAAACATTTAGTTCAGTGGTGTTATAGATACACCGAGTTACTGTTCCCTTGCAGGTATAGTAAGAATGGTAAAGCAAAGTCTGAGTTACTTTCAGTCCAGTTCTAGTAGAAGTAATGCAAGCAGTGCATGGAGGTAAAGCATAAGTCAGTTCAAAACCTCCAAAGAAGGCAACCAAGGCAAAGCAAAAACAAAGATACATGTTGATGTTGATTGGAGTTCTTCTGAATCCTCAGCTTGCTGATCTTGATCACGACGGTCTTTTATTCTTCGTCCCGTTTGCTAATGAGCAATTTAACGGGTGCTGAGTGTTGATTGAAGATCCTCAGGTTGTCCAGTACACATTGACCAACTTTTTAGCAATTTCAGTTGGCTTGTGAAATCTGGCTTAGTCAATGTAGTCTCAAAGTAGTGTGTCAAATCACACACAAATCAAATTGGGTTCGTTGAAACAAAACTGTTGCTGCATGGAAAACAGCAATCCTCTTCGAAAGACTTGGCTACTGCAAAGCACTTGTGATGAAGTGTCTAAGCTGCTGGTTGCCGTCTCAGAGTAACTCGCAAGGGTACATCAGGATGCTGTTCTGCTGTCCACTGCTCTGGTTCAGGATCGGCGGCGGGCTTGACTCTGCTGTGGTGGATCCAGGCGTCGATCTCGGCTACCTTTACTGCAGTTGGGGTAGACAGGATGACGGTGTACGGTCCCTTCCAATGGGGTTCCAACGGTGTCTTCTTCCAATCTTTGATCCACACCGAAGTACCAGGCTGATAGGGATGCAAGGGTTCTGTCAAGTTGATAGGCAACTGGTCTTGGATCCACGTATGGAGAGTCTGCAGAACAAAACTAAGAGCTAGGAGTTCTTGTCTGGTTACTTCTGAACCAATCTGGGCTAAACTTCCTTTGACTCCCTGCACTATTGGTGGGGGTTTACCATACAAAACTTCAAAAGGGGAAAATCCTGTTGACTTTACAGGAGCTGAGCGTATTCTGAGTAAAGCTATGGGGAGCACTTGGGGCCATTTCAAGTGTGTCTCCTGACAAAGCTTGGACATTTGGGCTTTCAAGGTACGATTCATTCGCTCAACTTTCCCTGAACTCTGGGGTCTGTATGCAGTGTGGAGTTTCCACTGTATCTGCAAAGCTTTTGCTAACTGCTGAGTAACTTGGGAGACAAATGAGGGTCCATTGTCTGACCCTATTACTGCTGGGATTCCAAATCTGGGGACAATCTCTCTCATTAAGACTTTGGTAACTTCTCGGGCTTTCTCAGTTCTGGTTGGGAAGGCTTCTACCCACCCAGAGAAAGTACAAACTAATACTAATAGGTAATGGTATCCATTGGCTTTTGGCATTTCAGTAAAATCAACTTGGAGGTTGTGCATGGGGGTGACACCTCCTGACTGAACTCGGGGTGCCGTAATAAGGCCTTGCTTGGCATTATTTTTGGCACAGGTTAGACATTGACGTGCTACTGAGGCTGATATGGTTGTCATCAGTGGGATGTAGAAATGTGGTCTGAGTGCTTTCTCCATAGCACTCTTCCCATAGTGGGTGGCTTCGTGGAAGGCTTTGACAAAGGATGGTCCTAACAATTCAGGAATTACTATTCGTCCAGGAGGTTGACTGCCCTCTTCCAGAGATGGGGTCCTGCCATTCGAATGCAAACAATATTTGGCTTACAGGGGCTAATCTTATGCAAAAGAATGCATCTTTCAAATCCAGTACAGTGAAGTGGGTAGCTTCAGCAGGTATCAGTCCTAGAAGAGTGTAAGGATTGGGTACAACTGGATGTATAGTTTCAACTGCATCATTTACTCTTCTTAAATCTTGTACTGGGCGATAATCATCTGTCCCAGGTTTCTTTACTGGCAAAAGTGGAGTGTTCCATGGGGATTGACATACTTTTAGTAGGCCATACTCGAGCAATATTTGTAGGTGGCGATGAATGCCTTCAATTGCAGTTCTTGGGAGAGGGTACTGTTTGACGTGCACTGGTGTAGCACTAGGCTTGAGGGTTACAATCACTGGAGCTATAGGCTTGGCTAGGCCTGGGGGACTGCCTTCTGCCCATACTCCAGGTGGTGCATCGATGTTCTTTAAAGTTTGTTCAAAATAGGTATCTTGGATGGAGTCATCAACGTAATACCTCCATTCTTCTTCTCGGGGCACTGTCAGCAGCATTACTCCTGCTGGTTTGGCTTGGGAATTCACTGTCATTTGCATTTCTCCTTGTTCAGAGAAAGATATTTGTGCTTGAAGCTTGGCTAGCATATCTCGTCCCAGTAGTGGCACTGGACATTCGGGCATGTAAAGGAATTGATGAGTTACTTGCTGTCCTCCTAGACTGCATATTCGATTTTGAAGAAAAGACTTTGTGGCTTTGGCACCAGTTGCTCCTATAATGGTGACTGCTTTTGTAGTAAATGGGGCTATCTTTTTGTCTATTACTGAATGCTGTGCTCCAGTATCAACCATAAAGTTCATAATTTGGTCTCCTATTTGTATTCCGACCATAGGCTCCTGGAGACCTAAAGCAAACTTGGAGCCCGGTCTGTCCTAATCCACGTCATCCTCATCATGGGCTGGTGTGGCCAATGCTTGAATGGCTCCTCCTCTCTCTCGCTGGAATTGTTCTCGATTGGCTCCTCCGCGATTTCGGGGACGGCCTCGTCTTTCTTCTCGCCACTGATGATCGTTGTCGTCATCTTGCTGGGCGTCTTCGAGTTGCGGGCACGTATCTCTCCAATGTCCTTCCTCTCTGCAATAGGCGCATTGGTTCACGCCTAGTCTCTGGGTCCGGCCTCCGCCTTGACCCCGCCCTCTTCCTCTGCTCCTTCGACTAGGGACACCTCCCCTTTTCTTTTCCACTATGGCCGCAGCCAAAAAATCAGCTTTCTTCTTCATCTTTCTATCACATTCTCTCTGTCTTTCAGTATCACGATTCACATACACTTTATGAGCGACTTCCACTAACTGTGTTGCATTCATGCCCGCAAACCCTTCTAATTTCTGTAATTTACGTCTAATGTCTGGTTGAGACTGGTTTACAAAAGCAGAATTCACCATACATAAACTTCCTGTTGCCTCGTGATCATAGGGAGTATACATTCTGTATGCTTCAGTTAATCTCTCATAAAAATCTGCTGGGCTCTCATCTATCCCTTGGATAACTCCTGCAACTTTGGAAAGGTTCATAGCTTTTTGGCCCCCCCTTCTCAGGCCTTGTAAAAAGCCTTGGCGAAAACGGGCTAGGGCTGTGGATCCTTCATCTGTATTTGGATCCCATTGGGGGTCTTCATTCGGGAGTTCTCTCTGAGCTGCTTCCCGACGGTCTATTATATTCTGCCCTGGTCCCGGAGCTACGGGGTTCTCTGCCATCCATTCAATAGCTGCTTTTCTAATTCTTGCTCGTTCTTCTGTAGTGAATAGGGTGGTCAGGAGCTGACGGCAATCTGGCCAAGTGGGTTGGTGAGTTTCCATAATACTAGTTACTAATTCTGTCAGCTCCTGGGGCTTACTAGTATAGGAGGCATAATGCGACCTCCAATTTAATAAATCAGTTGTAGAGAAAGGGATATACACATAAGTTAGGGGTCCCGCTACCACTTCATCATTATCATTCTTTACGGGCACTCCCGGGACTTGCCGTAAGGGAAACATCCTTGCTGTAGTAGGTGTCTTTTGGGATCTAAGGGTTATTGTCGTGATTGCCTTAGAAGGAGTCACTTTCTTTTTCTCAACAGGTTTTGCTTTGGGTTTCTCTTTTACTGGCGTGCTAGTGCTAGCGCTGGCTTTCTCAATTATTTGTACACTGTCCTCCTCGTCTGGGGGATTCTCTCTTTCTCCTTCTTCTATCTCCGCTTCTGACTCGCTTTTTATGTCCTCCTCTTCTCTTTCCACTACTTCTTCCTCTTTCTCTCCTCCGGGAGGGGGATCAGGGGTTGGGTCCCGCCTCGGCTCTGGCCGTCTCTGAGGTTCTGGGGCAGGACGCCGGGCTACTCTTATTGGACCTGGGGTTCGGGGCTGCCTGAGGACTATTTCTGGGGAATCAGGATCTACCAAGATGGGCTTCTTCTTGGCTTTCTTATCCTGCTCTTTCATTCTAGGCTGTTCCGTTTTCTGTCTAGAATCTGTTTTAGCTAACATTATTCTGCACTGTTCCTCATAACAGCGCTGCGCCCAGGGGGGTCGATCTTCACAAATACTTAACCAGGAATCTATATAGGGGTACTGATCAGGGTGCGCTACCCGCACTCTACGGTGTATTGACTGAATAATCTCTACAGTGAACGTTCCCTCTCGGGGCCAGATGGGGTCTAGATCGGGCCACTCCCTAGTACACAAAATCTGCAAACGGGCTGCTGTCATTTTAATACCATAATCTCCTGAATATCCCTCTTTAAAATGTGCGATCATACATTCTAATGGAGTGTTTCTAGTAGACCCCGCCCCTCCCATTTCGATGTGTGCGCGCAACAACAGACAGAAGGGAAAAGGAGGGCGGACCGTGGGTAAGGGGTCCTCACGGCCCTGGAAACGTATAAGGAGTACAAATAACAAGACAAGACGACAATCGCTTCCCCCTTTTCGCGACCTGAACGCGGTCGCCCGGTCAGGAAATGCGCTACTCAGGGGTCCGCCTTCACTTGGTCCGTGCTGCCAGACCTCTCATTCACACTTCGTTCACACAATCATGCTAGCAACGTATCCCAGAATGCATTCGTTTCTATCTATTCTGACTAGTCTTTTTTCCCAATTACAAAAAGGATGAGGGTTTCACCCAGCGAATTCCCATGTGGGGTTACTCGGCTCTTCCTTGAGAGTTGATCATGCTCTCTTACCAATTCCCAATATCTCGAGATTACAAATTCCAAATTCCAAGTTCCAATGGCAGTACTGCTCTTTCTATTTCTGTCTAGACCCAAAATCAAAACTATACTCACCGGATCCGGTCCTCAAACTTCCCAAGCAGGCGCATGAGTTGGACCTCGGACTCCCCTCACTCGGGTTCGAGGTGTTGGCTCCAACCGGGCCCGGCACCCGCCGAGGTCCGACCAGCTCCCTCCGATACAAGGGGACCGGTGGCGCCAGGGAGCAGCCCTCGTCGGAAGGGCGCGATCCCGGCAGGACCAAGCCTATAGAGGCTGAAAGTCGTGGTATATTGCCCTATATACACTTTGATTCCACAACTTCCCGGCCAACGCACCAAGAATATGTAGCAGCAAAGCGCAGACAAACCAATGATACCAGGAGTCTGTTCAGAAGGTCCAAATCATTTATTTGTGCACAAGTCTCGAACCAGTCAATTTCAAAATGGCTGAGCAAAGTTTTCAAGCATTACAACAACTTTTATAGACTTTTGTTCCATTCTAGGTATAGAAAAACATTTCATTGGTCCCGGTAACCTCCCGTACCTCTTCCATTGGTCCCGGTACTGATAAGTTTATCCAATTATGTCCCTTCTGTGGGCATGACACCTGCATGCCCCCCTTCTAGTCCCAATTACAATGGTCAGTTCATCAACTTGTTACTTTCACACTCTCAAGGCCATAGAACCAATTTGTGCGTGCAGAAGAGCAGGGTTCTGCAACTCATCTGTCAGCACTCCCAATTATTTCTTTGCAGATGTACTTTTTCTTATCAGTAACTTTTAAACATGTCTTTTCTGTATTTTTCCATCTTTCAGTTCTACAGTTCTGCATACCTAAGCTAATTCAATACTTCTACTGAATTCTATCTTACAATAGCAGCATATTGGGGGATGTGCAATCCTATATGCCTCTCCACAGGCCTCATTTACAGGTCAAGCTAGTCATGCTGGCCTGCGTATGTTCAGACACCGTGGGTCACAGGCCTGCACCTGCCACAAAAGGGTATTGCCTTTAACCTTTCCCAGAAATTGCGGCTTTACAGAAACAGCCGCCAGCGTGAAGGAAAAGGCTCTTCACGCTGGCGGTTGTACAGAGGGAGCCGGGGCCTCGCGCGAGCTTACCCGGCTCCCTCTGAAGACCTCCGGTGTGTGGGCCGGCCCTGGGTAGTATTTTTTTGGACTTCGGGTGGGAAGAAAAGCCGGCTTTTTGCTCTGGCCGCTCCCGATCTTGCGGACAGAGCAAAAAACCGGCTTTTCAAGGGCCGGTTTTCCATCTGCGCCGGCAGCCGGCCTGGCCATGGAAAAGCCGGCCAGGCCAGCTGAAAACCGGCCAGTTGGCAACCCTAGCCTGAACACCAGAGATGATGAGAATAGTTTGAAGCACTTGATGGCAAGGGTATTTAAATATTCTACTCCCAGCTCAATTGAACTTAACATTTGAATAACAAATAATATCAGATCCCTCAAGGCCCATGATTCAAACCTAAACAATCATGGAGGCATTTCCTGTAGCTTTCCTAAGTTCATTTCAAGGACCTTACTAAGGAACACACATCTTCTCTTTAATTGGGGTCTGCATAATTCTGAAGAACCAAATTTTTGCCTAGGATTTAATTTCCTACAGGAATCTGCACAAATCTTGCAAGCAAATATTTCTTCTAAAAATAATGCTGGACTTTTGCCTGAAACTACTAAACTTATGAATTAGAATTTAAAATCTATCATGTGCTGCTTTAAAGAAGTCTCCAAAGCTGGAGTAATAAAGCTTTGAAATCTAGTTGCCAAGCAACCAAAATTGCCAACAGGTCATTCCAACTGTCAATTTCTTTACTGCCAAATTTTGAAGCAACCAAAAGTGAATGTGTAATCCTTCAAATAGGTGTTTATATGGCTCTGCAAGAAAAATACTACTTTTACAGTAAGCTGTTTTTTTCTTCTTTTCCAGAAGTGTTTTGCATAGATTCAGACTTAGAGAATTAGCAAATTAGAATATCTGCAAGAATGTCAGGCTTACAATGCAGAGTTTTAAAAAGCGTGCCAAGAGAGAAATGACCTCTGTACTCAGTGAATTAAATAGAAGCTGCTGAAGATGTATACAGATAAATTAGATCCCTGGTAAGTTTAAATTGACTGCATCAAGGGAGAGGTTTGAAGATCTTTGAGGCTGTGAAACAACGAATACCCCAAATCACTCTGTATATTGCAGAAATGAAATAATAGTTATTGTACAGTGGAGGCAAGTATTTACATTCATCTCGCGCTCTCTTTCTCAATCATATCCAATACGTGGTACCCATACATCTCTAACTATGGAGAAAGGTACAGTATGTACGTATGTATAGATAGATATATATGTAACCAGGTGAAGAAAAAAAAATAAAATAGTGATGAGCCCAAACTAAAATTATATTTACCTGGCTGCATCGGGAAGGCTCTATGCAGCTGATGGCCTGATATTGTTTTTTTCTCCTATGGGGGAAGGGGATTTAGAAAAATGTGATATTTTATTTCCTCTTTTTGCCAGGGAAAATGTAACCCATGGTAAAGAAATAAAGCTGTTTACATGCTGGCACTTTGAGGCTGATCGTGTACAGATGCTGTCGTGTGCGCGGAAGGGTTAAGCAGCTTCAGGCCTGAGCTTTCTCCAAGGACAATCAGGATGAGTCAGTCACCCTTGGTGACATTATTATTTATTTTTATTATTTAGTATACATTTGTATACCGCTACTTCCAGCGATCAGCAGCGGTTTTGATTACAGATTGGAAATTGTCAAATCATGACAGGAAATTTTTTTGAGGTATAAACACATTGATTAGACAGGAAAGCACAGCACACAGAGAACTATTTTACAGGGAACATGGGCTATGGAGGGTTAAGTGGCTTGCCCAAGACCACAAGGAGCACCTGTGGGACTAGAAACCCCAGTCCTTCCGGCCCAAGGTTGCTGTCCTCTAGTGGGATTTGAACCCCCAACCTTCCGGCCCGAAGTACCTTGCCCCAACCACTAGGCCACTCCTCCACTCCGAGGAGAATATTATCTGACAGCGCCATACACGGAACTACTCTCCATAGCTCAGAAAGGCAAGCCTTTCTGCGCATGAGCCCTAGTGGCCCAACCCACTGGCCCACCCCTAGCCAGCCAGTCTATTCTATCCACCCAGCCATGTGGATGAATTCTTCTACTCTCCTCTTTCTAGCTTCTTTATCAAAATGTACTAATATTAAATTCCTTCTGTGTTTCCCCTTACCTTATTCCAGATTAGGGAAGGCTTTCTGGCTATTCTTCCCTTCTGACCATCTGCCATTTACTCAGCCATCAGACAATTATATTTGGTCTCTTCCTTGAGTGTTAATAATAGTAATGAAGTTATTTGTATTCACTCAAAACGTAACTAAGGGTAATAACGCCCTACTTTTGTTCCAATGGTGCTCTCTTCACCTCTTATTTCTTTTACTCTTTATTTATTTAATATTTCATGAAGGGAAGGTCTCAGACTCTATAGAACTAAGCCAAAGATTTCCAGCTTTCGTGCTTTTTTTGCATCAACGACCTTCCCTATTTACATCTAAAAGCTACTTTGAAATGCATGGGTATTTCATAATACTAAAATATATCCAAATATTCTTAAATATCTTCCAAAATACATCTGAAATACTCCTTCTCCTACTGTACTGCAGATTTTGGTATCATCTGCAAAAAGTCAAACCTTACCCCAAAGCCCTTCTGCAATATCACTAACAAATAGTTAAAAAGAATTGGACCAAGGCCAGATCCCTGCGGCACACCACTGGTAACATCCTTCTCCTCAGAGTGAGCTCTGTTTACCTGTACACTTTGTCACCTCCCACTCAACCAATTTTTAACCCAGTCAGTTTCTTTAGGGTCCTTCTGTAGGGTGCTCAATTTATTTATGAGTTGCCTGTGCACAACAGTGTTGAAGGCTTTACTGAAATCTAAGTACACCACATCTAGAGTTCTCCCTTGGTCCAACTCTCTGGTCTCCCAGTCAAATAAATTAATCAGATTTGTCTGAGAAGTATTGCCTCTAGTAAACCCATGCTGCCTCTCACTATTCTCTGTTTTAGCAGCGTTTCCATTAATTTTCTCACCACAGAGGTCAGACTAACTGGCCTGTAGTTTTCAACCTCATCTTTCATTCCACTTTTACTTAAAGGGACCATATGTGCCTTTCTCCAGTCTTCTGGGGACCACTCCCATCTCTAAAGAAGCATTGAAAAGGTCCGACAGTGGAGTCGCTAGCACTCCCCATGTTCATTCAGTACTCTTGGATGTATCCCATCTGGTCCTATCTCTTTGTCTACTTTTAGTTTAACTAGTTTAGATTGATAAGTAACCCATGAATACACACTGCAGGGTTTTTCATATGTTTTTATTGCCCTCATAACTCATTTTTTTCTAATCTTTTGGGGCTTAGAGGCTTCCAAAGGAAACCTTTATTTTAAAGTTTTGGCTCCAAGGTTCTAAGAACAAACTTTAAGGACATAGTTGCTTGTTTGGGTCCTAGAGAACAAGCCTGTTTACTTCAAAATAAATTATTTTTCCTAAAGAAATGTGTTGGTTTATGTAACTGAAAGTAAATGTTTGGTACAATGTAAGAGTAATACTTATCTGAAACAATCTCAGGAGAACTTTAATAATTTTGCTACCACCATAATTCTCCTGCAAAGATGAAGCTACACTTCTAGCCTCTTTGCTTATTTATATAACTATTGCTATCTCCAGGAACAAGCAGGAATGTAGTCTTCACATATGGGTATCGTCGGTACCGACGGAGCCTGCGCGGGAACGCTCCCCAGAGTCCAATAGGAATGCTTTTGGGAGCATCCCTCAGCACATGCACGCTGCCTTCCCGCCTTTCCAACTGTCCCTCTTCAGTTCTTCATTTTCCGCAGAGCCGACAGGACCAATACCCTGTCACCGCAGAAAATTCCGTCTTTAAAATTGTTTTCTTGTGGTCACGTTTGCCTCCGCATGATGCCTACCGGTACCACCGGTTCTTTTCTTTTCTTTTTTCAAAAATGTTATACTTTGAACTGTTTCTCTTCAGAAACTTTTCTTTTTCGGTGCTAGGCACCATTTTGGGCATTAGGCCTCATATTCCTGAAACATGGAAAAAACAACTAGTGGTTTTAAAAAATGTACTAAGTGTGGCGGTACCGTTTCCGTCACTGACACCCATGATTGATGTCTTAAATGTTTAGGGCCTGAACATTCTCCATCTGAATGTCTCTCCTGTATGGGGATGACTAAGAGAGGAAGACAGAACCGGGCTGCAAAGCTCGGTACTCTCTTTTCTTCGGATGCCAGATCCATTGCATTGACATCTTCAAGAGCCTCCTCTTCCTCCCATGGATCTCAGGTAACTAAACAAAAAAGCCGGTCCTCAAAGGGTAGCTATCCTGCTAAGCATCGAGAGGCCATTGGCATTGCCCTTGAGGGAACCACACCGGCAAAACAGCCTCGGCAGGAGGCTTCGGCTTCCAATGCATCAATGGGGCTCCAGGATGTTCTCGAGGCCTCAACCTCGCAAGAACTACTGGTGCCATGCTCAGGGGTCCCAGCCGTCTTTACCGGTACTGACACCCAGGCATCGACAGCGTCAATAGACCAGAGGTTCCTCGCTATCGAATGCAGCATTGCAGCTCTTCTCACAGCTGCGGTACCATTGACACCTATGGTTCAACGGGCACGGTACCGACATCGATACCGATGCCGATACCTACACCGGTATAGACACAGGTACCGGTACCAATGATACCAGTACCGATGGTACCGGCCCCGGTGGGAATTCTTCCCACGCCATCTTTGGCTGGAATCGACAGATCAGTACCGGATCAACTTAGTACCGACTTCGATCGATAGCGGGACCGTGCCTTGCAAGAGCATCGCGGTCAGGAATACTTCAAATCCTCTGATTCCGAAGACTCTGACAATTCTGCTGGTACCAGAGGATTTCTCCCGGAAGCTCCCTCTTCTCCCCAATGCAGAATGTCACCTCCAGAGGACATGTCTTTTCAGGATTTTATTTGTGATGTGGCCAAGGGCCTTTCAATCACGGTAGCTCCTGAACAGGAACCCAGAGCAAAGGAATTGGAAATTCTCCAATATCCTAAAGCTCCAAAGGAGGCAGCCACTCTTCCCATCCATGAAATTCTGCATAACTTGATGCTCAGAATGTGGGAGACACCTCTGACTACATCTCCTCATTCTAGGAGGCTTGATACTACGTATCGAGTTCCACCATGTCCTAGATTTCAAAAGACTCAGCTGCCACACCATTCAATGGTGGTGGAGTCAGCCATGCGTAGGATGAAAAGTGCAAAGAGGCATGCATCCAATCCCCCAGCTCGTGAATGCAGGACTCTGGACACTTTTGGGCGCCAAACCTTTCAGGCTTCCATGCTTTCAGCTAGGATCAGTTCATATATACTATATATGGGCATGTTCCTCAAAGAAGTTACAGGAGACTTGGAGATTATGAGCCCACTTCTCCCAGATGACAAGAGACAAGACTTTCTTGTTCTAGTTAAGCATGCTCAAGATGTCTCCAAGTTTGTGAATCGTGAAGCCTTTGACTGCTTGAACCTCTACTATTGCCATTGGGGCACGACGGATTGCCTGGCTTCAGGTATCAGACTTGGAGACTTGGGTACAGGACAAGTTAGGCAACATTCCTTGCAAGGGAGAGAATCTCTTTGGCAAGAACTGTCAGGAAAAGGCTAACGAGTTAGTTGCTGACAATACCATTCTAGATAGATTGTCAAAATCTACAGCCACTCCAGCCAAAAAGAAGCCTTATAAAAAACCCTCTTTCAGCAAAAAGAGGAAATTTTATCCTTCCTATACCCAGCAGAGTCAAACTCAGGGTCAGGTTTCCCAAAAGGGACAAACTAGACAGCAAAAGAAGCCAAAAGGCCCGAGAGCCCAACCAGCTCCGCAGGTTTAGCCCCCTCAAGGGCTTTGACTCCTTCCTAGAAAGCTTAGCCTTCCTGCCTCTGAGGAGTCCCCAACCCCCCAATATCCCAGGCAGGTTATGCTACTTTGCCAACAGATGGCATCAGATAACAGCAGAAGATTGGACTCTGTCCATTGTAGGAGAGGGGTACAAGCTCCATTTTCACAGCATGCCCCCTCCTACAATTTTTTATTTATTTATTTATTTATTTAACATTTCTTTTATACCGCGCTCTTTTCCATCAGTGCGGTTTACAGATAACCAAGTGACTCAATGACAGCGAAGGCAATCAGAATTTACATAAAACAGGGGAAAACAACATTGTTTATTGTTTATTTCACACTTAATATACCGCCCCCCGTAACATCGGGGCGGTTTACACAAACAAAATAAAAATTAGTAATTATAGAAAGAGGAAAAAGAAATTACAATAAATGATAGAAAAGGAAAGAGAGTAAGGACAGGATAATCAGGTAGACAAAAAAGATAGGAGACAAAGAAATGAAATTCAAGGGGGAAAAGCTAGGGAGAACAGATGGGTCAAGGAGAGAACGAAATTTGGGGATGAACTGGGGAAACTATGTACAATTTGCATGTTACCACGTTAATCCTTCATTGTTCTTATGGTTATTCAATTAATCAGAGCGAGTGTAGGACAGCAGGGTGTAATCTAGCGAAGGCTGTATTACATGACCTGTCAGTTGCCTCTTGTGGATTATGTAGTTCAAGTTGAGATATTGGGTAGAGGGGAGGGAGGTGTGGTGGGGTAGTTGTGTTGTGAATATTCTAAGGCAATTCAATTCTCAAACCTCCGCAGACAATCTGCTAGATCATGAGGTCTCAACACTTCTTGCCCAAGGGGCAATAGAAGAGGTACCCATTCTTCAATGGGGTGCAGGGTTCTACTCCCCCTATTTTCTTATTCCAAAGAAAACAGGAGGACACAGACCCATTCTAGACCTCAGAGAATTGAACAAATAACTGTTTCGAGAGAAGTTCAAAATGATTTCTCTTGGAACTCGTCTGCCATACCTTCAAAGCCAGGATTGGCTTTGCTGTCTAGACTTAAAGGATGCATACACTCACATTCTGATCCAACCAAATAACAGGAAATTCTTACGATTCCTTTTCAAGGGAAAACATTTCTAATACAGGGTTCTTCCTTTTGGTCTGGCTTCAGCTCCAAGGGTATTCACGAAATGCATGGCAGTAGTAGCTGCATTTCTATGAACCCTGGGGATATTCTTCTTCCCTTACTTAGACGACTGGCTCATTCGAGCCCCTACTGTTGCAGAGGTCAGCACTGCACTGTCTCGCACAATGTGAATCCTCCAATACTTGGGGTTGGTAATAAACTTCACAAAATCCCAACTTGTTCCTTCCCAATCCCTGGAATTCATAGGGGCCTGTTTAGATACCAGACAGGCAAAGGATTTCCTTCCACAGGCCCGGTGTCTTCGCATAATGCAACTAGCTTCTCAAGCAGCAGGGAAATTCTCTCTAACTGCTCGAGAGCTACTACAGTTGCTGGGACATATGGCATCCACAATTCATGTAGTCCCATATGCTCGCCTCCACATGCGAGCAGCTCAGTGGACCCTATCCACACAGTGGACACAGGCCACAGGACATTTATCAGACAAAATAGTAAACTCTCAATGACTAATTTTGTCCCTCCAATGGTGGCAATCACTAGAAAATCTGACAGTGGGGTCTCCTTTCCATTAACCCCTTTTTCATGCCACCCTAACAACAGATGCATCACAGGTGGGTTGGGGAGCACATCTGAATCATCTCTCTACCCAGGGCACCTGGACTCCACAAGAGGCTGGTCTACACATAAACCTCCTACAATTAAGAGCAATCTATTTAGCTCTTCGAGTATTCCATGCCCAGCTCAGCTACAAGACAGTCCTAGTTCAGACAGACAATCAAGTAGCCATGTTCTATCTGAACAAGCAGGGCGGGACAGGCTCTCTGTCATTATGCAACAAAGCTTTACGACTGTGGGCCCTCGCTAGAGAGTATCAAATTCACCTTCTAGGGGCATATCTTCCAGGTATTCAAAACCTTTGGGCAGACAAACTCAGTCAAGTACTGCTGCCTCACGAGTGGTCTCTCCACCTAGACCAGGTGGCATAGATATTTCATCTCTGGGGCACTCCAGACATAGACCTCTTTGCAAGTCCATTGAATGCCAGACTTCCCCAGTTCTGTTCCAGGATTCCGGCTCACAATTGTCAGGCAAGGGATGCCTTCCTCCTTCACTGGGGTCAGGACTTCCTTTATGCCTTCCCACCCATTCCCCTCATCCCCAAAACACTCTTCAAGCTTCATAGAGACAGGGGTCGCATGATTCTCATAGCGCCACGATGACCACACCAAGCATGGTATCCCCTGCTTCTACATCTCTCTCAAGCTGCACCTCTGGAGTTAGAGCATGCTCCAGATCTCCTTTCCCAAGAGGACAGGATGCTATGGCACCCGAGTCCCCAGTCCCTGCATCTCACGGCCTGGTTGCTGAAGGCTTAGACCTCCAGGATTTCAACCTGTCCCTACAGGTAAAGGATATCCTTTAGGCTTCTAGAAAACTTTCCACAAGAAGATCTTATGCCTTCAAGTGGAAACATTTTACTATATGGTGCTCCAAGAAGGGATTAAACCCCCTTGTCATACCTTTAGAATCGATGCTAGAGTATCTCCTTCACTTATCAAATTCTGGTCTAAAGACCAATTCGGTAAGAGTTCATCTTAGTGCAATTGCAGCTTCTTATAAGCCTCTTAATGGACAACCAATTTCCTCTCATCTACTCATATCCAGATTTATGAGAGGTCTTCTGTTAACCAAACCTCCCATTAAGCCACCACCAGTGGCATGGGATCTAAATCTAGTTCTCGGGAAGCTCATGAAGCCACCTTTTGAGACTTTAGCAACTACAACCCTTAAGTTTTTGACCTGGAAGGTCATCTTCCTAATTGCAATCACCTCTGCACGTCGCATTAGTGAACTGCAAGCTTTAGTGGCTGATCCTCCTTATACTAGGTTTCATCATGATAAGGTTGTTCTTAGAACTCATCCACACTTTATGCCAAAGATGGTTTCGCCTTTTCATTTGAATCAATCAATTTATCTTCCTGTATTTTTTCTGAGACCTCACGCCTCTAATGCAGAAAGAAGCCTTCATACTTTGGATTGTAAAAGAGCCTTAGCCTGTTACCTACAGAGAACACAGCAACATAGAAAGTCCTCGCAACTTTTTATAGCTTTTGACTCTAGTCATTTGGGACTTCCAGTCTCCAAAAGAACTTTATCTAAATGGATTGCCCAATGCATATCCTTTGCTTATGAGAGTAAGGGTCTTCCTCTTCAGGGCCATGTCACAGCTCATAATGTGAGAGCCATGGCAGCTTCCATAATCTCCACTCCGTGTCTATCGATGACATTTGTCGAGAAGCCATCTGAGTTTTGGTACACACCTTCACAGCCCACTACTGCCTGGATAAAGCCTCCCGTCGGGATGCCTTCTTTGACCAAGCTGTTCTTCAAAATCTCTTTCAGACCTAATTCAACTCCTGCCCACCAACCCTGGTGGAATGCCAGAGATCCATGGAAGGAAGGATGCCTACCTTTCTAGGGTGGCACCTTCCTGTGGCTATCTCCCTAGCATCTTTATCTAGGGAGTCCCCATATGTGAAGACTACATTCCTGCTTGTTCCTGGAGATAGCGTAGTTACTCACCTGTAACAGGTGATCTCCGGGAACAGCAGGAATTTAGTTTTCACAACCCACCCACCTCCCCTAGGAGTTGTCTCTCTATCTCTTTGTCTCTTTCCTCTCTCCCTCTATCCTTTCACTCAGCTACAAACTTAACTGAAGAGGGACAGTTGGAAAGGCGGGAAGGCAGCGTGCATGGGCTGAGGGATGCTCCCAAAAGCGTTCCTATTGGACTCTGGGGAGCGTTCCTGCGCAGGCTCCATCAGTACCGACGATACCCATATGTGAAGACTAAATTCCTGCTGTTCCCGGAGATCACCTGTTACAGCTGAGTAACTACACTTTATCTTCTGGGAAGAGTTTAATTCTTTGATGTTATGGTTTCAATGCTTTATGAATTTTTAAATGATACAACTCATACGTACCATAAAGTTTGAATAAACATTTGTTCAGCAATTCTATCTTCTTGGTGAACTTCATTTCTGATGAGGGCTTGAAAATAAAGGACATTTTGGTACACTTCCTTTTAAGATCTGAAAGAGTGCAGTGGTCTTCCATCCAATCACTAAATCAAGTCCTTCATCCATTTATTTTCTTCCTTCCTTGTAATCAGGAAAGACAAGGTTAATTTAATTTAGTTAGCTAAATCTGAATCTTGTTTCATTGCTCTAGTTAAGGCCACAACTACAATTGTTCCATCTTACAATACCAGAGTAATAGATACCTGCACCCGGATTATGTATACATAGGGATATATTTACTAAACCGTAGTAGGCTTTTACAGCTAACTCTGGGCAATAGCTGATAAAAGCTGGCATTAGCTGCAAAGTCCCACAGTAGCTACAGGGGTTATTTCCAGCATTTCCTCTACAGATACGCAGAGGAAATGCTGAGATTGCAGGGCCAGCTTCGCAGATGCAGCTATCGTCAACTTTGTCCATTATTGAGCAATGGTAATGCCTGCAGTAATCGCCCATTGGATGTCTGCCCTTTCTCCTCCTACTCTCCACCTTAATCCCACCCAAGCCTGCACCTACTGCGCAAAATGCAGACAACATGGAAGAGCGCCACAGTGTCTGCATTTTTTCTGCGTTAGCTGTCTTTGCAGCATGACAATCCCACATTAGTGCCATAAAGACAGTTAACGCCCTTTATTTATTTATATTCTCTTATATACCGCGCTATTCTGCATCAGTGCGGTTTACATTGAACAAACTGAAATTACATTGAACAGGGCATTATAACTTGGAGATAACTATTTTACAGGGAACATGGGCTATGGAGGGTTAAGTGGCTTGCCCAAGACCACAAGGAGCACCTGTGGGACTAGAAACCCCAGTCCTTCCGTCCCAAGGTTGCTGTCTTCTAGTGGGATTTGAACCTCCGACCTTCCGGCCTGAAGTACCTTGCCCCAACCACTTGCCCCTTTAGTAATCATATCCCATAATAGCAGACTCTCTTTCTCTCTCTTTTCCCATATATTAGAGAAAAATATATCTGAATATATAGAAACATATCTTTCTCTTTGTATATATTATTTTGTTTCCGGTTGCTACTGAGACCACAGGTTGATGTATTTGAGTACAAAGTAGTGTACCAGGAAAGTGGCACATTGACTTCTAAGAACTATTCTGTGGCTTACTCCAATTACATTTTATAGAAAAGAGAATACAAGGACTTCAGGTGTAAAAAAACCCCCATAGTCATAATATTTGGAGATGCAAACATTCAATCTCAAGACTGTGAATCAATCTTACCTTAAGATCTTCAGTGGCCCTTTAAATATGCAACCATAGGGATCAGCTTATGGGAACTAAAAGGCTCCTATGGACAAAGAGAGCAGCTGGCATCCCTCATTCCTTAATGGACTGCATTCACTCATCAATGCCAGTGGCACCATTTCCCACCCCATTGGAATTTCTTCCAGTGCCCACAGGGAGCTCTTTTTATGTGAGTTAACAGTCCTCCTCTGTTTCCCTTCTGACTGCTTTTGCAACACCGGATCTTGCATAGTTGTATATTTACGCATCTATCTATCTCAGGGCCGTACCAAGCCACAATTGCACCCTGTGTGACTTGCAGATCAGGAGCACCCCCCCCCCCCTCACCCATACCTCCATCCAGCTGGCTGCCTGGTCTTGCCCTGCTGCTGTCACATTTTGTTGTCTCCACGGCGGTGTTGGCAGCAGCGGATCAGGTCTGCCCTCAAATAATTTTATAAAGCCCCACGTGGGTCTTCCTACTCCACGCTTTAAGCAGATCTGATCCTTCCCTGTTCTGACGTAGGGCAGGACCAGACCAGCCATTCAAACATGGGTCTTTGCAACTCCGCACTTGAATGGCTGGCCTGGTCCCTCCCTACTCTGATGCAACCTACATCAGAGAAGGGAGGGAGGGACCAACCTGCAGAAAGAACCGCGTGTTGTGTTTTTTAAAATTTAAGTCAGGTCTGCTCCGCTGCTGCTGGTGCAAACCTCCCCTGAGAAAACAAAGAGTGGCAGTGCAGGGCAACATCCGGCAGCATGGGGGGAAGCCTGAAATGCTTCCCTTACACCTTTGTGCCTTGTGCGGTTGCATCACTCACACAGGTACTGATCTATCTATTCAGCTATCAAAATTTGACATACTGCTATTCAAGTTCTATACCATAGTGGTTTTGTTCATCAACATCTGTGATATATTTTCCCATACTGCAGAGTTATTTCCTGCATCCCTGAAAGGGCATACCTAAGAGGAATGATAAAGTGGTCCTTTCACAGCTCCTTTGAGAACAAAAGGACTGAGGAGCAGAGAATTCAGAGCTTATCAGGACTAATGTGCTTGGAAGTACGTGATGAATGAACTACCAAAGATGAACTGTTAACATTCATTCCTTCCATATCATCCTGCTAGACCAGTCCAGACAAGTGGGTTGTGTTCCACTAACAACAGATTGGTGGAGACAAAGAACCAATGAAAAGCCCAGGTTTCAATGACATCACTCCTCAGCCACCAGAGGTCCTTTCAGTATTTCTTTGTCTCCAGCAGATGGTGGATGGATTGTCTCCTTTCTGTAGAAAATCTGAGGATTGAGAGGAAAAGAGATTGATTAAACACTTGTGAATGACCACCTCAAGCCTTAAAGGGGTGACTTTCTCACTTGAGCATGATATGGAAAACTCCACTAGACTGCGGTCTTATTGGTAGCCATAGGAGGAGGAAAAATTGGTTTAGCTCCACAACCTTATGATAAGGGCCCATTGAGCAGCCACATATTGGAAGGATTTGGAAGGATCTCGAAGAGTACAGCAGTCCCACACAACCTCAGGGCCCCCTCTTTCCTCCTATTCCCCCCCCCTGCTCTCTCCTGAATATTGAAGAAGGCTCTCAGAGGGATCTGCCTGCCAGCCACTTTTCACACAGTGCTGTTAAAAATAAACCCAGCCAGTGAAGCAGTTCCAGGGGAGTAGAGCTGAGCTGGGCATGGATTTTATGACTGGGGCTGTCAGTGGGTGAGTACCAAGGCTTGATCTTGTTATTGTCTTCTTTGGGGGCTCCCAGTTCCATTTCTGAGGGACGCAATTCAAAGTGGATTGCTAGCAATCATTGGTGCTGTGTGGGGGTTTTAACACCATTTTTGGCACACATTAGTAATGTTTATGCCTATTGTGCACTTGGGGTTTGTGCGGTCCTAATGCATGTTCTTCCCAAGAGGCTCCAACACATTGTCCTTCCCTTGTGCCTTTAACGTGCATTCCATAAAAGCGCAGGTAAGATGTGCCTACAGACCTACGCAGCTTTAGCATGTGCTCTTATGATACTTATCCTAACTCTCTTTGTCTTCTTCCAGGAAATGATGTTTGACCTGTGGCAAGCGAGGAGTCTCATCCTTGGATTCTGAACTCTGCTTTTCCTGTATGGCAGCTTCTGAGTCACCCCTGGAGGACATGTTTTTCCCCTCTCAGCCGGGGGATACAATTAGGGGTATGTTTACTAAAGTACGTTAAGGGAGCAAGTGTCCCGTTAACGCCTGTTATCATCACCCTTGTGCCCTTAATGTTGCAGAAAGGGCTGATAACGCTGCAATAATGAGCATTACAGGGTCCTGAAGCATTAAGGGAAAAGGAGGTGGAAAGTGGGCATAAATGGGGTGCTCCCTTATCACCGGTTGTGTAATCACACATTAGAGCCCTCATCACAGAGAACCCTAACGCAAAGTAAAACCTTGTGGAAAGGGTCTATTTTGAGGGGAGAGAGCCTATTCCAATGTGTGCAATATGATCCACACACAGGGAAAACCAAAACAGTGATAGTAGTGCTCTATTAGCAGCAACAGCATAGTGCCCAAGTATGAAAGGGCACTATGTTGATGTTGATGTTGCAAATGGGGCAGAGGAGGTACCATGTAGGTGATGCATTGGAGGTTGCAGGTACGTAAGGCTGACCAGGCAGCTGATTAGGATGCACAGCTGTGATGTCCATCATGACCCCACAGTGACAGTGGCAGCACACAGACATGCTGCTGCTGTGGAAAAGGTGATGTGCAAACTTGGTGCAGGTCAAGGTCCCCTGGTACCCTAGGCATAAACCCCAGCTTGCCCCCCACACCGCTGCTGCTGAAGCCATCTTTGAAGGGATAGTCTGGCAGCGGCAGTACCTCTAAAGGGGGCTGCAGAAAGAGGCCACCCCTAAAATATTTCTGGTGTGATTGTCCACCTCTCTCTCCCGAGATGGAATCGGTGGTGGCTGGAGATAGGGGTGGCAGTGGCAGCTGGGTGGGGGGATAGCATGGTAGGCATGTGTGCCACTGCTGTACCAAGCTGGACCTGCCTCCCTAGGAATCTGTTTCACCCAACTAGTAGATGTGCCGATACTGCACCCCACTCCCATGGCCACCATGCTGCCATGTCAGCATGGTGAGGGGCTGCTGGCGGTGGGTGCTGCGCTCCCCACATGCAGCAGACAAAAGCTCCATCCTGGCCTGTGTGTCCAGTGCAATGCCCCATTTGATGAAGTCAGCCTGACGATGCACATTCCAGCCGTAGGGACAGTGGAGCACATGGTGAGTCCTCCCCCCCCCCCCCGAGGTCAGATGCAGCAGGACGTGTGCGCACATCGTCTGGTGGAGGGGCAGGAGCCACAAGGTGAACACAACTTCATGGTTGCAACATCAGGGAGGCCGCATGCAGCACTGAACCAGTGGGTGTGCCACAATGGCAGGGAGGGATGGAGCAGCTGGCAGGCTGCTCACAATGACCATTGGCCCATGGCACCGGTCTATGGATTGACATTCCATGTAAAAAGGGGAAGGGGAAGGCGTTGGTAGTGGGGATGTACTATTGGCTGCCTGGCCAGAATGAACAGATGAATGATGAAATGCTCAAAGAAATCAGGGAAGCTAACAAAAGTTACAGAAATAATAATGGGTGATTTCAATTACCCTGGTATCAATTGGGTCAGTGTCATGGCAGGACATGATAGGGAGATAAAGTTTCTAGAAAAATAAATGACTGCTTCTTGGAGCAGCTGATTCATGAACCAACCAGAGGGGAAGCCATTTTGGACTTAGTCCTTAGTGGAATACAAGATCTTGTGCAAGAGATAAGGGTGTTGGCAGGGGCTGCTCAAGGCAATCTGCTGCCTGAGGCAACCAATGAGATGGTGCCCCCCCCTTAGATGGGGGTGGGGCTTTTTCAGAACTCCAATCAGGGACTGAACCGAACCAAAAAGCCGATTAGATTATATGGAGGAAATGCAAGATGTTTGCACACAAGGCCGTACCGAGCTGCAATCACACCCTGTGTGACTTGCAGCTCAGGAGCGCGCCCTCCTCCTCCCCCCCCCCCCATACCTCCGTCCAGCGCTGCCTGCTCTTTCCCTGCTGCTGCCACCCTCTGTTTTTTTCATGGCGGCACTGGCAGCAGGGAACGATCAGGCAGCACTGGATGGAGGTATGGGGAGGAGGAGGAGGGCATGCCCCCAATCTGAAAGGCGCCGTCACTTTAAGCAGATCTGTCCCTCCATGCTCTGACATCACATCGGAGGGAATAGACCTACTGAAAGTGTTGTAAAATGGCTTGGGGGCGCATTTTGGTTGCCTGCTATTGTCCTGCCAGCAGCAGCAGGGCAACAGCAGACAGCCGAAATGTGTCCCCCAAGCCTTTGCGCCCTGTGCGGCTGCACCACTTGCACAGGACTAGGTACGGTCCTGTTTGCACACCAAGGAACTAAAAGAGAGCAAGAACCAACAGTACAGTTTATAAAACTAAATTACAACTCATTTTTATTTTACTTTTCTTTTGCTGCATTTGGCATGGTGGAACTTCTGCATATAAGTTGCGTTATCTACGTGCAAAGGGCAGACTAGTCTTTCTACATTGACCCGATAGTTAGCTAGGACAGGCACATAGATACCTACAATTGGGTTAATGTCACCGTAGACATGTTCCCACACAAAATTCAGTCTATGTTATAAGTAAGAATGCAGGAAAACCAAAGACCTAATTAGTCATGTGCGCATCTGTTTTATAAATGTGTGTGTACTCTCTGCCATTGTTTAGCAGTCTGATCCTCTAGGGGTAGCACATCAAGACTACTGCTAGGAGTGGAGTGGTATCATTTTTGAAGAAGCAACCAACAGGGCAGGAGCAAGTGAAGATCGCTTCTATTTCTATTGTCCTGGACCCCTTGGTGCAGGCACATATACACATGGGGCGTATTAAATAACACTCTTAGAAGAAAAGCCTGGCAATCTATTTCCAGTTACATTGTCAAGAAAACCCAGGAGCTGCTGGGTCGCTAGACATCAGCATTGACTCAAAGGCACACATTGCATTTTTTTTTTTTTTACTAAAAAGAAATGCTCATCATATGCCTACTAAAAACAATTTAGAAGCTGATAGTCATAGTAAAATAGTAAATGACAGCAGATAAAGACCAGTATGGTCCATCTAGTCTGCCCTGTAAGATGGCAAGAGTAGGTGCACCTGCCGCTCTGTTGAATTTTGCCATATTCTGACTGCATAAGTGCCAGCAGAATGTGGTCAGATTAAAAGGGGTCAGCATCAAGATTGTTAATGGGCAGGCCCCGTACTTATTAATTCAGCAGGGAAATTCAGTCACTGTACTATTTGTGCAAGGAACTCTGCAGAAATAGCAAGCCTAACTTTGTTTGGTGCTACTGAAAATTCACATAAAGGGCCCATAAAAATGGTTGCAGGTCAATGCACATTTTTGTGACTTTTTGCAACAAGATGCAAGTCATGTGAAAATTCTTGTATGTTGCCATCTGTGTCAAGACAGAAAAAATATCCATAAAAAAGAGTCTCCTCACATATAGGCAGTGGGCAGATTTAAATAATATAACATGGAGGTCCCTTGCCCCCTAGTCCCCCATCGTCTTTGGGAATATCCAATACCTTATGGCTAGTGGTTCCTGAAGGTCTCCTCGCCTCCCCCAATAGGGGGCATAAAAGTAACTCCCATCCCCCATTGAAGTTCTACCCTATGTATAAAGAACTCTTAGAGTTGACCTTCTCTGGCCCACTATCCCTCCTGGGACTCTGACTTATGCCCAATTGTAGGCATCTATGTGCCTGTCCTAGCTAACTATCTGGCTGATGTAGAAAGACTAGTCTGCCCTTTGCATGTAGATAACACAACTTACATGCACAAGTTCCACCATGCCAAATGCAGCAAAAGAAAAGTATGCGCACACAACAAGACAAAGCATATTTAAACAATATTGGGGTTATTCTGTGCCATGAATAGCTGGGATGGATGTCCCATTGGGACGTCCATCCCCACTATTTGTGCCTTCTCCCAGCCATGACTAACGTCCCCGCTGGTTGTGCAGGGAAGTTAGACAGGAGCGGGGAAGGGGTGACTTGGGGGCGGAGTCTGGGCAGGAGGTATGCAGTTGCTAGCCCTGGACATACAGGGCCGATTCTAATGTCGGCCGTGTACATCCATGGCCAGTGACATGTACGGGGAATTTATTCCACCTCCAAGGTGGAATAACTTCCCTGGATGTTTTTAAAGTGTTTGCTCAGGGCATGTATGGGGTAGGGGGGGCCAAGGAACATTCCCCGCAGCCCGACCCTGGCCTTAGGAGGTCAGATCGGGGGTCAGGCTGCAGGGAATAAGCAGTTTTTGCCGGCGGCCGGCATCGCGGCTTTTTAATGAAGCCGTGGTGTCATGGCAACCAGAAGCCATGGTGTCCAAGCTCCATTTTAAAGCCCTGACTGAGTTAGCCTGGCTTTTCTTGTACATGCAGGCCAGACTGAATCACAGTCCCGGCCTGCACATACATGACTGTTCACAGTTCTGATCCTGCAGGGCTAGACATACCCCACGGGATCAGAATCGTGATCCACTCTGTACAGACGTATAGAAGTGATCTACTGTACGTGTGGGACAGAATCGGATCCTATGCTAATGAGCTGCACATATTCAGATGGTATGATAATAAGATCTGTGCCCAATGCAGAGAAACAAGTAGAGGGTTACATAACCAGCAAGAGTGCCAATATCTCTATGTCTGGTCTAAGGTGACTTAAACATCTTGCATGTGTAGGGAAAGACTGTGTCAGGGTATGTACTACTGAACAGTTACTTTCGACATGAAAATTTTCTGTGTGTATCTTTCAGCGTATAAGCAAAGGTTTGGCGTTCAAGAAGAAATATTTTTTGCTTCTTATCCTTGTGTGTTTTTTAGACTCATTTTTATTTATCTTTTATTTTAGGTCTCTTTGTTGTCATTTCATAAAAAAAATGTTTTTGGGTGAAATAGTGTTGATTATTATGGGGTGAACGCCAAAATAACCTGCATATCCTGTGCATATAACATGAGCATTTGAAAGACATGTGCATGCATACATGGCCACTTGTAGCGTGTCTGTTTTTTGCGTATGCATTGGCTCCCCTCCTTTCAACTTTACACCAAAGTTTTGTGCGCAACTCATTTGCATGCACACCCTTTGCTGCATACCAACGCTGAAGTCTTATGCTATCGGCATACTACAAAAACGCATATATCATAGCACATGACTTCAGCCCCAGCTTTCTGCATCAGCCTGCTTGTTCCTAATTGCTGGATTACTGCCAGGTACCCGCTATCCATCCTGCTTGTTTCAGTCACTTCTACCTTTTTAAAAGATGAGTTCTTTTCCAGAGCTATTTGGGCTTGTGGAGGGCACTGGCTCTTCTAGGAGTGGGAAGGTCAGTGAGGTTTCCTGTGTCCTGTTATAACATATTCTCTGCTACCAAACATATGCAGCACTATATGGCCACATAAGAAGACCATGCTGAGTCAGACTAAAGTCCTTTCAGCCGAGTATCCTGTCTGTGATAGTGGCAGTGGGCAAGCAATGGCTCTCACAAGTCTATCTGGCTAATAATTATATATGGACTTTTCCTCCAGGAACTTAGTCAAACTGCTTTTTAACCCCACTATTCATTGCATTAGCTATACCCTCTATCAAAAGAGTTCATGGCATAATTATGTGCTGCATAAAAAACTACTGGGGGGCATGTTCAAAAGTATTTGTTGCTGAATATCCCCTATTAATCAGGTTAAACATTCTGGTGCTATCCAGATAATGCTGGGGTGTTCCATGGGCGGAGCAAGGGTAGTACCAGCAGTATTACCAGTGGTGTATCAAGGGCGGGGCAGTGGACGCGGCTTGCCCTGGGTGCCAGTCAGGAGGGAGGGTGCCGCTTCTGGCTCCTCATAGAGGAGGCGTGTGTGGCCACATTGCCTCTTCTCCAGGTCTGGTGGCTGTTCCTTCTCAGCTGAAGTCTTGCGGGCAACTGCTCTAGCAAGACTTCATCGGGAGGGAGCAGCCACCGGGCCTGGAGAAGAGACAGTGCAGCAAGCCAGCAAATATATGCTTGCCACGTATGCCTCCTCCATGAGGGTCCGATGGAGGGGGAGGTATGAGCATTATCATGGGGGGAGCATCATCTGCTCCAGGTGCCTTATATCGTTGGAACACCACTGAATATTACTTACATTAAAATAATGCAGACAGAATGGAAAAGTTTTATTCTGTTTTGCATCTACTGGGGCTGCTCATACACCCTTCTAGTAAGTAAGATTTCAAGCCCATTTATTAGTTTCCAGGGTAGTCTTAGACTTGAATCTGTATTTCAATTGCTATGCAGGCTGCTTATACCCCAATTCAATGTTTAAGCCCTTTACTTCTTTTTTCAAAGAAGCTTCTTAAATAGAGCAGAAACACATTCCATAGCGTGGGTACCTGATAATAAAGGCTGTATCACAAGTGATTTGAAAATGTGTTGGAGAAAAAGCTGAAGAGAGATTTCTTTAAAAGACGAGAACAAACAGATGCAATGCATAGTGAAAAAGAGAATGATCAGTCTGCTTCCATCTCCACACAGGTGTAAATAAAGTTGAGACAGGGCAATTTGAGAGGAAAAAAGGAGATCAACAACTAAAGTAAACATAGCAGAACAACAGGTACACTCTGGTTCTGCTGAGAAGTTTGTGGAGTGACTTTTGGCAAATGTAGAATTTGATGAAAGCTACAAAACTTTCAATAAACTGATGATTCCGGAAATCCTTCACATTATGATTCATCAAATTCTTTCTAGAAAAGACAATTGTTGGCATGTTCAACAGTGAAAAGTGAAAAAAATACTCCTGAGGCTAAGAACAGCCTGCATGTAGAGCGGGTATTGGATAGTGTGAGGCATGCCCCCATGGAGCGGCTCAAGGCAATCTTCTGCCTGAGGCAGTGGGAGCTGGGGGGTGGTGCTGCAGGTGGTCTTACTCAAAGTTCCAATCAGGGACTAAACCAAACCAAAAAATAATTAGGTAATGTGGAGGAACGCAATCTCAACCCACATTAAAAAGAAGCAATAGCAATAAATTGCTTCAAGAGCAGAATCTCAAAATGTTCTAATCATTTGTCAGAACTCCTTTTGAATATGGGAACTCCAATCTTCTAAAAACAAAACATATATGGGGAAAATTTAAAAATACTTAGCTTATCTCAGGGGCCCATGGTATGCCTCTCTGATTGGGGGAGGGGGCAAGCTCTACCTTGACTCCACCTTAACGCCACCCCTAGCCCCCTGCAGTCTTCCCCTTCTGTTCTGCCCATGGGAATCCAATCTCCCACAGACAGAAGAGAAGGGAATGGCTGTGATCATGACAGACTACTTCTGTCTGCCCACGTGAGATTGGATTCCTATGGCCAGGAGAATCGCAGCAAAGACTCCTCCTGGTAAGATCCCCACGGGCAGATAGAGGAAGTCTGCCACAATCGTGGTGGCCTTCTCCTCCTGCCTGCAGGGATCCGATTTCCCATTGACAGGCAAAAGGAGTCTGCTGTGATCACACTGATCTCTCTCTACTGGCGGGCAAAGGTTTGGTGATGCCAGGGCCCGTGTGACCCACCCATTCTCTCGCCTATGGCTTAACTAGCACTTGTATGAAGCAGACTGCAGCCATGATGGAAAGTTTTATGCATCTCGACATTGGTCAGCGTTTTGTGGGACATTGCTTCAGGGGTACCTTTTAAACACAAAAACAATTAAATTCCATATTCAACTGCAGAAGACATACCTAAATGCCTACAAGCTGTGACATAAACAAATGTGATATGTTATTTTTACAATGTAATATAATTCTTGTATTCCATTCATACACCATTCTGTAATATAATTTTGTATGTAATGACTTTCTGACTTCCTTTGTTGTATGCCTGCATCCTGGAAGGAAAGACTATGAGGCTAGTAATACGTAGCCTGTCATGGGTGCGGAAGTACAAAGTGGAGTGAGACAGAATTAACCAATGAGTTATGGACATCCTGGAAGAGGGCGAGGACATAGTGTAGTATGTAATGATTTTACGACTTCCTTTACTGTATATCTGTACCTGGGAAGAGAGACTACGTGGCTAATAACACAAAGCATGACACAGGTGCAGAAGTATCAACCAATGAGTTATGAACCTGCTGGAAGTGGGTTGAGGACATAGTGTACTATGAAAGAACTGTGAAACAGAGGATAGGTGTGAATGCTCAGTCAAGCATTCACCCGTCTTGCAAGAATGTAATGTGATTAAAGTAACACTTTGCTTCACTGGGGAGTCTGTTATTGCGTAAAAAGTTATGTTTATTACAGATTGGGGGCTCGTGTCCAGGATTGTGTCATCGCTGGAGGAGACCACCCCTGCTGAGGATGGGGAGACGCGTTCCATTGAGTTGAATGGCCTCGTGTATCAATGTCGAGGGCTCCAACAGTGTACTGACAGCAGAATCCTGAGACCATGAAAGAAAAATTAATATAGACTCAGTGAAGCAGACCAGGTGTTAATAAGGCAACCAGGTAACTCCGTGCATGGACCAAGGTAAGAAACAAGACTGTAAAGTATTACCTTGGTAGTTGGGTATTGAGAAAGATTATTGTGTGTTGAGACGTGTCCTAGACACAAAGTGAGTGCAGAGTCTCAATCCGCGGTTCCAACACATCCGTGAGGAGTGCGGCCGGAGAGAGATGAAGTGAAAAGCACATTGGTGAAACAAGTCTCGATGGGATTAGGAATTCTAAAGGAAACTCGAGTAAGGATGGGGCCAGGAATAAAGTTCAGGAAGGCCCTTAAGCATTTCCTCTTCATCAAATATCTCACTGACAGCTCCGAACCTCAGTCCCACTCAAATAGCGAGCACCTCAACAATAGTAGTAGTCAACCAGGCAAGCCCTTGCAACAGGCGTCCCCTACAATGTAAAACATCAAACAGTATCCTTTCTCATTACACTGCCTATGTATATAGTTTTACCCTGTTCTCCAAGTTCCATTTCCTGTTAAATGTAAGGACCAGACATATGTAAGTTGTCGGATGTTTCTGTTCCATGTAAACCATGCTGATGGCAAATAGTGCGGTATATAAGAAATGTTAATAAATAAATAATAAAATAAATAAAGACCCCGGGGACATTCCTCCAGACAGTCAATTAGGGAGGATGTTGGCATTAGTAGATTAATGAACACACTAAGAATAAGGATACAGCAAAGAAGTGTTTTAAGAATTGCTCTTTTACATAGACAAAAGAAAGCATAAAGCTAGCTGCAGTCTTCTGGCTGAAATTTGGCACAGACATAGGATGGTTATGTCAAATCCTTAACGTATATGTAAACAGTGAAAAGATTAATTCAGCAAGTGTTTGCTACTGCCAAAAAGAAATAGCAGTGGTGCATGAAAACGGTCATTAAGCAGGGAATTCTTTTGAAGCCAGAGAAAAATAGATTAGCAGATGAGACTGCTAAGGGAGCTGCCTTAGAGGTAGACTTAACCCCTATATAAATTTAACCCTAGAAATAGGGAGTCAGGCAGCAAATCCCTGTATCTTAAAAAGGATATAGCATTATTAGAAAAGGTACAGAGAAGAGCCACCAAAATGGTAAAGGGGATGAAAGGATACTCCTATGAAGAGAGGATAAAAAGTTTAGGACTCTTCAACCTGGAAGAGGGACGGCTGAGGGGAGATATGATAGAAATCTATAAATTAATGAATGGAGTGGAATGGTTAAATGTACATTGATTGTTTACGTCATCAGAATATAAAAAGATTAGGGGACAAGCAATGAAGTTACAGGGTAACCTATTTAAGACTAATAAGAGAAAATATTTTTTTTTCACTCAACGTGTAATCAAACTCTGAAATTTATTACACAGAGGATGTAGTAAAAGCTGTTTGTGTAGCTGGGCTTAAAAAAGGTTTGGACAAGTTCCTGGAGGAAAGGTCCATAAATCATTATTAAAGGGGACCCAGGATATCACTGGCAATACAAGTACTGAGGATCCTGTGTCTTTTAGAGAAACTACTAGATACTGTGGCAAGGAGAGAGTAGTGCCACCTAGAAAAGCAGGAAACATTGAAGGTTTTACCTTGGCTGGGGGGATGGGCACATTAGAAAACACTTGTCAGAGAAAACCCAGGGTTAGAAGTTCACAGCAGAAAAACCCCAGGGTTGATAGTCAGTGGGCCAAAACTAGTGTTGAGTCATTCCCACGTTACACACCAGATAGGAATCAGAGAAGCAGGTACTCGGGGGAGGAGCCTGCAAGGGAGTGCCCTTGTCACGTAGCTGCTTGTAAAAAAGGGCAGACAGAAACGGAAGGGAGAAGGGAGAGAGAGAGGAGAGCAGAGGAAGAGAATCACCTGTCTTACCAGCACGAGGATTCTGAACCTGACTGGAACCAGGCTCCCAGGCTCTATGCTGAGAGGAAGGGAAGACCTGAAGCCAGATTCGCTCCCCAGGAGAAAGGGAAATACTGCTGCTCTCCAGGAAGAAATACTCACAGGCCAGGCAGCTGCTGTTGCGAGGCCCAGAGATACACTGCTAGTGCAGTGAAACCACAACGCAGGTTAGTGGGCAAGCTAAACCCTGTATTTGAAAGAAGCTTAAAGAAGCCACAAGAAGGCAGAACTTTTACCCAGGCAAAACCCTTGCTGGAACCTAGATGCAGGCATTGCTCTGCTAGGGAAGCTTCCAAAGCAAGAACTTTTTATAGAGCCCGAAGGAGGTCTGACCGGTCCTCTGATTACAGCTCAGAAGAGGGTTTTATTGATAGAAGGCCTGTATGTAAAACTGTGCAAGTTAAGCATCAAACCAGGAGAAAGCCTAGGCCCAAAACTGAACACAGGGATAGTTCTTCAGATGAGGAGGAGATTACCTGTAGACATTTACATGAAAGGAAAGGAACTTTTAAACCACGGCTTTTGAAACCCCATGAGCTTTTACTTAAAGGGGAGAAACCTATTAGGTGGCCAAGACTGAAGAAACTGTTAATGTATGGAACTAATACCATTCCAGTTAAGAGTCCAGAACCACTACCTGAGAGTCCTCCAGAGAGCATGGAAATTGACTCTTTCAAAGGGGATTCAGATCCTTCAGTCACTGACATGGAATGTGATTGTTGCACTGTATGTGAATAACTGTTAAGAGGAAAAATACCTTTTGTAAGAGCTAAGAAGAAAAGCTTGTTTAAAAGACTTTATTTTTGACCTGGCAAAGTTTGCATATATTTTCTTTGGGAGGAGTATCCCTACTTTTGTTTTCCTATGGACATTACCTGTTGTGAGTCTCTGAGAACCCAAATAAAAATCTGTGATCTTTAACCAACGGCTCAACTACAAATTCTTATACAACCTCAAGGTTAAGGTGCAGCGCCTCCTGCTGGTCAAACTATCTGGCACAGGGGCGGGGCTCACAATACTTACGACCTAGATTGACCACTGTTGGAAACAGGATACTGGGCTTGATGCACCTCAGTCTGACCCAGTATGGCATCTCATATGTTCTTATGTTCTTATTTACTGAAAGGGAAAAAGGAAAACTCGATATAGGGGCAGTAGAAACTGAAAGGGGGGAAATGGGTTTCACCCGATGGCAGGCAGATGGTAAACAAATAAACAATGAGAGAAAGTATGGGAATATACACAGTAGTCAAGCAAGTGTGTGAGAGGTGTATAACCTGTAAGAAAATAAACAAAAAAGGTCCTTAGGAAACAACTGCAGGGAGGCAGAGACCCTGGTCTTCGTCCATTCTAAAGTATACAGGTTGATTTCACTGAGTTGCTCCTGGTTGGGCGGGTGAAGTACCTTTTGGTAATAGTGGACCATTTGACGGGATGAGTGGAGGCATATCCCATGGTAGCTGCCACGGCAATAAGAGTAGCAAAATAGTCCTGGAACAAATCATTCCAAGATATGGAATGATAGGTCACATTGACTCGGACCAGGGAAGTCACTTCACAGCCAAGGTATTGCAAAGCATAATGGAAACTCTGGGAGTATCTTGGGATTTCCATACTCCATAGCATCCACCCTCAGGGAGAGTGGAATGCATGAATCAGACTATAAAGAAGCAGCTAGCCAAATTGATGTTAGAAATAAAATTACCTTGGACTAAGTGTTTGCCTTTAGCATTGTTAAGAATACGAACAGCCTCTCAGAAAGATTTAGGATTGTCCCGCTACAAAATGTTATTTGGATTACCCTATATGGGACAATTGAAGGAACCTCCCCAGTTTGAGACTAAAGATAAGTTTCTTAAAGAATATATACTTGGGCTGTCCTCTTCTTTATCTGTTCTCAGGAATAAAGGACTGTTGGCACAAATACCCCCATTGGAGTTTCCAGTTCATGGTCTCAAACCAGGACAGTGGGTCTTGATAAAATCCTGGAAGGAGTCCAAATTGCAACTAGACTGGTAAGGCCTGTTCCAGGTCTTACTGAGTACTGAGACTGCTGTAAGAACTGCGGAAAAAGGTTGGACTCATTATACACAAATTAAAGGTCTGGTCGAAGCTCCTTCAGACGCACAGTGGAAGGTCCAGGGAACTAATGACCCTCTGCACCTGAAAATAACAAGGACAAACAGAAGAACAGGAGAGGAGTTGGTTAAAAAGGACTAATAAAAATTATAACATGGGCAACGAAAAGTGGATGATGTTGCTATGATGGGGGGGATCACTTTCTCTGTTAAGGGGAATGACATGGGATCTAGGACGGGGAAAGAGATGAACGGATGAACAAATACAAACACAGACACGATGGGGAAGGTGTGCCCTAACATATTTACTGTAACCATACCAGAGGGAGAGGGACCAGTGAGCCTAGAATTTGATGCCTGCCAATCGATAAGTTGTGATGGGGGATACTACGAAAAGTTGTAAGGAAATAGTCATAAGTATATGTGTCCAGAAACTGCCCAAACATTTGTGTATGGGATGCCCTTTTACGGGTGGTGACAAGTTTGGTGGGCCACTAAGGATGGAGGCTGAGTCTCCCCAGAGGGGAAGAGGCACCCAGTTCAAAAGAAAAATAACAATGATAAAAAGAAACACAGCATTCAGCCATGTAACCCAGGAAGTTGCAACCCCATCGTGGTCACCCTCTCTGGAAGGGATGACTCACTGGATCGGACCTATGGACTAGGAATAGACGTTAGCGGGCAAGATCCCCTGGGAAGATTGAGGATAAAAACATCATTCCCCTGCACTCTAGAAATCACTCCCTGACAACCTAAGATCAACAAAAGACCTCAAAGACATCTTGAAGACCTAAAAACTACGCTTATCACAGAACACTACAAGGACATCACACAAACTATTCAAACAAACTCCCTCTCTGTCAATAAAATGTAAATAGCTCATACTGTATATAGCCTACAGCTGTAGAAAGCCTGCAGCAAGAAAATGTAAATGTAAAATGTATATTGTTCCTGTACAGAGCTTCTACTGTATATAGTACACTATGCAATCAACCTCACCCCACTCACTCAATGTATCACTGCATGCCCACACCCACACACCTTGACACTTGATTTGTTTGCTGTGTAATGACCTGTTTGCTGTGTAATCCACTTTGATTTTAGGTTAAAACGGTAAATAAAACTGTTTAAATAAATAAATAAATATCCTTTGAACCTAATAAGGACCCTAAGACAGTCAAGATAGTAGAGATTAAAGATTTGAGGGACACTCTAGAGATGGAAACGGTTTATGGGGATGTGAATGCCTGGGTGGAATGGGTTAAATATACCGTAGGAAGTCTCAACCATAGCAATTGCTGTGCATGTGCCTCGGGGAGGCTCATTGCACAGGTTGTGCCCTTACCCTTGAGGTGGGATACAGATCCCGATGGAGTAAGATGCCTCATATCTCTGTATCAGGAAAAAAATGGCTTGGGGAAATGAAAGTTGCAAGTCATTGAATTTGTTCATTCCCCCTACAGACTTGAAGGAGGTAAAAGTTCCCCCCATGTTTTTAGCAGTGTTTGGAAATCATTCCGCCTGTCTCACCAGGCGGGGGAAGAACTACATTACGGAAGAGGGGAAACTGAATACCTGCATTCTAAGCCTAAATCTGACAGGGATGGAAGGAGAAGAGTTATTCCAACCTGGTAATCCCTAGGGCAGACCTGTGGTGGTACTGTGGAGGGCGGATGTTGAGACCAACATTGCCTACCCTATGGTCGAGAACATGTGCAATAGTTCAATTGGCAGTTCCTTTCACCTTGGCGTTCACAGAACAGGACAAGGGGAAATACAAAGGAAAAGGAGGAGTACCTTGGGAACCTCATTTGATGACAGGATATATATAGACGCAATAGGAATAGGGAAATGTTATACGTTCATCCCTAATAACATGGCCCCTGATGCTACTATCACTAAAGTCCTGCGAGGACTAACTACCTTGGCAGAGGAATTGGCAGAAAATTCAGGTATGGATACCTCTCTCACTGGATGGTTGTAGTCATGTTTTGGGAATTGGAAAGGGATGGTAGTATCTATATTTACCTCTGCACTTGTTGTAATTGGAGTATTAATTACAGTGGGGTGTTGCATAATACCATGTATAGGAGGGTTAACTCAAAGACTGATAGAGACAGCAAGCACTAAACAAATGATTGTTATAATCTCCAGTGCACAAGGGTGCAATGTTATTAATGGACAATAAAGGGGAAGAGATAGACTCAGGAAGGATGTTATCTAAATTAGAAGCTTCCTATGGAACTGTAGAGTAAATGTAAAAAGTAACAAGAAAGAGGGAGGGGTTTGACATAAACAAATGTGATATGTTATTTTTACAATGTAATATAATTCTTGTATTCCATTCATGCACCATTCTGTAATATAATTTTGTATGTAATGACTTTCTGACTTCCTTTGTTGTATGCCTGCATCCTGGAAGGAGAGACTATGTGGCTAGAAATACGTAGCCTGTCACAGGTGCGGAAGTATAAAGAAGTGGAGTGAGACAGAATTTACCAATGAGTTATGGACATGATGGAAGAGGGCAAGGACATAGTGTAGTATGTAATGATTTTTTGACTTCCTTAACTATATGTCTGCATCCTGGGAAGAGAGACTACGTGGCTAATAACACATAGCCTGACACAGGTGCAGAAGTATTAACCAATGAGTTATGGACATGCTGGAAGTAGGCGAGGACATAGTGTACTGTAAAAGAACTGTGAAACAGAGGATAGGTGTGAATACTCAGTCAAGCATTCACCCGTCTTGCAAGAATGTAATGTGATTAAAGTAACTCTTTGCTTCACTGAGGAATCTGTTATTGTGTAAAAAGTTATGTTTATTACAGCTGGCAAGTTTGGCAGTACATCCCTGGAAGAGTGTCCTCAGTTAAATCAGTTGCATCTATGTCCTGCAGTTCACTCTTAAAAAGCACCTTCAAGTCCACCACACTTTTGTTGAAAGACTTCAGGTAGAGTCTCTAGAAGTTTTAAAAATACTGTAATATCTCAAACATCCTGCAGTCTTCACTGAGCAGTGAGACCCATTCATCAACTGACTGAAATGCAGCATCCTTGACTTTGAAGAAGAAAACTTCTTTGAAGTATTTCGGGTCTATGAGAGGTGCATTTTGTCTCTTATAAATCAAAGTGGGTTTTTTTATGGAAAGAATTTTCTGGCAATGGCACGGCCTCATAAAGCTATATGAGTGCTTTCTATAGCTTCTGGGCTGTGAAGATCTGAACTGATTCTTTAAGATCTAGGGTTTGTGCTGATTCATACTTGATTGATACTGTCAAAGCCTAAATAGCCATTCCAAGGTCAGATTGGAGTTGAAATGTTTTTATTTGCTTTAGTTTAAAGAACCTGCTTTCTCTACTTGCAAGTATTTCTTTTATTTAACTCCTTTTATATACTACTTTATTGTTAAGTCAAAGCGGTTTACAATTAACATGAAATTTACATGTAAACTTACATGGAACAGAGGTGGGGTACAATTGGCTGCTTCAACAAACTAGTGTTAATATCACAGGCATAACTGTTATAAATACCTTTGACATTTGACAACATGTATAGTAATTACTTAGACGCACATTCTGAATTTTCTGTCCAGCTCCCTGTGCAGCCAACCAGAAGCGGGACGCCCAGAGTTAGACCCGATTCTGATCCCGCGGGGGCTAGATGTGCCTGCAGGATCAGAATCGGGTCTATGGCCTGAACGTGCAGGCTGGGCCCTCATTCTGGTCGGCCTGCACACATAGCAGATCCCCAGCTAACTCAGTCAGGCTCCTGAATGGAGCCGCGGTGCCATGGCATCCTGTTGCCATGGCACCACGGCTCCATTCAGGAGCTGTAAATGCCAGCTGCCGCTGACTCTCTTCTTTTCCCAAAGCTGGACCCTCGATCCGGCCTCCCATGGCCAGGGTCCAGCTGGGGGGATCTTACTGCACCCTCCTACCTCTTTGATCCGGCCTGGGTGTGGCAGGTGTAGGCCTGTGATCCACAGTGTCTGACATAAGCAGGCAGGCCTAACTAGCTTGACCTGTAAATGAAGCCTGTGAAGAGGCTCATAGGAATTACACATCCCCCAACATGCTGCTATTGTAGGATTAGAACTCAGTAAAAGTATTGAATTAGCTTAGACAAGCAGAACTGGAAGATGGAAAAATACAGAAAAATATGTTTAAAAGTTACTGATAAGAAAAGTACATCTGCAAGGGATTTAATTGGGACTGCTGACAGATGAGTTGCAGAGCCCTGCTCCCCTACATGCACAAATTGGCTCAATGGCCTTGAAAGTATGAAAGTAACAAGTTGATGAACTGGCCATTGTAATTGGGACTGGAAGGGGGGTAAGCAGGTGCTGAGCCCACTAAAGGAACATAATTGGATAATCTTATCAGTACCGGGACCAATAGAAGGGGTACGCGAGGTACGGGAGAGTACCGGGACCAATGAAATGTGTTTCTATACCTAGAATGGAGTAAAAGTCTATAAAAGTTGTTGTATTGCCAGAAATCTTTGCTCAGCCATTTTGAATTTGATTTTGCTTGAGACTTGTGCACATATAAATGATTTGGACCTTCTGAACAGACTCATGGTATTATTGGTTTGTCTGCGCTCTGCTGCTACATATTCTTGGTGCGTTGGCCGGGAAGTTGTGGAATCAGAGTGTATATAGGGCAATATACCACGACTTTCCGCCTCTATAGGCTTGGTCCTGCCGGGATCGCGCCCTTCCGACGGGGGCTACTCCCTGGCGCCGCCGGTCCTTTGCATCGGAGGGAGCTGGTCGGACCTCGGCGGATGCCGAGCCCGGCTGGAGCCAACGCCTCGAACCCGAGTGAGGGGAGTCCGAGGTCCAACTCATGCGCCTGCTTGGGAAGTTTGAGGACCGGATCCGGTGAGTATAGTTTTGATTTGTTGTCTAGACAGATATAGAAAGAGCAGTGCTGCCATTGGAACTTGGAACTTGGAATTTGTAATCTCGAGAAATTGGAAATTGGTAAGAGAGCCTGATCACCTCTCAAAGACGGGCCGAGTAACCCCGCATGAGTATTCGCAGGGCGAAACCCCCATCTTTTTGTATTTTGGAAATTGAATAAGACTAGTCAGAATAGATAGAAACAAATGCATTCTGGGATGCGTTGCTAGCAAGATTGTGTGAATGAAGTGTGGATGAGAGGTCTGGCAGCATGGACCAAGTGAAGGCGGACCCCTGAGTAGCGCATTTCCTGACCGGGCGACCGCGTTCAGGTCGCGAAAAGGGGGAAGCGATTGTCGTCTTGTCTTGTTATTTGTTCTCCTTATACGTTTCCAGGGCCGTGAGGACCCCTTACCCACGGTCCGCCCTCCTTTTCCCTTTTGTCTGTTGTTGCGCGCACACATCGAAATGGGAGGGGCGGGGTCTACTAGGAACACTCCATTAGAATGTATGATCGCACATTTTAAAGAGGGATATTCTGGAGATTATGGTATTAAAATGACAGCAGCCCGTTTACAGATTTTGTGTACTAGGGAGTGGCCTGACTTAGACCCCACCTGGCCCCGAGAGGGAACTTTTAATGTAGAAATTATCCAGTTAGTACACCGTAGAGTGCGGATAGCGCACCCCGATCAGTACCCCTATATAGATTCCTGGTTAAGTATTTGTGAAGATCCGCCCCTTTGGGCGCAGCGCTGTTATGAAGAACAGTGCAGAATAATGTTAGCTAAGACAGATTATAGTCAGAAAACAGAACAGCCTAGAACAAAAGGGCAGGATAAGAAGTCCAGGAAGAAGCCCATCCTGGTAGATCCTGATTCCCCAGAAATAATTCCCCGACAGCCTCGAACCCCAGGTCCAGTAAGGGCTGCCCGGCGTCCCGCCCCAGAAACCCCGAGACAGCCGAGGCGGGACCCAACCCCAGAGCTATCAATCGAAGAGCAGGAAGATGAATCCTCTTTACAGGAAGGTGAATCGTCTGAAACAGAAAAAGGAGAGTCAGATACAGAAGCAGAGCAATTAGAAACTGAAAATTCCCTAAGCGATGTTGACAGTATAAAACTGGTTGCCAGCACTAGTAAGCCAGCAACAAGTACATCCAAAGTGAAACATGTAGAGAAGAAGAAAGTGACCCCTGATAAGACAGTTACGAAAATATCCCTTAGATCCCAAAAGATATCTACTGCCAAGATGATGCCCTTACGGCAAGTCCCGGGAGTGCCCGTAAAGAATGATAATGATGAGGTGGTAGCGGGACCCCTAAGTTATGTGTATATCCCTTTCTCTACAACTGATTTGTTAAATTGGAGGTCGCATTATGCCTCCTATACTAATAAGCCCCAGGAACTTACAGAATTAGTAACTACTATTATGGAAACCCACCAACCCACTTGGGCAGATTGCCGCCAGCTCCTGACCACTCTATTCACAACAGAGGAGCGAACACGAATTAGAAAAGCAGCTATTGAGTGGATGGCAGATAACCCTGTAGCTCCGGGACCGGGGACAAACAGAATAGACCATCGGGAAGCGGCCCAGAGAGAATTCCCGAATGAAGACCCCCGATGGGATCCAAATACAGAGCAAGGATCCACAGCCCTAGCCCGTTTTCACCAAGGCTTTTTACAAGGTCTGAAAAGGGGGGGCCAGAAAGCTATGAACCTTTCCAAAGTTGCAGGAATTATCCAAGGTGTAGATGAGAGCCCCGCAGAATTTCATGAAAGATTAACTGAAGCATACAGAATGTATACTCCCTATGATCCCGAGGCATCAGGAAGTTTATGTATGGTGAATTCTGCTTTTGTAAACCAGTCTCAACCAGACATCAGACGTAAATTACAAAATTAGAAGGGTTTGCGGGCATGAATACAACGCAGTTACTGGAAGTCGCTCATAAAGTGTATGTGAATCGTGATAATGAAAGGCAGAGAGAATGTGATAGAAAGATGAAGAAGAAAGCTGATTTTTTGGCTGCGGCCATAGTTGAACAGAAAAGGGGAGGTATCCCTAGTCGACGGAGCAGAGGAAGGGGGCGGGGCCGAGGTGGAGGCCGGCCCCAGCAGCTAGGCGTGAACCAATGCGCCTATTGCAGAGAAGAAGGACATTGGAGAGATGCGTGCCCGCAACTCGAAGACGCCCAGCAAGATGACGAAAACGATCATCAGTGGCGAGAAGAAAGACGAGGCCATCCCCGAAACCGCGGAGGAGCCAATCGAGAACAATTCCAGCGAGAAAGAGGAGGAGCCATCCAAGCATTGACCACGGCAATCCATGACGAAAATGATGTGGACTAGGACAGACCGGGCTCCGAGTTTGCTTTAGGTCTCCAGGAGCCTATGGTCGGAATACAAATAGGAGACCAAGTTATGAACTTTATGGTTGATACTGGAGCAGAACATTCAGTAATAGACAAAAAGACAGCCCCATTTTCTACAAAAGCAGTCACCATCATAGGAGCAACTGGTGCCAGAGCTACAAAATCTTTTCTTCAGAACCGTATATGCAGTCTAGGAGGACAGCAAATAACTCATCAATTCCTTTATATGCCCGAATGCCCAGTGCCACTACTGGGACGAGATATGTTAGCCAAGCTTCAAGCACAAATATCTTTCTCTGAGAAAGGAGAAATGCAAATGACAGTAAATCCCCAAGCCAAACCAGCAGGAATAATGCTGCTGACAGTTCCCCGAGAAGAAGAATGGAGGTATTACATTGATGACTCTGTCCAAGACACTTATTTCGAACAAACTTTAAAGAACATTCATGCACCACCTGGAGTATGGGCAGAAGGCAGTCCTCCAGGCCTAGCCAAACATATAGCCCCAGTAATTGTAACCCTTAAGCCTAGTGCTACACCAGTACACGTCAAACAGTACCCTCTCCCAAGAGCTGCAATTGAAGGCATTCATCGCCACTTGCAAAGATTACTCGAATATGGCCTACTAAAAGTATGTCAATCCCCATGGAACACTCCACTTTTGCCAGTAAAGAAACCTGGGACAGATGATTACCGCCCAGTGCAAGACCTAAGGAGAGTGAATGATGCAGTTGAAACTATACATCCAGTTGTACCCAATCCTTACACTCTTCTAGGACTGATACCTGCTGAAGCTACCCATTTTACTGTACTAGATTTAAAAGATGCATTCTTTTGCATAAGATCAGCCCCTGTAAGTCAAATATTGTTTGCATTCGAATGGCAGGACCCCATCTCTGGAAGAGGGGGCCAACTCACCTGGACACAATTACCCCAAGGATTCAAGAATTCGCCTACCATTTTTAGTGCTGCACTGAATCAAGACCTTTCAAGCTATCCAGTGGCCCCGGGGAAGAGAGTGCTTCTCCAATACGTGGACGATCTGCTGATAGCTGCAGTATCAGAACATGAATGTATACAAGCCACCAAAGATCTCTTGCAGTTACTAGATGAAGCTGGATACAAAGTTTCCAGAGCAAAAGCACAACTATGCCAAAAAGAAGTGAAATACTTGGGCTTTCGTATAACCCAAGGAAGCCGAAGATTAGGCAGAGAAAGAAAAGAAGCAGTATGTAGAATACCAACCCCAACAACCAGAAAGCAAGTCAGAGCCTTTCTGGGAGTGGCAGGATATTGCCGAATCTGGATACCCAACTTCGCCCAAATTGCCAAACCATTATATGAAGCCACAAAAGGAGAAGAAAAGTCGCCACTGGAGTGGGGACTTGAGCAGGATACAGCCTTCAAGAAGTTAAAGGAAGAATTGATGTCATCACCAGCACTTGGACTTCCAGATGTTCACAAGCCTTTCCACTTGTTTGTACATGAAGCACAGGGAAATGCCTTAGGCATGTTGACTCAGAAATTGGGAAATTGGGAGCGACCTGTAGCATATCTATCGAAACAGTTGGACACCGTGGCCAAAGGGTGGCCACCCTGCCTGAGAGCAGTCGCAGCTACAGCAGTACTAGTAAGTGAAGCGGACAAGCTCACATTAGGACAGAACATACGAGTCACTGTGCCACATGCAGTCCTTGCCCTTATGGAACAAAAAGCAAATTATTGGCTCACCAATTCCCGAATGTTGAAATACCAGAGCATGTTATGTGAAAACCCACAGATACAACTAGAAGTAAGTCATGCCTTGAATCCAGCCACCTTGATACCCATTAGCGAAGAACTCCCAGAACATGACTGTATCGAAGTCATGGAAACTGTGTTCTCCAGTCGACCTGACTTGACAGATGTGCCCATAGACAATCCTGACCAAATCTATTATGTTGATGGGAGCAGTCTCATCCTTGATGGACGACGCTGTGCTGGGTATGCAGTCGTCACTCAACACGAAGTAGTTGAATCATCAGCTCTAGCCTCAGGCACATCAGCCCAGAAAGCCAAATTGATAGCACTCACCAGAGCATTATTATTAGGAGCAAAACTTGTGCTAAATGTATATACAGATTCCAAATATGCCTTCACTACTCTACATGCCCATGGAGCTCTCTATAAAGAACGAGGGCTCATCACATCCGGAGGAAAGTCAGTCAAGTATGGTCCCGAGATACTGATGTTACTTGATGCAGTTTGGGCTCCAACACGTGTAGCTGTCATGCACTGCAGAGAATTTATGTATTTAAATTCGAACTCCCTGTCAGTAGCTAAGTTTTATCTTCTGCCCAAAATACATAAAGATATGGCCCGACCTCCGGGCAGGCCTATAGTTTCGACCAAAGGGAGTGTGTTAGAGCCATTATCTACTTTTTTAGATTCGTTTTTGCGTCCCTTATTATCTACGATTCCGGCCTATCTGAAGGATACAACGAGCTTTCTTTGTATGTTGCATGATCTTGACAATTGGGCTGATACAGCTGATATATTTTTGGTAACGATGGACATAGTATCTTTGTATACTAGTATCCCCCAAGCAGCAGCTTTAGAAGTTGTCAGAGTGATGTTATCTGCTAGGGGTGATTTATCTGCTGAATTAGTAGCATTTCTTATGAGCTTGGCCGAATTAGCTATCTTCGAGAATTATTTCTCTTTTGAAGATCAATTATATAAGCAGATCTCAGGGGTGGCCATGGGGGCGACCTGTGCCCCCTCTATAGCTAACTTCTACATGGCGGGTTTTGAGGAGCGATGGTTGAGTGGTTCCCCCTTTGCCTCTAATATTAAAACCTGGCGAAGGTTCATAGATGATGTTTTCTTGCTGTGGCAAGGGTCTGAGACATCTTTAATTGCGTTTTTTCAATGGATTAATCACTGCGATGAGAACATCAAGTTTACTTATGTATACCATCAGGATGTTATTACTTACTTAGATGTCCGTGTTCATAAGGGGAGGGGGCACTGGGAAACCTCTATCTTTAAGAAATCTACTGATAGGAACACACTCCTCCATTATAAGAGTGCCCACCCAAAGCCATTGAAAGAGGGGCTCCCTTTTTCGCAATTTCTGCGTTTTCGCAGAAATTGCTCTAGTGATCGGGAGTTTAAACTACAGTCACAGCAGCTTAAGTTGAGTTTTTTGGAAAGAGGATATCCAGAACAGGTAGTGAGGAGAGCATACCGGCGAGCATTGTATAATAACAGAGCTCTACTATTGACCTCTACGTGTCGTGAGGTGGGGGGAGACATAGATACAATTAACTTAGTTACGAAGTTTTCTCCTTTGAGCCGCGAGATACAGCGGAGTTTACAGAAGCATAAGAATGTATTATCCACCTTGATGGGGATGGAGGGTAAGAAGTTGCGGTGTGTGTGGCAGAGACACCGTAACTTGAAAGAATATGTGAGTCCCACGGTTCTGCCGGTGTTGACCAGTGTGGTAGTAGAAAAGGGTCACAGACGATGTAGATCATGTGATATTTGTGAGATCACCTCGGAGACCACTTTGTTTAGTTATTGTCACGTTAATTATGCTTTGACTTCTTCCACTACATGTAGCTCTGCTGGAGTGGTTTATGTGGTGAAATGTCCTTGTGAGTTTCTCTATATTGGTAAAACCACAAGGATATTTCGAACGCGTATGAGAGAGCACCACAGCAGGTTGCGCTGTAGAGTAATGACAGCCCCGCTTGTCCAACATTGTGTTGACTGTGGACACACTTTTGAACAGTTAACATGTTTTTGTATTGAGCAGGTCACCCATGGTTTTGGTAACCGTACCATAGATCAGGTTCTAATCCAGCACGAACAGCGCTGGATTTATGAACTAGATACTGTAATACCGAATGGGTTGAACGGTATGATAGAGTGGGCGGCTTGTTTATGATAACTTTCCTGTTTAGAGAGCATGTTTATTTTAGATCAATGTGTCAGCTGGCCTTCTGGAGTTCTGTGTAGAATATAGCGGTGATTAGTGAGCGTGTGGTTTGTCTGTAGTATGTGTATGTATAGGTAGTCCATTGTTTTGGAGGCTATTCCTTTGAATGGGGCAGTATAGAGCCTCGTTTTGAGTTAGTGCTATTTAATCTAATCATTTGTTGTTAGTCCGCATGCGCGGCGTCTCTCTGTTGAAAGCTTCTTACGAGTTGAGAAAGATTGGAAGCTGGCATAGTTTTGTGGTGTTTGACGTGGGCAGCATTTTTTGTAAGTAACTGCTGATATTAGTTTTACCCATGGGTTTTTAATGAGTGATTTTAGAACGTTGGCTTTTTGGGTTATACACGTTGTTCGTTGTGTTTGCAGGTGATCCAGTAAATCCCCTGAAGAACCCTCTGCGGAGAAACGCTCCGAAGGCGCTGGGGGGAGGCGTCGGGATGATTGTGGAGCTTGGATCTGCTTAAAAAGTTTGTTTGAGTGTGCTCTAGCGGTGTGAAGAAGAAAATTTTATACCTGGCTCAGTGCTATTATTAGTGAAGAGAGAGCTGTTTTGCTACATATAGGCCAGGTTATTTAACTATATCACCGCTAGCTACCAATGGTGGTCGTTGATGTTATTCAGCTTCTGTTCCCTTGAGTTTGACCTTGAGTCTTTGGGTGAGAAGCTGTGAAATTCTGAGACCTCCCGGTAGTGGTTAGATATAGCTTATTTAACCATTTTTTTGCTCAGACAAGCAATTGTTTTTGGATGTATTTCCCAGTTGTGTTTTACTAAACGCCTTATTTTTGAAGTATTCATGCACTGCAGAGGACATCAAGCAGGAAAAGGAGAAGTTGCCCGAGGAAATAGGTTTGCAGATGCCTCAGCACGACAAGCAGCTATGACGGGACAGATTACACCACAAGCTATGCCAATGCAAGCAGCATTGTTTCCAGTACCTCTGAATTTATGGACACCACGATATACCACCCAAGAATTAGATTACTATTGTAACAAAGAAGATGGAGTACTGAAAGATGGATGGATTGAGCTGCCACCAGCAGAGGGCAGTCAACCCCCTGGACGAATAGTAATTCCTGAACTGTTAGGACCATCTTTTGTCAAAGCCTTTCACGAAGCCACCCACTATGGGAAAAGTGCTATGGAAAAAGCACTCAGACCACATTTTTACATTACTTTATTGACAACTATATCAGCTTCAGTAGCACGTCAATGTCTAACTTGTGCCAAAACTAATGCCAAGCAAGGCCTTATAACAGCACCCCGAGTTCAGTCAGGAGGTGTAACCCCCATGCACAACCTCCAAATTGATTTTACCGAAATGCCAAAAGCCAATGGATACCATTACCTATTAGTATTAGTCTGTACTTTCTCTGGGTGGGTAGAAGCCTTCCCAACCAGAACTGAGAAAGCTCTAGAAGTTACCAAAGTTTTAATGAGAGAGATTGTCCCTAGGTTTGGAATTCCAGCAGTAATAGGGTCAGACAATGGACCCTCATTTGTCTCCCAGGTTACTCAACAGTTAGCAAAAGCTTTGCAGATACAATGGAAACTCCACACTGCATATAGACCCCAGAGTTCAGGGAAAGTTGAGCGAATGAATCGTACCCTAAAACCCAAATGTCTAAGCTTTGTCAGGAGACACACTTGAAGTGGCCCCAAGTGCTCCCAATAGCTTTACTCAGAATACGCTCAGCTCCTGTAAAATCAACAGGATTTTCCCCTTTTGAAGTTCTGTATGGTAAACCCCCACCAATAGTGCAGGGAATTAAAGGAAGTTTAGCCCAAATTGGTTCAGAAATAACCAGGCAAGAACTCCTAGCTCTTAGTTTTGTTCTGCAGACTCTCCATGCGTGGATCCAAGACCAGTTGCCTATCAACTTGACGGAACCTCTGCATCCCTATCAGCCTGGTACCTCGGTGTGGATCAAAGATTGGAAGAAGACACCGTTGGAACCCCATTGGAAGGGACCGTACACTGTCATCCTGTCTACCCCGACTGCAGTAAAGGTAGCAGAAATTGACGCCTGGATCCACCACAGCAGAGTCAAGCCCGCCGCTGATCCTGAACCTGAGCAGTGGACAGCAGAGCAGCATCTTGATGCACCTTTGCGAGTTACTCTGAGACGGCAACCAGCAACTTAGACATTCTGTCACAGTGCCTTGCAGTAGCCAAGTCTTTCGAAGAGGATTGCTGTTTTTCCATGCAGCAACAGTTTTGTTTCAACGAACCCAATTTGCGTGCGATTTTGCACACTACTTTGATACTATATTGAACCATACTTCAAAAACCAACTGAAATTGCTAAGTTGGTTGATGCGTGATGGACAACTTGAGAATCTTCAATCAACACTCAACACCCGTTGAATTGCTTCATTAGCGAACTGGACGAAGAAAAGAACATCGTGGTCAAGATCTGCAAGCTGAGGATTCAGAAGAACTCCAGTCAACATGTATCTTTACCTTTGCTTTGCCCTGGTTGCCTGCTTTGGAGGTCTTGAACTGACTTATGCTTTACCTCCATGCACTGCTTGCATTACTTCTACTCGAACTGGACTAAAAGTAACTCAGACTTTGATTTACCATTCTTATTATATCTGCACTGGAAAAGTGACTCGGTGTATTTATAACACCACTGAACTAAATGTTTGCACAAATGGTAAATCCAGAGTATGCTATAATCCGCATCAGAATCCATCCTATTACACGTTGGAAATACGATGGAAGGATGCAGATGGACCTATAATAGCTGCTACGCCACCACTTAAGGACATTACTAGACCTGCTGTTTTGAATTTTGATGCATGTAATGTCATAAACAGAGATAGTCATTCCACCTGTGGTACTTGGGAAAAAGCGTATCGAATGACCATAAGTATATGTGCCCAGAAGGTGCCACAGGATGGAGAAAGTGTACAGGTAAAAAGGAACCAGGCTATAGTACTGCCCCAGCAGCAGATTACTATTGCCCTAACTGGGAATGTGTTTTTTATGCTACATGGAATAATGGTATAGTTGACGAAAAGATAGATAAACGAATGGCCACTTTAACCAAGTCAACGACAAATGACAAATGTCAGAAAGATGTTTGTAACCCCTTACACTTACGCATACACAATCCCAATGCATGGAAGCAAGGATACAAGTTTGGTTTACGTATTGCTGGTGGAGCAATAGATCCAGGAACCATTGTGTATATAAGATTGAATACCCAAGCCCACAAGTCATCTAAATATCATATCCACAATACCTTCTATGAGGCCATGCATGTAAATAAGTTTGAAATCCCTCATCCTTCTCAGAATTTATTTTTAGAATTAGCTGGAGCAGTAGTATCTAGTCTTAAAATCTCGAATTGTTATTTCTGTGGCGGAACCCAAATGGGTGACCAGTGGCCATGGGAAGCCCAAGAATTGAATTATTCTCTAACTTACAATCAGTCTGAATTACACAAGACTACTAGCGAATGGGTGTTAGCGCACTCAATCGTTGGACGTCTTTGCTATGCCAGAACTGGACCCCAGTTCACCCAACAGGTAGGACAGCTGGTCTGTCTTAGCCAGAAATTCTATAATGCCACGACCAAAAAGACGTCATGGTGGTCAGGAATCAAACACCCTGAACCTCCTAACCCATTAGCCAGATTTCCTGAACTTGCTGATTTATGGACCAATCTTGCCAAAGCTCATGCCTGGCAAGCCCCACCTGGCCTATATTGGATCTGTGGAAACCGAGCGTATGCACAACTCCCGCCACAATGGGGAGGAGCATGTGTCTTAGGAACCATCAGACCTTCTTTCTTTCTTTTAAACACTGAACATGGAGAACAATTAGGATACCCAGTATACACTACCCACCGACACAAAAGAGCATTGAGACAGAAGAGATCACCCCTCCAGGTAGGCAAGTGGGAGAAGTGGCAGGGTGATGATTGGCCGCCAGAAAGAATCATTGAGTATTATGGGCCTGCCACTTGGAATGATGATGGAATGTATGGATATCGAACCCCAGTCTATATGATTAATCGTATTATCCGCTTACAAGCAGTAGTCGAAGTAATAACCAATGAAACTAGTCAAGCTCTTACACTTTTAGCTAGACAAAGTACTCAGATGCGCACTGCTATATATCAGAATCGCTTAGCACTTGATTATTTGTTAGCAGCTGAAGGAGGAGTATGTGGTAAACTGAATTTAACCAATTGCTGTTTAAAAATAGATGATAAGGGTCAAGTAGTTGAAGAAATTGCTAAAGATATGCAAAGACATGCTTATGTGCCAGTGCAAACTTGGCACTCATTGAAATTCCCTAACTGGTTTGCTAACCTTTTCTCATGGCTGGGAGGATTTAAAACTTTTATTATATTGGTACTAATCCTTGTTGTTGTTATTTTCTTATTACCATGTTTAATCCCATGTTGTATGCGTTCTATTCATAATGCTATTGATAGTACAGTAGAGCGGAAGACCGCAACTAAAATAATGGCCCTATATAAAGCTAGTCCTAGTCGAAATCCTTCAATCATGATGTAACTATTTTAAGGTGATTTAATTCTCACACCTTATTAAGTAATAGGGTGAGATTAATCAAAGGGGGGAATGTGGCAGGTGTAGGCCTGTGATCCACAGTGTCTGACATAAGCAGGCAGGCCTAACTAGCTTGACCTGTAAATGAAGCCTGTGAAGAGGCTCATAGGAATTACACATCCCCCAACATGCTGCTATTGTAGGATTAGAACTCAGTAAAAGTATTGAATTAGCTTAGACAAGCAGAACTGGAAGATGGAAAAATACAGAAAAATATGTTTAAAAGTTACTGATAAGAAAAGTACATCTGCAAGGGATTTAATTGGGACTGCTGACAGATGAGTTGCAGAGCCCTGCTCCCCTACATGCACAAATTGGCTCAATGGCCTTGAAAGTATGAAAGTAACAAGTTGATGAACTGGCCATTGTAATTGGGACTGGAAGGGGGGTAAGCAGGTGCTGAGCCCACTAAAGGAACATAATTGGATAATCTTATCAGTACCGGGACCAATAGAAGGGGTACGCGAGGTACGGGAGAGTACCGGGACCAATGAAATGTGTTTCTATACCTAGAATGGAGTAAAAGTCTATAAAAGTTGTTGTATTGCCAGAAATCTTTGCTCAGCCATTTTGAATTTGATTTTGCTTGAGACTTGTGCACAAAAAAAATGATTTGGACCTTCTGAACAGACTCCTGGTATTATTGGTTTGTCTGCGCTCTGCTGCTACATGCCGCTGACTCTTCTTTTCCCAAAGCTGGACCCTCGATCCGGCCTCCCATGGCCAGGGTCCAGCTGTGGGGAACTTACTGCACCCTCCTACCTCTTTGATCCGGCCTGGGAATAAGTCCACCATCCATGTTCATGGCCACGGACATACAGAGCCAATTTCAGAATCAGCTCTGTATGTCTGAGGTTGTGGCCCACTCATGCCCTGCCCTCACTCCACCTTGGACACGCTCCCTCCCGACCCCACCCAAGCATCCCAGAATGAACAAGCTGTTCATACTGGGAGGCATTAGCTGGGGAGAGCAGGGGAGTGAATAGTGGGGGCGGACATCCAATCCAGATGTCCATCCCCGCTATTCATGCCACAGAATGACCCCCTTAGTGCCTGTCCCAAAGTATTTTATGAACAAATATGTTTTAAGTCTTGTCCTTAGTTCAGACACAGTTTCACAAGATCTGAGGTCATCCGGGAGAGAGTTCCAGATAGTAGGTGCGAATAAGATGAGAGTTCTATTGCAGGTTTATTGACTGCTTGTTGTTTTTAAGAGTGGGATGGAGAGAAGGTTTTGGTTTGTGTATCTTCTTGCTCTAGTGTCAGGGGCTTTATATATTAGGGCTTAAAGGCTGGTTGCTTTTTGGTAATGTAGGATCATGAAGTTGCATACTATTATTTTACATTTTTTTCTAAGTGTGTTTGGGATCCAGTGAAGGTACTTTAATACAGGAGTAATGTATTCATTTCTGGAGACACCAAGTATAATATGAGCCACAGTATTGTGGGTCATTTGTAAGAGGTATAGCGCTTGCTTTGGAAGGTCTTGGTATATTATATTACAATAATCTAAGGGGTATGTTTACTAAACCGTCTTAACGTGTGCTCTGCGACGTTATCACGCAATAAGGTACCTTATCACCCGATGAAGGTGCCTTACTGGGCGATAAGGTACCTTAGCGCGCGAAAACACACGCAGCGGCACAAACGAGCGCTGAAGGCGGAGAAAGGCTCCCGGAGGGCGGAGGAAGGCTACCCAGGGGCGGAGAGAAGGGGTCAATGGGTGGAGAATGGGAGGGGAGAGGCTCCCCGCACACTAACGCTGTGAAATCCGAGGCTCAAAACTAACGCCAGTGAAACCCTGGCGTTAGAGCTGATTTAAAGGGAAAAGAAACCATTTCCGTCAGCAATGTACAGCAAAACCAGGGAAACCTACGAAAAGTGATAAGTGTGATACATATGCATGGAACAAAAGGGCAAATAAACTTTGAAAATGTACAGAAGAATATGTGAAAATAAAATAACCAAGCTGGCCAATAGTGATATCAATGGGAAACATCAAAAAACACTCCCAAGAAAGCTCCAAAAAAAAATATGAATTTTGGAAGGGTCTATGCTCTGTCCCCATACAAGGTGAATGAGCCCACAGTGTAATTGCGCTGAGCAGGGTTTCCGACTCCATTGGCAAGGCTTCCTATGGCATGCACATGTTCCACAACAGCAGGGCGGGCATGTCGGAATGGGCAACTGGACGGATGCTGGAAAAGGGGACACAGAGGGCTGCAGGCAGCACATGCTGTGGTGCAGCTAGGCCACAGTGCGAACTAGGGTGATGCCTAGGTGGCCCATAGGAATGCTGAAATAGTAGAGCAGCCAGACAGCAACTGCTGAGGGCCCAACATGGGCACGAGTGTGCTCCCCACAGTGTCACAGTGGATAGTACCCAGCAGGTACCCCGAAGGGCACGGAACATTGGCATGCGGTGCTGGGGGGAAGCGTGGACAGCTATGCAGGCATCCCTACCCCAGAACCCGCACCATAGGCAGCCGCCTACCCGCACACTGGATGGCCTGAGACTGCATTCCACCAGCACTACCAGCAGAAGGGCATGTCAGCATGGTGGCAGAGGGATACTGGTGGTGGAGGGGGCAGTGGCAGCTGGCCAGAGCAGACCATGGCCTGTTTAGGTGGGTGCCATGCACTGCAACAGACAGGCTCTGTCTGACAAACAGTCATGGTATCTCCAGGGAATGCACTGTCTCTGTGGCAACACAGTGGTGCAGTGCACACAGCCAGTATGTTCAGAAGCCAAAGGTCACAGGTTCAAGTCCCAGCTGTAGTTCCTGTCAACCCAGTCCCCATATTTTACCCACTACTAAAACGTGCTAATACAGACAGAACCTTTATTGCAGATGACGTAAACATGCCCAAAACACCTACATTTTACCCTACAGAGCACAGACACCATAAACATGCGCACTACCTAGAGCAGAGTCTCCCAAATGCAGTCCTGGAGGGCCAAACACCATTCAGGTTCCATGCTGTCTCTAATAAAGATGCCTGTACTGCATTTCTATGCACCGCCCCCATGGTATGCAGATGTATCTCATGCATATTCATTAGGGACAGCATGAAAACCCGAGCAGTGTCTGGCCCACCAGGACTGGAGTCGGGAACCTCTGCCCTAAAGCAGCGGCCAACAGGGGCAGACACACCCGCACCCACAGGCTCCATTATCCAAGGCCTCCTGGAGAGGCAGGATGTTTGGCCCTGCATGCATCTCCCAATACGAGCACTTGCATACCTTAGCAATGCCACCCTAAACCTGGGAATACGGTACACATATATCAAAAGGTTGCTATGATTACTGGCAGATAGCACTTCCGAAGTTATGTACAATTTTCTGAGTGAGATGCATCATAGAAACCTTTATGATGTCTGTGGAGTGTGCTACAGATCTTGTGTCTGACAGTGTTTACCACCCTGGGGGGTGACCCCAACAGTATTTCGTACCATAGCCATGCCTGCACAGTGCCCAGGACTGGTGCAGTGGCCAGGGCTGCCAAACACCTCTATTGTTGCACAATGCTGGAATAGGTGTGGGGAGTGTGTGTCTGTCTATCCAGTGTGTGGTGGCTGCAAACACCCTCCACAGCCCACACTACTAGCACTGTTGCCAGTATTGGCCTGCCAATGTGAATAATTTTTGAGCAAGTTACCATGGGAATAGCCAGGATAGGGTGGCCTGGCCTGGAGTCACCTGTACATAGGATAGGGCAATGGCTCGGACATTGTAGTGGCCAGCCACCACCTGCACGGACAGGGTGGCCACAGCATGTCCTGCTGGGAGGTCACTCTCACCCTGACTGAGCAGTGACCATGGCATGGCTAGGTTCCCCCATAGTGCTATATAGCATTTCTCTCATGTGATATTTATGGATTCTCTTTTGGGGCCCAATCACTGACTTATCTGCTTGGTGTGTATGCTGACATCCCAGTTCTGTGTACATGCATCTCCTCCAGGAACATGCACTATGGACTAGCTAGCAGACTGTCTGCAGCTAGTATGTGTCTTGCTGGAACACCTTGCAGTGTGCTGTGGCTGGAGGCTTGCTACTGGAGAATGTCAGGTAGTGGGGCGGGGGGGGGGGGTGGCAGCTGTGCATTTCCAGGTCTGCTATTGCTTTATCGATGTGTACAGCTCTGCATTGCCTGTGCTGTAGGATGTCTGTTCCCCAGCAGGACTGGGGTTGATGGTCCACTCTACTTCCCCCATTGCAGGGCGGTAGAATGTGAATCTGTTGGTGGGCTATCCTGTTTCCCACCCTGAGCCCCAGAGGGTGGGTTATGTGGTGGCACATATTCCGCCTATGGGTCCAAACACCCCCACCATAGCACTGATGGGGACCTGCAGCATGGCATATTTCAGCCATGAAAGGTGCTGTGGACCTGGTGCTGGGCGCCCCACCTCACCCTCAGGGTGAGCACAGTACCTGCACAATGTGACAGTCTGTAGCTACTCTGTGCCAGTACCACACACAGTTGGTTCCCCCTACCAGGCTGAGGTGCTGTGGGTGTGCATACCCCATCTTGTGCCCATCTGTAGACTGCTGATTTGCATGTGCAGTGCATCATGGGTACGGGTGGGTTAACCCTATCCTGGTAACCACAGCAGACAGTTTGTGTGGTGACATGCAGTCCTTCTGCAGCCAGTCAGTGGTTGGTTAGCAGCTATAGCCCACTGGTTACTTCAGTGCCTGTGGGGCCCAAGGTCATGGATTCAAACCCATGGTGGGGTTATTTGATAAGGCAGTCAGTGGCATTGTCTATTTTTAATGTACATTAGTGCTGCCAGCAAAAACACCCTCAGTGTACTGTAACCATAAGGCGCCCCATAGGGCACCCTATAAAGCGCCTTTGAGGGCGCCCTATAAAGCGCTTTATAGGGCGCCTTATAAAGCGCCTTATAAGGTGCCCTATAGGAGACCTTGGCAGACAGTGCACTTTATAATGTGCCCTATGGAGTGCCTTATAGGGTGCCTTATGCGGCACCTTAGGTTACGTCACGTGAGGGTGTGTTTGCTGGCAGCACTAATTAAACTACAATAAATCAATACTTACATGTAAAAGCTACTGCCTCAGCCAGCCTTATGGCTCAGGCACACTGGAGGATCAAACTCATAACCCCTGTTCCATCAGTCAGTGTATTAACCATTGTACTACACCTCTGTTTCTGTGTTTGCATGTCTGCGCGCCTACTTAAGATTACCACGCGTTAACGTGCTTAGCGGCGTCTCGCCCGATAATGTGCGCAGCGCACGTTATCATGCGATAATCCCGTTTTGATACTTTAAGACCGACACGCCCACTCCTTTTATGGCAGCCTGCACACTATCGCCGGGCGCACAATAAGATGGTTTAGTAAACATACCCCTAAGTGTGGTATTCTTATGGATTGAAAAAAACAATCTGAAATCCTTAGGGTCGAGTTGAGGGTGGAGGTTTGGAAATATCTTCATCTTGTGGGATGCCATTGTTGTGGTTCTCTTGATGTATGACCATAGATTTAGCATCTGGTCTAGTTATATTCTAAGATATTTGACTTCTGATTTTACTTCCAGTTTAATATGATTAATTCTTAGGGTTGTTGGTGGGATGAAGGTTGTATCTCTCATTACATGGAGAACTTCAGTTCTGAAAGTATCAGAAATATGTGCAGGATAGCGGAAGCATTTGGAAATATGGTAGATAATTTTCTTTCGTAAATACTCCACAACATACTTTGTCATGGAATGATTCCAAACTTCATCATGCATAGTTGGCATGGATAAGCAAACTGGATAGGCTGAACGGTCTTTGTGACCATTCTTGTCAGTAAAGGGAACCCAGAAAGAGAAAATAGACTAAGGTCTTTGGGAGAATCCATAATGCAATAATTGCTGTTATGGAAGATGATGCATTGACATGAACCACTAGGGTCAAGATCACTGCAGAAGGAACAGGAATCTTGAACAATATCTGCAGTTTCAAATTTCTATGTGGTTTTGTATTATGGTATGATATTCTATTAGAAATAATTCTAAACTGCAAGATACTCCTGAGGGTTAATATTGATATTTCTGCAGCAATAACACAACTACAGGCTGTAAGATTATACCTCCAAAATTACCGTTCAGATGAAAAATTCAAGAATGTCATGAAAAATGCATAGAAGTTGGCAGAGGAACTTAATATTGATTCCAATTTTCCAGCTGAATCAGTAAGATCTCACCGTAAAAAACACATTTTGATTATGAAGCACAAGATGCCCCATTCAGATATCCAAAACAACAATTCAAAGTAATTTGGCATTAACTGATATATATAAAAACGTAGAAACATGATGACAGAAAAAGACCACATGGCCTATCTAGTCTGTCCTTCCATATCAACAACTATAACAGTCCACTTTTTACCTTTAGAGACCCTCTGTGTTGGTCCCATGCTTTTTTGAATTCAGTTACTGTCCTCATCTCTACCACTTCCACTGGGAGACTATTCCATGGATCCACTACTCTTTCCGAAAAGAAATATTTCCGCATATCACTCCTGAATCTATCTCCCTTCACCCTCATCCCATGTCCCCTCGTAGCAGAACCTGCTTTCAATTGAAAGATGCTCTCTCCCTGAACATTTATGCCACGGAGGTATTTAAACATCTCAATCATATCACCTCTATCCCGCCTTTCCTCTAAGGTGTACATATTAAGATCCTTAAGTCTGTCCTCATATGCTTTATAATGCAGCCCACTAATCATTTTAGTAGCCACCCTCTGCACCGACTCCATCCTGTTCACATCCTTTTGAAGGTGCGGTCTCCAGAATTGCACACTATACTCCAAATGAGGTCGCACCAAAGACTTATACAGAGAGGCATTATCACCTCCTTTTTTTTGCTAGCCATTCCTCTCCGTATGCACCCAAGCATCCTTCTAGCTTTTGCCGTCGCCATTTCTACCTGTTTAGCTACTTTAAGATCATCAGACACAACCACGCCTAGGTCCCGCTCTACTTTAGTGGACAAAAGTACTTCATCTCCTATACTGTATTGCTCCCTTGGATTGCTGCAGCCCAAATGCATGACCTTACATTTTTTAACATTAAATCCCAGCTGCCAAATTCTAGACCATTCTTCAAGCTTAGCTAGATCCCTCCTCATGTTATCTACACCTTCCTGGGTGTCTACTCTATTGCAGATTTTGGTATCATCTGCAAAGAGGCAAACCTTACCCGACAGCCCTTCCGCTATATCACTAACAAAGATGTTAAATCTGATCTGACGTCCCATGCAGAGCAAGGTTCTGAGTATCAAGTATTCTAACAATTGCAATTAGCCTTTTTAGAACATTTCTCCAGTGCTGAGTCTCAGAATCAATCTTCTCTTGATGGCCTTCATCTATGGTTAACTTTAACCACAGTCTGGTCTCCAACTCTTTCTAGCTCAAGAATGCTCTGTAGTGATATGATGCCTTATCATGATCTGTCAGTATTCTAGCTAGATTCTTTCAGTCTTTTGTTCCAGTGGAACTTAATGCAGATGCGGTGGTGTCAGCTTGAAACAGTTTGCAGCAAAAGCAAGATGCAGCATCCTAGCTCTTTGAGTGCATGAGGCATCGTCTCTCCACTTTCTCGCCATTGGGCTGTTCAGGCCAGTAATGAATACAATGAAAGTTTCTTCTGTATACAGGGTCTTTTGGAAACTTCAACACTTTTGCTTGCTTTGGACCATTCAGTACAAGGACCATTCATACCATTCTCCACTTCCTGGCTATTTCTGGCCACAGCCCTGGATGGATTGAATTCTAAGAAAACAGCCCAGACGTGCCCCGTCGGAATTGGCCTCCACTTGTCGTTTTGCTTTTCTTAAGAAATGGAATTGGGAAATGCAAGCTACATATCCCTGCTTGCAATGTGGTAAACCCCTGTCCTGCATGGGTTGGTTCTACCTTGCCAAGTTTTAAACATGCCCCAGCACTACTGTACAGCATATGTCACGTTTCTGTGCCTGCGGTTAAAGGCTCAATTTAAATCTTGTGAATCCGGCCTGGATCCATCAGATCTGGAACTGAATCCCCCAGACATAACTTGAGCATTTCACTGCTGGCATTGACACGTGACTGGAGAAGGACACTAGCATCACAGCATGTTTAAATCCCCAATGTAATTTCAGTTTGTTCAATGTAAACCGCCTTGATATCATGAAAGGCGGTATATAAGAAATGTTAAATAAATAAATAAATAGTCAGGTAGGTAAATACCAGATCCTACATGGATCCAATTTAAGGTGGTAGTCCTTAGATTTGGAGGATCTGTTTTTTTACCTATTTCCCAAGCTAAGAACCACAAAACACACATGCATTCACACTGTAGAAAGGTCCAGGTACCTGGTGAGCCCTACAGAATTAGTGAACAGGATGTGCAACAGCAGCAGCAACAGCCTATAATAAGGATCCTGGCCAAGCGAACAGCGAGTCACCACCTCTTGAAGAAGAGGAACTCAGGCAGAGCAGCACAGAGCCCAAGAGAAATTTAAGGGGAAGTCTGCTTGAAGTCAAGGAATTTTAGGATTGCCTTGGCATGCCTGAACTGCTTGCCAGCTGCAGGGGCTAGCTGGCAAGAAAAAGTACTGCAAAAAAATGGGTGGCAGCATGGCAGGTTGACAGCAGCAATAAAGAGAGTGGCTGCAGCAGCAGGCAGGAATAATCTCGGAAGTGACGTTTTTTTCACCAGCAGCAGCAGCAAAAGAAAGCAGCTGTGGTGGCAGCATCTAAGTGAATCAGCAGCAGCGGCAGCAACAGCATGACAATCAAAGAGAAAACATCTAGGAAGTGCATGAATAACGTGTTCCTGGCTCCTCCTCTTTGAGTCAGAGTGCACTGATTCATGGGGCAAGCAGAGGCAGGCCAATGGTGGCAAAATCGAACATAAACAAAAGTACTTTCTTGGTGCTTTGCCACTGACAGGCCACCCCCTGGAAAATGCTGCCTCATGTGCTGCATGCCCCTGGCCTTTCTTCTTCTGATCTACCCTCAGCCACAGTCCCAACAGCAGCAGCTGCTGCTGCAAGGAAGTGGAAAGGAAGTAACATAAAGAGTATGAGGCCTGAAGGCATTTGAAAGTGCTTGAGGATCATTGTGATGCAGAATGCACATACTGTTGGAAGACCATTAGTAAAGGAAAAACAATGAGACTTTTTCAAACAGTGATATGATGAATCGTTAGCAGAAAGGAAATCCTTCTCCATGGACCAGCAGGATTGCGTCAGCCACACTTGGTGACGTCCTCCGGGCGGAGCCATGCATACGGAAGTGCTCTCTAGAGCTCAGAAAGGAGGGCCTTTCTGAGCCCACCTAGTGAGACTTTTTCAAACAGTGATATGATGAATCGTTAGCAGAAAGGAAATCCTTACAGGCTAGGTTCAAGGAAAGGCACTAGTAGGCTATGACTCATCCTGCACTGCAAAGAACAGCAAGCAGGAAAGCTGCAGAGCCTCCAGATCCTTCCACTAGTGAGAAGCACGTAGCAGCCACAGTGCCATCTAAGCAGGCCACCATGTAGGAGATAAAGTGGTGTTTGGCAGCATTGTCCTGGGGCAAGCAGCAGGCATTTTCAAAGGTGGTGGGACTTGTCAGACGGCCGCCTGGGTGAGAATGTTCACAGTCTTGGCAAAAGCATACCTCTATATGATTTGCAAGGATTTGTGGGTAATGTAGTCCATTCATTCCAGACACAGCCGTGACCAATAATTAATTATACTTGCTCAAGGGTAAAGCAAATAAGATTTTTATTTATGAGGGGTTCTCCCAACACAGATAATGCATGGTAGCACAGAACTCAGGATACTTGCTTGCAGTTTTAAAGTTAGGAAAACAAAATCAGGAAAACAACAACATCTGAACTTGTCAGGTAATTAAAGCAAAGGATTAAAGACCTGGTTGGCAACAAACTGGTCTTTCTTGTAGGCTTTAGCAAATAATGTCTTAGCAATGCAGTAAGCAACCAAATAAACCCACAAAGTAGGAAAACTGTTCTTTTCTTCAGGTTAACTTCTTATATCTTTACATATAAATTCAGAAGTGATTCCCTTCAGAGCACACAAGCAATTAGGTAAGCTCAATTGCTAGCAATCACCCAGCTGAAACCCCTTAGCTGGCTTGCTTTCACTGTGTAGCTCAAAATCTTACTCAGAAGGTTTTCTGAGTAGATTAAAGAACAAGTTGGTATTTCTTTGTGATGGTTGTTGCACTTTGTAACAGAAAACTACCATTTGAGTTTGGACAGAGAGCAGTCCATATATTCACATTCTGGTTCTAAGACCTCTCCCCTTTCTTCAATAATCATAGGTTCAATATCTTGGCTTGGCACAAAGGAATTTCTCAATGGAGCACTACCAGGAGAATAATCATTTCCCTGCTTCCTTTCAAAGTTATAGCTAGGGCATAGATCAGTGTTCATACCTGAGCTTCCATTGCTGTTAGAGTTCCCCTTTAAATAGCCTGGCCAATATGTAGTCCAGTTTCTGTGTCCAGCCTTCCAATCTAGATCCCTGGACACTGGATCTTCTTCACATACCTTCTGGCATGGGTCTTAGGGTCCCTTCCACGTGCAGCTGTTTCCCTCACAGGTGCCGTCTGGAGATTCCTGGCTCTGCAATACCACTCCTCTGGTCTCCCCCAGTCCAATGGTGTATGCTGGCCTCTTGTCTGTCTCCCAGTATACGTACTGTGCTGGACTCCTGTAGACTTCCCAGAGGCTTTTCTCCTCCTTCTTTTATAGTGCTGGTAGAAATGAGAAAACAGAATTTTGCCATAAAAGACTACCAGTCCCAGAATGCACCAGGTTTCCAACAGCCATGAGAGGAGCTGAAGTGAGAAAACGTGTGTTCAATCAAAAGGGCTATGAGGTAATCCCCAAGCACTCATTGCAAAGGGCAGGGCTTGATTCAGCACAAGCTGCGCTGTGCTAGGATGGAACACTCATCTCAAAGGGCAAGGCCTGATTCAGCACAGCTGCGCTGTGCTAAGGTGGAGCACTCATCAAGGCAGAATAAAGATAGAGTCTATTCTACAGAGAATCATCCAGAGCTGGGATGTCATGATCATTGGTATCTTGATCATCCACGGGATCCTGATCTTCATTCTCATCAGAAGCAGAGGTCAGAACGGACGGACAGAGAGAGCAAGAAGGGCTTCTTGCTCTCTCTGTCCGTCCGTTCTGACCTCTGCTTCTGATGAGAATGAAGATCAGGATCCCGTGGATGATCAAGATACCAATGATCATGACATCCCAGCTCTGGATGATTCTCTGTAGAATAGACTCTATCTTTATTCTGCCTTGATGAGTGCTCCACCTTAGCACAGCGCAGCTGTGCTGAATCAGGCCTTGCCCTTTGAGATGAGTGTTCCATCCTAGCACAGCGCAGCTGTGCTGAATCAAGCCCTGCCCTTTGCAATGAGTGCTTGGGGATTACCTCATAGCCCTTTTGATTGAACACATGTTTTCTCACTTCAGCTCCTCTCATGGCTGTTGGAAACCTGGTGCATTCTGGGACTGGTAGTCTTTTATGGCAAAATTCTGTTTTCTCATTTCTACCAGCACTGACAGGTTGCTTGTTCAGAGACACTTCACCTTTTCTATAGCCCCTTCCTGAGCTATGATAAACTTCCTTATCACAGACTGCATGAAATGATTTTACATTTTAAACACAACTTTTATACCTATGCTTTTACTTAACTTGTAGTCTACCATACATAGAGTATATAGTGGCTCTGTGCTAAAGTAATGGCCTTTTGGCAGGAGGCTTTTCAACTTTTCAGTCAGTTAAACCAGCACCCTATAGAAGGAAAGATGGATATTGATTGCATTACTAAATGTGTCCTTGTCATCTAGGACATTGGAAGAATCACAAATGATGTTCGGGGGTATGCTGTAGCAGCTAGATTGACAATTGTGCAAGCTTGGAAATCTAGTTCGCTGCCTGGGGCTGATGTAGTGCAGTTTGGAATGAGGCATGCATATGAAATGTTGTATTTTACTGCATTTTGCTATGATAAATTGAGGCGTTTCTGCAAAATAAGGATGCCCTTTGCTCAGTGGCGGAGACTAGGGTAAGACTCCTGTGTAGGCTTAACTAGGAGTAATATTATTCCAATTTTTCTTCATCATTGTAATAAGTAGGATCAATCCCACCTGTGATGGTTAAATAATGTTATTATACCCTGCGGGGGGGGGGGGGGGGAAGTAGGGAGGCAAGGAAAGTTTTTAGGGAACTTTGTGGAGTGCTGCTCCTTTATGTACTTCCTTATTTATGTTTAGAATGTTCTTATAACTTATTTCAAAAATTGTTAAAAACTTTGCTGTTGGGGGTGCTGTCAAGCCAGTGCTATATGGCTGCCTAAATTGTGTGCACTATCCTTGCCCTGGAAAAATGGAAATTCCACTCACTTCTGATGGAGCTCTGGCACCAAATAGGGTTTGGCACAGCCCTTCTGACATCTTGAGCAGCTTGAGTGACCAAGAACAGGAACAGCAGTGTGAAACAAGCAATATCTGACTTCTGGGCTCCAGCGCAGTGGTGGGTCCTGTTTGTCGTGCACTGGAGCAGAGTTCAGTGCCGCCGTGGAAGCCGGGATGGGAGCAGCATGTAGACGGCACTAGAGCAGCATGCGGTGGCCAGTAAAGGCCCGCTAGGAGAGACTTGACTGCCACAAGCTTTTTTTGAGTGGTGCTGGCTGCCTCCTCCCCCAACCCCCCCTGGAGTGTGACTGGTGTACTTGTCTGCACAGGGTGAGGGGATAATTGGCTAATGCAGGGATAATTGGTTTAGCTCTGTTTTATATGGCTGCTTTATATAACTGCACTTCTGCTTGCTGGTACTGCACACAGCATATGGATGGCACAGAAGACAAGCTTGTGGGTTACAAGATAGAGCGTATATGCGGCCTTCTATGAAAGAGTCTGGGTAACCATACTTTGTGCAGAAGTGTGCAGAGTCTTTTTGGGCTCAGTAGCAAGAGAAAATTCAGGCCCAAGGAAACAAAGAACACACATACTCTCAGCCTTGAAGATTACAAATTGTGCCAAGAAATGGAAAGCATGTACAGAGCACAGGAAGGAGGCAGTGGGTGGCGGAAGGTAGCAAAAGATAAGGCAGAGCTTGGAAAACAGCAGCTGTAAGACCTGATAAACACAGGAGGGTCCTGGGAGGGTCCTGAGAAAGAGGTTTGTGCAGAAAGCTGCAAATGACATCAAAATTTATGCAGAACTTTCTGGCAATTTGGGACAGAAGGGTATATAACAAAGCCCCTATAGAGCTCTGCGGGCAATCTGCTCTCTAACTCAGGTACAGAGAGAAGGTTGCCTGCCACCTTTTCAAACAGACGCTTGCTATCTGCATTTGTGATTTGTTTAGCTTTGGTATACCGAATAAAGAACTCTTGTAGCTAAGCAATTGTTGTCTGAGCAATTCGCTGGTAATTGGTAATATTTGGGGAACTGTTTGTGGGGTACCAGGCCCACAAGGGGCATACTGTCTGAGCTTACACTCTAAAACTGGGAGATGCAGAATGTGAAGGCTGCTATTGCCCGCATGCACTTTCCTCACCAGACCTTGAGGGCCTTTGATGGATATGGCTGGGGTGGCAAGTATTTGATCGTAGAAGATCTAGTCATGCCATCTACAAGCAAGTTTGCCTCTGTTTTCTGGGGAGAGCTGGTGTGGCTGAGTGTTTGTGGTTAAAGCTGAAGAGAGTGGTTTTTTTTTCCTTGGATGCCCATGTGCTGGACTGCCTGGTTTGTCCTTGGTTTTCCACTTGTGCCTGGGTGCTTTTTTCTCCCAAGGAACATCCTGTGAGTGGCTGAGTTCACAATGGTGCCCACTGAGAAGTGATTATGGCTGCACTTTGCTGGGAAGTTTCCTTTATCCTTCCCCCTCCTCCCTTCTGGCACTATGGAGCAGAAAGCTATGCTAAGGCACTGGCCAAATTCAGCAGAAATATGGGCGATGTAGTAATGCAAAGCGCAGTTCAGCCACTACCCTCTATGGTGTGCCCGCTGGAGGGGCCAAGCTTGGGGGCACCGGTGACCAAAGCAGACTATTCCAGGAAATGAAATTGATAACCTCTCCAAGGCTATTGGGGAGTTGCGACAAAATCTGAAAGGTCTGGAGGAGAGGGCTACCCAGAATAAGATCAATATTGGAGAACAAATTGATGCCATAGCAGTCTTTCAGGCCAACCTTAATGTAACAGGTTGAAATAAATAAATTATCTGGGTCCTGTGGGCTGAAAGTCTATGGTCAGGTGCAGGTCCAAGGAGCTGTGGGCCTAGCAGGCAATTCCATGGCTGGAAGTGCAGGATGGGAAGCTTACAGGCTGAGTTAGAGCCTAGAAGCTTTCAATCGTGATAGCAACTGTAGGAGGGAGCCCTGATGGCCAAGGGCTTCGGCAGCACCAGGTCATGAGGTAGGGGAAGCCGGTAAATACAGAAAAAAAAAAAACCTGGGGGGAGGAAAAAAGCTGCATCCGCGATCACTGCCAAAGCATGGCTGGGGCTGGTTACAGCTGTGCTTGGCTGAGCTCCGGTCATTTAAAGATGCAGCGTATTTTTTTTCTAAGTTTTAAAAATGATGAGAGCTACAATCGGTGGCTAGGGGTTGCCAAAGGGGCTTATAGGCAGCACAGAACTAAAGCTACTTTTTAAATTTAAAAGGACCGTATTCCCAAAAATAGCAAGATTGTACTGGGAGGTGATCTGGATGGAGGAGGGGTCCCCGAGCAACAAGGGGAACAGAGTAGATTCTAAAAGGGATGACTATAAGGTAGACTACCCAAAAAGACTTTTACATTTAAAGGAGCTATGCACCAGTATAACGAAAGGTACAAAAGGGTAACTGGTACCATTACAGAGGTAAGGGACAACAGAGGAACCCTAATAGAGGAGCATCAGAGGGTTGACGTGTGTCTTGTGTGTATGGACATTTTAATTTTGGTCACAGTTATATTGGAGATATTCCAGTTGAGGAAGAGGAGTTTGTCAGGGGCTGGCTAGTCATTGATACAAAGGGATTATGGAGTTTTCGATAAACTTAAGAAAGTTGACTTTCTTTGATCGTTTTGGGAGTTAGGAGGTTTACATATTTTTTTGTATTTCATAGAGATTAATGGCCACCATAGAAATTAATGGGCTTCATTGATGTCTATGGGTGTTTCCCTGGTAACATATGAAAATAACAAACATTCCCAGAAAAGCAGTTGCAGAACCTTAGAGTAAGGGAGACTCTGAAACTCGAGGTCCCATTGGTCACTCTATTTAAATGCCATAGAAACACCAATGGCAGTGGGGCGGAATCTTGGTAATTTCCCTGGAGATCTGATGATTCAGAAGAGATCACCAAGAGATATCAATGAAAGCAGAGCTGTGCATGTAAAGATGAGCACTTGAACCCAGAAATTTGGGAAAAAAATATTTACCCTGATTGTGAGAGAGGGAGAGTTTGTATTAAAGTTAAATCTAAGCAGCCCACGAGCTTTTTTTTTTTTTTTTTTTTGCTGCTTTAAGTATTTCTATGGTGGTTCTGTGGTAACCTTGAGAGAAATTGCCAGAGAATTAATTAGAGGAGTGGCCTATGCCCATTGGTAGGCCTGTAGCATATAATTACTCTGAAAATGGTTGATAGCAAGCACTCCAAAGAAGGCATTGGCTTCAGGCGGAAGCAGGCCGAAGATTGTTGGAAAGATTTGAAGGCTGCCTTATACTGGCTGCAGAGGACTAGCTGTTACACTGGCTACTGGAATTTGCTGCTGCCAAAGGAAAACTAAGCTTTTTTTATTTTTTATTTATAACATTTTAACAATCATATCCCGAAAACCTCTGAATATAGGAATAACAGAAAAATTGCATTGTCCACTATTAAATCAAAGAAACAAGTTACATAGAATTAGACCACAATAAAAACCACAAAAAGGATCCAAGTATCAGAAAAAAAAACAGAAAAGTACTAAACAAGGTGCTAAGAAAAAGTAATATCATCAGGATCATGATAGATAACACGGCAGCCAGAACAGGAAGCTCATTCCTCCACAACATTTTCCCTATGTTGCAAAAACTGAACAAGTTGCTTTGGTTAAAAAAAAAAAAGAAATTGCTTAGAGCGATACAAAATAACACACATGGATATTTTAATCTACATTCAACACCCAGAGTGAATGCTCACTGGCACAAAGCCAGAAAGTCCCTCCGTCTTTTCTGAGTGTCTCTAGCCAAGTCAGGAAATATAGAAATTTTGGACCCCATAAACTGAGAAGCAGTCATATTCTGTAAATACAAACATAGGACAGAGTTGCAATCAGGCTCAAAGGCAAAGCCCCCTAACAGAGTAGCCCGACTAGTCACCACCTCCAAGGAACTTTCCAAAAAGCCTGAAAGATCCAATTGCCCTTGCCTGGAAGCCCCCTCAAGGGTCCACATCCATGCCTGGGGCAGGTGACATAGCCACAACATACTGCGTTCTCACAATAGGGGACAATGCCTAATGGGCATTTGCAGGACATCTATGAAGAAATTACGGACCAGGTCTGACAGTGTCATCAAAGGTGACCAGGGAAAATTCAAGAACCTCAAGTTATTCCACCACAGTTTATTATCCATAAATTCAATCTTCCGTGTCTGGATCAACCACTCCCTGATATGAACTCCTCCAAGAGCCTGAAGTTCTTCAACCTGGGTTTCCAGTCGGGTCATCCATACAGAGCGCTGAGCCATATCGGCTTCCACTGACATACACTGTCCTTTAACAGATGTAAGTTATTGAGTTAAAGTTCCCAAAATAGGTAGAAGGGCTTGCTGAAGTGAAGCTATCTAATATAACCAATGCCATAAGCTATCTAATATAACCAATGCCAGTCTTTCCAACCCACCAAACCACAGAGCCATCGGGATACGGGGTACTGGTCTTCACCTGCTCAGGGGGAGGAGCTCCATCGGGTAAAAAAACCATGGCTCCACTCCCAGCTGCAGAAACCACCAACACCTGCTTCGCAGGGGCACCCTCAGGAAAACCGGAGGTTTCCAACTTCTGGAGCACTACCAAATGCTCCCCCTCCATCAAGCAAGCACTTCTGGATTGCAGTGGGGACATCTGAACAGGGCTGACCCACCCCATTGCTCAGATCTATTGAGAAACTCAGCGGATCTGCCAAAGCCATGACAGATGCCAAAGGAAGGCAAAACCACATGATTGGATGGCTGCAACAACCCCACTGGAGGCGGCAGTGAATCCAAGGGTTTTTCTCTCCGCTGCTTTTTCTTCTTCCCCATAGGGACAATGGTGTGCGACAGCAATCCTCAGTGGAGCTCTTTCCTCAGCGGCCTACTCTGCTGCCATCTTGGCTCCACCACACTTTAAATCAGCAAAGCTAAACTTGATGAATGGTATGCAGAGGGAGAGAGACAGAGAGAGTGAGTTAATGGAGGGAATGCATGCCTGATCTGTAGGGCAACCTTAGTCTCCTATTTAGTTAGGGGGTGACAATATCATTTCTTTTGAATTAGGAGTAGGGCAAAGCTATTAATATAGTAAAAAAGAACACAGGACATAGTATAAAAAGAAAAGCAATGTAAAATTGAGTTAAATACTTGATAGATAGTTTTATATAGGATTTTGCTCCTTTGAGTTGTTAAAGCATAGTATAGTAGGACTGTCGGAGAAATGCCGAAGAGGGCCTGACCATGGTGTGTTACCAAGATACACCCAACATGTGACATGTGCTAAGAAGAAACCAGGTGAGAGCTTGAACTGAAGAGCAAAGTTAAATGCGCACGCATGTAATTCTACACACACCCTGGCAAGTGGTTGTTTTTTTCCTTAGGGTTTTTTTGTTTTTTTTTAAAGAGGACATAACATGTTATATAGTATGAGACACTTGAAGCTGCCACATAAAGGGGAGACAAAAGTGGGAGATACTTACCTGAAACTCAAGGAACTGTTGATAACCTGTAAGAGAGAAAGAGAGACATTTTTTTACAGTAGATCAGATCTAGTTTGTTGCACTGAAGCAAAGTTAACACAAAGTAATGGGTTACTTATCTGAAGAAAATGTTGCATATATAGGAATTGAGGTTCCTTGAAATGGAAAAGAATATGTATGATCATTAAGATTAACCTTGGACAGCTGATTCTCAGAAACCAAACTGTAATATCTAAGGGGTATGTTTACTAAAGGGTGTGAAGAGAGCAGGCATTACTGAGCATTAACATCACGATAAGAGGTTTTCCGTGCGAAAAAGGCTCTGGGCGGGTTGGACACATTCCAGCGGTAAGGATGCAATGGGATACTTAATGAGCATTAACAGAACCTCAGGCGTTAAGATGTCAAATGTGCACCTTAACGCCCTAAAATAGCTGTCTCTTTATTGCTGGAGAAGGGAGCCCCAGAAAAAAGCCAATGTAAAGGTGATGAATGGAAGGACAGGTGGGAGATGAAGGGCCTGACAGATCCATGAGCATCCAATGTGCCAGCCAATAAGTGTGATAAGCATGTGGAAGGCAGTTGTACTTATGCACAGGGGATGGTGGTGTCCTGGTAAAATGCCATAATGTAAGTATGTGGCATAGGATGGGGAAGGTTTCTTCCCCAGCGGAGTCAGAAGTGGCATGATGTGTGCTTTGAAAGGAGGACAGAGCTGGAGTGGTGACATGAAGATCAGGCACAGGATAGATATGACTGAGGCCTTCAAATACAGCAAAGAGTACCTGTGTAGGCCATGGTGTAGCAGCTTGCATGAGAAAACATGACTGCCAGAGGCTGATGGATGGGCTGAAGGAAGGATGGTGGCAGAGGAGAGTCTGACATGTGCTGGCAGCAATGATGTACCAGAGGTGCCATCCCCAATGCATTTGTACTATGTGGGAAAAAAAACATGTCAGTGCCACGTGTAAGGCCTGATACCAGACATGTGGGTCTCACACTTGTCCCAACCACTCAACCACCATACAATAACACAGACAAAAGTGCATACAACAACTGGACAGGAGTTGCTCAAACCAGGCAAAAGGGGCACGTACAGACATGATTTGATACCTGCAGGTGACTATACGAGGGGTAGGATGTGTCTGCATATAAAGCAGAGATGTGATGGAGCCAAAGCTATACAGTCATAGTCATGATGTCATACCTGACTCATATTGCACAAGTACATTATAGCTGCATGCATGTAACTGCCTGTTAGTATACCGCTGCATCAGTGCAGTCATGTTGGGATACATTGTACCAAAAAAGTGGCAATGTATGATGAAAAATAGGGACTGTAAGAACCTGCAGTCAGCTGAGGCAATGGAGGGTAGATGACCTGCCCAAGGTCAGAAGGAGGTGTGGGCAATCCATGAAGGTTGTTGCATACATAAAATGCCACAGTAAAACATTTCAAATTGTTGCAAAAGGGGTTCTAGTGGGCCTCAAACCCTAGGTCCCAAGCCAGTGCCATGACAATTACATCACATCTCTAAGCAGTTGCCAGATATCTGCAGGGTGAACATGTTTGACCCCCTGCAATGGGCTGCAGCAGAGCCAATAAAGCCATGCTGTCAGAAGGACCTGATGGCAACTAGTCTGTTTGCTGACCCAGATAGTAACCAGAACACATAACAAACTATAAGGACATGTATCTGCCTGTCACAGCAGAGCCTGGACTGTTACAGGAATGAAAATGAACTGAGTAGCACACAGTCACACAAAAGAAGAAGTGGGAATCACACCCTGTCCCCTGCTTATAGAAAACATTGTATTAACCAGTAGGTTAGTTCTCCATACCTCTCTACTAAGCAATGTCTAGATTCAAAGAAACTGCAGGTCACTGCCTAAAATGTCTGCTGTGTGTGCCAGTATAGATTAACCCCTCCAGTACCCATGATGCGCTGCACATGCAGAACAGCAGTCTATAGCTGATCACCAATGGAAAATGCACCAATCCATCACTCAGTTTAGTAAGATGCACTGATGGTGTGAGATACAAACTACAAACCATGGTACTGAGCAGTTTCAGTGGTCACCATGAGGGTGAGGATGGGCGCCCAGCACCTGGTCCCCAGAACTTGCACTACTAGAGATAGCATCTTCTGGCTGTGTTAGTATGCAGTAGATGTTGCCTGCAGTGTATTATGCTAAGCACCTTGTTTTCTGCACAATTGTAATATGCTATAGATGCTTGTCATATCTTGACCCTGTTGGACCATTAGATGATAGAGGAATAAAAGGGACACTAAGAGAAGACAAGACCATAGTGGAGAGACTGAATGAATTATTTGCTGAGAAAGATGTAGGGATGTTACAAATGACTGAAATGATATTTAAAGGTAAAGCTGCAGAAGAATTAAAAGAAATATTGATACACCGGGAAGATATATTACAATTATTTGATAAACTGAAGAGTAGCAAATCACCTGGACCAGATGGTATACATCCAAGGGTGTTGAAAGAACTGAAATATGAGATTGCAGGCCTACTATCATTACAATCATCCATAATACCTGAAGATTGGAGGATGGCCAATGTAATGCCAATTTTTAAAAAGGGTTCCAGTGGTGATCCGGGAAACTACAGACCAGTAAGCCTGATGTCAGTACCAGTTAAAATGGTAGAAACCATTATAAAGAACAAAATTACTGAACATGTAGATAGTTGTGGCTTAATGGGAGACAGCCAACATGGCTTTAGCCAAGGAAGGTCTTGTCTCACTAATCTGTTATGTTTTTTTGAAGATGTGAATAAACAAGTAGACAAAGGTGAGTTGGTTGATATAGTATATCTGGATTTTCAGAAAGCCTTTGACAAGGTCTCTCATGAGAGACTTTTGGAAAAATTAAAACGTCAAGGGATAGGAGGCAGTGCACTATTGTGGATCAGGAAATGGTTAAAAGACAATATTGGAGTACCCCAGGTATCTGTGCTGGGTCCGCTGCTTTTTAACATATTCATAAATGACCTGGAAATGGGAATAATGAGTGAGGTTATCAAATTGCAGATGACACAAAACTATTCAAAGTTGTTAAAACCCATGAGGATTGTGGAAAATTGCAAGAGGATCTTGATAAATTGGAAGATTGGGCATCCAAATGGTAGATGAAATTTATTGTGGACAAGTGCAAAATTATGCACCTAGGAAAGAAAGACCCAAACTATGGTTACATGATGCAAGGTTCCACATTAGAAACCACCACCCAGGAAAAAGATTTAGGCGTCATTGTGGATAACATTTTAAAACCCTCCACCCAGTGTGCAGCCAAGAGAACAAATTCTAGGTATCATAAGGAAAGGAATGGAGAATAAAACCAAGGATATTATAATGTCTGTATCATTCCATGGTGCGACCGCACCTTGAATATTGTGTGCAATTTTGGTCATCATATCTTAAAAAGGATATAGCGTTATTAGAAAAGGTTCAGAGAAGAGCCACCAAAATGGTAAAAGGGATGGAAGGATACCCCTATGAAGAAAGGCTAAAAAGGTTAGGGATCTTCAACCTGGAAAAGAGAAGGCTGAGGGAAGATATAATTGAGGTCTATAAATTAATGAATGGAATGGAACAGGTAAATGTACATTGATTTTTTTATGCCATCAAAATAATGAAAGATTAGGGGGCATGAAATGAAGCTACAGGGTAATCTATTTAAGACTAATAAGAGAAAATATTTTTTCATTCAACGTGTAATTAAACTCTGGAATTTGCTACCAGAGGATGTAGTAAAAGCTGTTAGTATAGCTGGGTTTTAAAAAAGATTTGGACACGTTCCTGGAGGAAAGATCTATAAATCATTATTAAAATCCACTGCTTGACCCAATACAAGCATTGTGGAATCTGTGTCTTTTGGGGAAACTGTTAGGTATTTGTGACCTAGATTGGCCACCATTGGAAACAGGGTACTGGACTTGATGGACCTTGTCTGATCCAGTATGGCATATCTTATGTTCTGTTGTCCTAGAACAGCACATGTCAGTGCCCAGTGTTGCAGCAGCTAGTGCCATATGCAGTAGGGACTGCACCTGCTGTCCACTATAGGGCTATCTCAGCCATGCACTTATCAACAGTGGCCAGTCTGCTGGCAAGCATACAATACATGTGCACAGGGTGACCATGTGCATCCAGGCTTTGGACACCCAGCATGTGTCTCAGTGAGTGAACTCCCATGAAATGTTCTTGCCACCCAGGCCATGCACATGGCAGATGGGCACTACGACGTCTTAGTCATTGACCAAACCTCCGATGCAGACACATCCTGGCCAAACTGCTCTGTTTCAGGCCACACCCACAGTCCTCTGTTCCTCATCATGCACATTTGCAGACTTCCTCTGGGAACAGCTTAGGCAATATGAAACACAGTGCTTGCAGAAGGCCACAGATCCCTGGAGAGACATTCACAAACATACCACGCACACACACACACCACACACACACACACTCACATTGCCATGCTGTGCAAAAGTGGGAATGGTTGGTTCCCAAATGTAGGGGTAGGTTTCTCTGAGGCCAGATTGCCTTTATAGAATTGGCTAATTGATTAATTGACGACTTAGTTAGGAGTTTAGCAGTGAAGGAAGGTTTTTGTTTGTTTTAGTATTGCACTTTTCCTTCCTTGCAGTTGTTTTTGGTTGGTATTCCTGCCTGCCACTTTGGTCTCCATATCAGCCCAAGCATTTTTAACATGTGCTCATTGTACAGATGCTAGTAGCACACTCTGAAAGTCACATGTTAACACCCGCTCATTGTACCGGTGCTAACAGCCTGCCTTTCTATTCAGCTGTGGATAGTGGAGCCTGTCTGTGTGGCTGATTGGTGTCTGTACCCTTGCTGGCCAATTCATTGGGTGTTGCACATGCTGGTGTTATACCTGCACTATAGGCTAAAAGTTTACCCACAGGGACAGGCAATACAAAACCCACAGCTGGGTCTTGAAGCTATGACCCTCTGCTCATATACACATTGGCTTTGTGTGTTCTGCCACAGTGATGCCTCATGGCCACCACAGTCCCTGGGGCTGACATCTTGCCCATCAGACATACATGTTGTGATGCACATGGTACACAGGACCAGGACATGGCTTTTGTCTGCTGCAGGCTGGTGTCGCTACACCTGCCTCCAAAATCCCTGCACCATGCTGACATGCCAGCATGCTGTCAGTGGGGATGATGCGCAGATCTGGCC
>CM066032.1:1696324104-1696682212 GCA_033557465.1 Ichthyophis bannanicus
CAATGTAAATTGAGTTAAACTATACTTGATAGATAGTTTTATATAGGATTTTTGCTCCTTTGAGTTGTGAGCATAGTATAGTATAGGGAGGAGTAAGCCTCGGGGGTTGGGGCAAGGTACTTCAGGACGGAAGGTCAGGGTTCAAATACCACTAGAGGACAGCAACCTTGGGCGGGAAGGACCGGGGGTTCTAGTCCAACAGATGCTCCTTGTGGTCTGGGGGAAAAGCCACTTAACCATGCATGGCCAGCATGTTCCCTGTAAGTATTAGTGTATGTGTCTCATATCCCCACATGTTAGATAGGTATCCCCCAATTGTGTTGTGACCGCTTTGATTGAAGGATAAGGCGGTATACCAAACTGTCAAAATAAGAAAATATTAGGAACTGTCAGAGAAATGCCGAAGAGGGGCCTGACCCTGGTGTGTTACCAAGATGACACCCAACATCTGAAAGTGTGCTGAGAAGAAAGAGGTGAGAGCTGGAACTGAAGAGCAAAGTTAAATGCACACGCATGTAATCTTACACACACCCTGGCAAGTGGTTGTTTTTTTCTTAGGGTTTTTTGGTTTTTTTTTTTGAAAGAGGACATAACATGTTAGATAGTATGAGACACTTGAAGCTGCCACCTACAGGGGAGACAAAAGTGGGAGATTTCTTACCTGAAACTCAAGGAACGGTTGATAACCTGTAAGAGCGAGAGACCTTTTTTTTTACAGTAGATCAGATCAGGTTGGTTGCCACTGAAGCAAAGTTGAACACAAAGTAAATGGGGTTACTTATCTGAAGAAAAAATGTTGCATATAGTAGGAAGTGAGGTTCCGTGAAATGGAAAAGGAATCTGTATGATCAGTTAAGATTAACCTTGGACAGCTGATTCTCAGAAACACAATTGTAATATCTAAGGGGTAATGTTTGACTAAAGGGTGTGAAGTGGGAGGAGGCATTACTGAGCATTAAAAATCAACGATAAGAGGGTTTTAGTGGCGGAAACAAAGGGCTCTGGGCGGGTTGGACACATTCCAGGCGGGATAAGGATGCAATGGGATACTTAATGAGCATTAACAGAAACTAAGGCATTAAGCGGGTCAAATGTGACACCGTTAACGCCCTAAAATAGCTGTCTCTTTATTGCTGGAGGGGGGAGCCCCAGGACAAAGCCAATGTAAAGGGTGATGAATGGAAGGACAGGTGGGAGTTGAAGGGCACCGGACAGATCCATGCGCATCCAATGTGCAAGCCACTAAGTGTGATAAGCATGTGGAAGGCAGTTGTACTTATGCACAGGGGATGGTGGTGATCCTGGGTTTAAAATGCCATAACGTAAGTAGGATGGCATCGGCTGGGGAAGGTTTCTTCCCCAGCGGAGTCAGAAGTGGCTTATGTGTGATTTGAAAAGGAGGACAGAGCTGGAGTGGTGACATGAAGATTCAGGCCTAGGGGAGAGATTATGAGTGAGAGTTCACATACAGGCAAGAGTACCTGTGTAGGGCCATGGTGTAGCCGCTTGCATGAGGCGAGAAACCACCCCATGACTGCCACGCGGCTGCTGGATGGCCGGCCCACTGAAGACAGGATGGTGGCAGAGGAGAGTCTGAGCATGAGACTGGCAGCAAGGATTGTACCAGGGGTGCCGATGCAAACAATGCATTTGTGCTATTTGGGAAAAGACATGTCAGTGCCACGTGTAAGGCATGATACCAGACATGTGGGTCTCACACTTGTCCAAAGCCACTCAAACCACCAGTACAATAACACAGACCCCCAAAAGTGCATGCAACAACTGGACAGGAGTTGCGCAAACCAGGGCAAAAGGGGCAGGTACAGACCATGCTTTGATACCTGCAGAGTGACTATACGAGGGGGTAGGATGTGTGGCATATAAAGCAGAGATTGTGATGGAGCCAGAGCTATACAGTCAATAGTGTATGATGTCATACCTGACTCATATTGCACAAGTAAATTATAGCTGCATGCATGTAACTGCCTGTTAGTATACTGCTGCATCTAGTGCAGTACAGTGTTGGGATAACATTGTACCAAAAAAGTGGCAATGTATGATGAAACCTAGGGACTGTAAGGAACTGACAGTCAGCTGAGGCAATGGAGGGTAGATGACCTGCCCAAGGTCAGAAGGAGGTGTGGGCAATCAATGAAGGTTGTTGCATACATAAAATGCCACAGTAAAAACATTTCAAATTGTTGCAACAGGGGGAAGGGTTGTAGTTGGCCTCAAACCCTAGGGTCCCAAGCCAGTGCCATGACAAGTACATCACATCTCTAAGCAGTTGCCAGATATATGCCGGGTGAGCAGTGTTTGACCCCCTGCAATGGGCTGACCAGCAGAGCCGAATTTAAAGCCATGCTGATCAGAAAGCACCGGATGGCAACTAGTCTTGTTTTGCATGGACCCAGATAGTAACCAGAACACATAAGCAAACTATAATGACATGTAGCTGCCTGTCACCGCAGAGCCTGGAATGTTACCAGGAAGTGAAACTGAAATGAGTCTAGCACAACAGTCACAAAAAGAAGACAGAAGTGGGAATGATCACCAACCATGTCCCCTGCTTATAGAACCATTGTATTAACAAGTAGGTTAGTGTCTCCATAACATCTCTAACTAAGCAAGTGTCTAAGATTCAAAGAAACGTGCAGGTCACTGCCTAACATGATGTAAGTGTGCAGCAGTAATAGGATTAACCCCTCCAGTTACCCATGATGCGGCTGCACATGCAGAACAGAGCAGTATACAGCTGATCACCAATGGAAAATGCCCCAATCCATCACTCAGTTTTAGTAAGAGCACTGACGGTGTGAGGCTACAAGCTACAAACCTGGGTATTGAAGCAGTTTGAGTGGTCACCGATGAGGGTGAGGATGGGCGCCGGGAGAACTTGGATCCCCAGAACTTTGCAATACTAGAGGATCGCATCTAAAATACGTGGCTTTGGTAGTCTGCAGTAGATGTTGCCTGACAGTGTTCTTATGCTAAGGCCCACCTTGAGTTTTCTGCACAATTGTAATATGCTATAGATGCTTGTCATATCTTGACCCTGTTGGACCATTAGATGATAGAGGAATAAAAGGGACACTAAGAGAAGACAAGACCATAGTGGAGGAGACTGAATGAATTATTTGCTGAGAAAGATGTAGGGATGTTACGAATGAATGAAATGATATTTAAAGGTGAAGCTGCAGAAGAATTAAAAGAAATATTGATACAACGGGAAAAAATATTACAATTATTTGATAAACTGAAGAGTAGCAAATCACCTGGACCAGATGGTATACATCCAAGGGTGTTGAAAGAACTGAAATATGAGATTGCAGGCCTACTATCAGTAAAATCATCCATAATACCTGAAGATTGGAGGATGGCCAATGTAATGCCAATTTTTAAAAAGGGTTCCAGTGGTGATCCGGGAAACTACAGACCAGTAAGCCTGATGTCAGTACCAGTTAAAATGGTAGAAACCATTATAAAGAACAAAATTACTGAACATGTAGATAGTTGTGGCTGAATGGGAGGACAGCCAACGTGGCTTTAGCCAAGGAAGGTCTTGTCTCACTAATCTGTTTATGTTTTTTTGAAGATGTTGAATAAACAAGTAGACAAAGGTGAGTTGGTTGATATAGTATATCTGAATTTTCAGAAAGCCTTTGACAAGGTCTCTCATGAGAGACTTTTGGAAAAATTAAAACGTTCAAGGGATAGGAGGCAGTGCACTATTGTGGAATCAGGAAATGGTTAAAAGACAATATTGGAGTAACCCCAGGGATCTGTGCTGGGTCCGCTGCTTTTTAACATATTCATAAATGACCTGGAAATGGGAATTAATGAGTGAGGTTATCAAATTTTGCAGATGACACAAAACTATTCAAAGTTGTTAAAACCCATGGAGGATTGTGGAAAATTGCAAGAGGATCTTGATAAATTGGAAGATTGGGCATCCAAATGGTAGATGAAATTTATTGTGGACAAGTGCAAAATTATGCACCTAGGAAAGAAAGACCCAAACTATTGGTTACATGATGCAAGGTTCCACATTAGAAACCACCACCCAGGAAAAAGATTTAGGCGTCATTGTGGATAACATTTTAAAACTCTCCACCCAGTGTGTAGCCAAGAGAACAAATTCTAGGTATCATAAGGAAAGGAATGGAGAATAAAACCAAGGATATTATGTCTTCTGTATCATTCCATGGTGCGACCGCACCTTGAATATTGTGTGCAATTTTGGTCATCATATCTTAAAAAAGGATATAGCGTTATTAGAAAAGGTTCAGAGAAGAGCCACCAAAATGGTTAAAAGGGATGGAAGGATACCCCTATGAAGAAAGGCTAAAAAGGTTAGGGATCTTTCAACCTGGAAAAGAGAAGGCTGAATGAAGATATAATTGAGGTCTATAAATGTAATGAATGGAATGGAACAGGTAAATGTAACATTGATTTTTTTTACTGCCATCAAAAATAATGAAAGATTAAGGGGCATGAAATGAAGCTACAGGGTAATCTATTTAAGACTAATAAGAGAAAATATTTTTTCAATTCAACGTGTAATTAAACTCTGGAATTTTCTACCAGAGGATGTAGTAAAAGCTGTTAGTATAGCTGGGTTTAAAAAAGATTTGGACACGTTCCTGGAGGAAAGATCTATAAATCATTATTAAAGGAAACCTGGAAAATCCACTGCTTGACCCAATACAAGCATTGTGGAACCTGTATCTTTTGGGGAAACTGCTAGGTATTTTGACCTAGATTGGGCTACCATTGGAAACAGGGTACTGGACTGTGATGGACCTTGTCTGATCCAGTATGGCATATCTTATGTTCTGTTGTCCTAGAACAGCACATGTCAGTGCCCAGTGTTGCAGCAGCTAGTGCCATATGCAGTAGGGACTGCACCTGCTGTCCACTATAGGGCTATCTCAGCCATGCACTTATCAACAGTGGCCAGTCTGCTGGCAAGCATACAATACATGTGCACAGGGTGACCATGAGCATCAAGGCTTGGGGACACCCAGCATGTGTCTCAGTGAGTGAACTCCCATGAAATGTTCTTGCCACCCGGCCATGCACATGGCAGATGGGCACTACGACGTCTTAGTCATTGACCCAACCTCCGATGCAGACACATCCTGGCCAAACTGCTCTGTTTCAGGCCACACCCACAGTCCTCTGTTCCTCATCATGCACATTTGCAGACTTCCTCTGGGAACAGCTTAGGCAATATGAAACACAGTGCTTTGCAGAAGGCCACAGATCCCTGGAGAGACATTCACATATACACACACACACACACACACACACACACTCACATTGCCCATGCTGTGCAAAAAGTGGGAATGGTTGGTTCCCAAATGTAGGGGTAGGTTTCTCTGAGGCCAGATTGCCTTTATAGAATTGGCTAATTGATTAATTGACGACTTAGTTAGGAGTTTAGCAGTGAAGGAAGGTTTTTGTTTGTTTTAGTATTGCATTTTTCCTTCCTTGCAGTTGTTTTTGGTTGGTATTCCTGCCTGCCACTTTGGTCTCCATATCAGCCCAAGCATTTTTAACATGTGCTTCATTGTACAGATGCTAGTAGCACACTCTGAAAGTCACATGTTAACACCCGCTCATTGTACCGGTGCTATCAGCCTGCCTTTCTATTTCAGCTGTGGATAGTGGAGCCTGTCTGTGTGGCTGATTGGTGTCCTGTACCCTTGCTGGCCAATTCATTGGGTGTTGCACATGCTGGTGTTATACCTGCACTATAGGCTAAAGTTTACCCACAGGGACAGGCAATACACAACCCACGCTGGGTCTTGAAGCTATGACCCTCTGCTCATATACACATTGGCTTTGTGTGTTCTGCCCCAGTGATGCCTCATGGCCACCACAGTCCCTGGGGCTGACATCTTGCCCATCAGACATACATGTTGTGATGCACATGGTACACAGGACCAGGACATGGCTTTTGTCTGCTGCAGGCTGTAGGGTTGCCAACTTTTTCACCGAGAAAAACCCGACACCTGTGGCTCGCCATGCTCCACCCATTCTCCGCCCCTAGTCCCACCCCTGCTCCGCCCCCAGCCCCACCCCACAAAAACTACCGAGGAGACGTGTAGTCTAACTTCCTTGGTCAGATAATAATTAAACTGGGAACCCCAAAATCCAAACCTGAAATGTACAACACTGGAGAAATAAAACTATAAAGTAATTTCCTCTTGCACTAAACAAAAACGCAAAGATGTTAGCAATACACACTTCCCAGACCAGACATATTCCAGTTAATAAATTCAAAATAAAAAGTATTTTTCTACCTTCTGTTGGGCTTTTTATTTTTCAGTTGCAATTGCTCCAGTCACTTTCTTCTGGTTTCTTCGTGTCTTCTGCGAGCTATCCATTTGTCCTTTCTTCTCTTTCAGATGTTTTCCATTCTCTCTCTATTTCTGCTTTAACATACTGATTGTTTCCCTTTTGCTCTTTCCCCCAATTCTTTCCTTATTCCTTTATCATCCGTTTAAATTTCACCCTTCCATCCTCAAGCCCCTCTTACTCTCCCAATACCGGCCCATCATAGACTTTTCTTCCACACAAAATATTTTTTTCCCTCTCTATTCTCATCCCCATCCATTCTAGTCCTCCCCCCAAATCAGTTTCCCTTATAGTTCTAAGACCCACCCAGCATCCACTCCCTTCTAGTCCCATTCTCCCATGCCCCACATCAGCCCATTTCCAGTCCTATTCCAGCTCTTCATCAGCCCATTTCCAGTGCTAGCCCTCACATCACAGGCCATTTAAAGTCCTAGCTCCCCCCCCCCAATCACAGCCCATTTCCAGTCCAAGTCCCCCATCACAGCCTATTTGCAGTCCTAGGCCCCCCCACCATCCACATCCCATTTGCAGTCCGAGTCCCCCCGCACCATCACAGCCCATTTGCAGTCCGAGTCCCCCCGCACCATCACAGCCCATTTGCAGTCCTAGCCCCCCTAATCCACAGCCTATTTCCAGTCCAAGATCCCCTTCCTCCACCATAGCCCATTTCCAGTCCAAGTCCCCCCCCCCCCCACAGCCCTTTTCCAGTCCATGTCCCCCCCACCCCCATCACAACCCATTTCCAGTCCATGTCCCCCCCCCCCATAACCCTTTTACAGTCCAGGTCCCCCCCCCATCACAGCCTATTTCCAGTCCAAGTTTCCCCCCCCCCATAGCCCTTTTCTGGTCCAAGTCCCCTCCACCCCCATCACAACCCATTTTCCAGTCCATGTCCCCCCCCCCTTAGCCCTGTTACAGTCCAGGTCCCCCCCTTTAGCCCTTTTCCAGTCCAAGTCCCCCCCCCTTAGCCCTTTTCCAGTCCAAGTCCCCCCCTTTAGCCCTTTTCCAGTCCAAGTCCCCCCCCCTTAGCCCTTTTGCCAGACCACGTCCCCCCCGTTTGCGCTTTTACAGTCCACGTCACCCCCCTTAGCCCTTTTCCAGTCCAAGTCCCCCCCTTTAGCCCTTTTCCAGTCCAAGTCCCCCCCCTTAGCCCTTTTCCAGTCCAGTCCAAGTCCCTCCCCCCCCCCGCTTAGCCTTTTTCCAGTCCAGTCCCCCCCGCCCTTAGCACTTTTCCTGTCCAAGTCCCCCCCCCTTAGCCCTTTTCCAGTCCAGGTCCCCCCATCACAGCCCATGCAGTCCTTGCCCCCCCCCCCGGACCAGCATCGCGGCTGTCTGAGGCTTCAGAGGGAGCCGGGGAAGCCCGCCGCGAGGCCCCGGCTCCCTCTGAACAGCCACCAGCGTGAAGAGCCTTTACCTTCACGCTGGCGGCTGTTCCAGTGAAGCCGTGAAAGCGGGGCAAGGTTAAAGGTTGCCCGTTAACCTTTCCCAGCATTCGCGGCTTCACAGGAACAGACGCCAGCGTGAAGGTAAAGGCTCTTCACGCTGGTGGCTGTTCAGAGGGAGCCGGGGCCTCGCGCGGGCTTCCCCGGCTCCCTCTGAAGCGGAGAAAAGCCGGTTTTGCCTCTGCGCCGGCAGCCGGCCTGGCCGTGGAAAAACCGGCCAGGCCGGCTGAAAACCGGCCAGTTGGCAACCCTAGCAGGCTGGTGTCGCTACACCTGCCTCCAAACTCCCTGCACCATGCTGACATGCCAGCATGCTGTCAGTGGGGGTGATGCGCAGATCTGGCCCCTCCTATATGCAGATTTGGCGGGTGCCTAGAGCACTAGGTCTGGATGGAGGAGGCAAATGCACACATGGACAGTCACTCCGCGCCCCCCCCCCAACCATCTGCCATTGCCGGGACCCCATCCCTGCCTGCTGCCAATACAATTTGTGGGAAGAGGACAGCCACAGTTGTGTTATTTCCCTGGGTGGCTGTACTTTGCAGCTACCTGTAGAGCTACAGCTTAAGGGGCTACCAGCCACTTCCTCCGGAGCTGGCTTCAGCAGCAGGGGGAGTGGTCTGGCTGGAATCTTTGCCTAAGGTGCCAGTAACACTTGGACCACCCCATGTGGTGCATTACTTTTCCACAGCTGCAGCATGTTTGTGTATTGCTACTGTTGATGTGGGATCATAAGAACATAAGAACATAAGATATGCCATACTGGGTCAGACCAAGGTCCATCAAGCCCAGTATTCTGTTTCCAACAGTGGCCAATCTAGGTCATACGTACCTAGCAGTTACCCCAAGGGACACAGGTTCCACAATGCTTGTATTGGTTCAAGCATTGATATCCTGGGTCCCTTCTTAATAATGGTTTATGGACCTTTCCTCCAGGAACTTGTCCAAACCTTTTTTAAACCCAGCTACACTAACAGCCCTTTACTACATCCTCCGGTAACAAATTCCAGAGTTTGATTACACGTTGAGTGAAAAAAATATTTTCTTTTATTAGTCTTAAATAGTTTACCCTGTAGCTTCATTGCATGTCCCCTAGTCTTTCTATATTCTGATAAGGTAAACAATCGATCTACGTTTACCCGTTCCACTCCGTTCATTAATTTATAGACTTCTATCATATCTCCCCTCAGCCGTCTCTTTTCCAGGTTAAAGAGCCCCAACCTTTTTAGCCTTTCTTCATAGGAGTAGCCTTCCATCCCCTTTACCATTTTGGTGGCTCTTCTCTGAACCTTTTCTAAAATTGCTATATCCTTTTTAAGATATGGCGACCGGAATTGCACACAATATTCAAGGTGCGGTCCTCACCATGGAACGATATAGAGGCATTATAATATCTTTTGTTTTATTTTCCATTCCTTTCCTTATCATACCTAGCATTCTATTTGCTCTCTTGGCCGCCGCTGCACACTGGGCCGAGGGTTTTAACATGGTATCCACAAGGACGCCTAAATCTTTTTCTTGGGTGGTGGTTCCTAATGTGGAACCTTGCATCGTGTAACCATAGTTTGGGTTGTTCTTCCCTAGGGTGCATAACCTTGCACTTCTCCACATTAAATTCATCTGCCATTTTGATGCCCAGTCTTCCAATTTATCAAGATCCTCTTGCAATTTTCCACAATCCTCCTGGGTTTTAACAACTTTAAATAGTTTTGTGTCATCAGCAAATTTGATAACCTCACTCGTTATTCCACTTTCCAGGTCATTTATGAATATGTCAAAAAGCAGCGGACCCAGCACAGATCCCTGGGGTACACCACTATTCACCTTTCTCCATTGGGAAAATTGGCCATTTAGCCCTGCCCTCTGCTTTCTATCTTTTAACCAGTTCCTGATCCACAGTAGTACACTGCCTCCTATCCCATGACTCTTTAGTTTTGCCAAAAGTCTCTCATGAGGGACCTTGTCAAAGGCTTTCTGAAAGTCCAGATACACAATATCAACCGACTCCACCTTTGTCCACCTGTTTATTCACTCCTTCAAAAAAACATAACAGATTAGTAAGACAAGATCTTCCTTGTCTAAAAGCCATGTTTGGCTGTCTCCCATTAGGTCATGACTATCTATATGCTGAGTAATTTATTCTTTATGATGGTTTCTACCATTTTTCCCGGTACTGATGTCAGGCTCACCGGTCTGTAGTTTCCCGGATCACCCCTCGAACCCTTTTTAAAAATTGGTGTTACATTGGCGATCCTCCAATCCCTCAGGTATTAGAGATGATTTTAATGATAGTTCACAGATTACTGATAGCAGGTCTGCAATCTCAAATTTCAGTTCTTTCAACAGCCTTGGATGTATACCATCCGGCCCAGGTGATTTGCTACTCTTCAGTTTATCTAATAGTTGTAGGACATCTTCCCGATGTATCGATATTTCCTTCAATTCTTCCACACCTTTAAATACCACTTCAGTCGTGGGTAACATCCCTACATCTTCCTCAGTAAAGACCGAAGCAAAGAATTCATTCAGTCTCTCCGCTATCGCCTTGTCGCCTCTTAGTGCTCCTTTAAACCCCTTTATCATCTAATGGACCAACTGACTCTCTCACGGGTTTTTTGCTATGAATGTACTTGAAAAGGTCTTTATTTCGCGTTTTTGCTTCCGCAGCAAGCTTCTTCTCAAATTCTCTCTTTGCCTGCCTTATCAATGCCTTGCATTTGACTTGCCAGTGCTTGTGCTGTTTCCAGGTTTCATCATTTGGCTCTTTTTTCCATTTCTTGAAAGAATGCTTTTTTGGCAACAACAGCCTCTCTGACCTCAGCTTTAAACCATGCTGGCAATTTTTTGGACTTCCTTCCACTTTTCTTAAAGCGTGGAATACAGCTGGTCTGGGCTTCCAAGATAGTATTTTTCAACAACACCAAGCTTGATGTACATCTTTAACCTTTGCAACTGCTCCTTTTAGTTTTTTCTTAACTGTTTTCCTCATTCTATCATAGTCTCCCTTTCGAAAGTTAAAGGGTAGTACTGTGGATTTCCTTACTATCCCTCCTCCCACTAATTAAATCAAAGGCGATCATGCTATGATCACTATTGCCAAGTGGCCCCAACACCCTTATCTCTTGCACTACATCTGGTGTTCCACTAAGGACTAGGTCTAATATTGCTTCCCCTCTGGTCGGTTCATGAACCAGCTGCTCCAAGAAGCAGTCATTTATTTCATCTAGGAACTTTATCTCCCTAGCATGTCCTGTTGTGACACTGAGCATGTCCTGTTGTGCCACCTTGGCAGCTGCCTGTTCTGCCTTATGCACCAGCTTCCCCCACAACAACATGAACGAAGTGCCACCTCCTTTGCCCCTTTTACACCATCATATGGTGCCCTTTCATACTTGGGCACTATGTTGTTGCTGCTACTTGAGCACTACTATCACTATCTTGGGCTCCCCTATCTGTGCATCACATTGCAGATGTTGAAATAGGCTATCTCCCCTCAAAATACACCCTTTTCATGAGATTTTACTTGCCATTAGGGTTCCCAGTGTAAAAGGGTTTTAACACACGATTGCACATTCATTAGGGCTATCCCAAAAACCTGCCAGGATTGTGGCCCTCCAGGACAGGGTTGGACACCCCTGGCCTAGGCAATGTGAGGCACAGTGCAGTGTAGAAGACCATAGAACTCTGCAGAGACACACACACACACACACACACACACACACACACACACACACACACACACACACATGCACATACACATCTCACTGTGCTGTTCAAAAGTGGGGATGATTGGCATTTCTGCCTGCCACATTGGTCTTCATATCAGCTCAAGCATTGTTAACGTGAGCTCATTGTGCAGGCACTAGCAGTTCCCTCTGACATTAATGCCTGCTCAGTGTACTGGTGCTATCAGGCTGACTTTCCATGCAGTTGTGGATAGTGGAGTCTGTCTCTCTGTGGCTGATGGGTATCTGTACCCTTGCTGGCCGATTCATTCTGGGTTGCACATGCTGGTGCTGTACCTGCACTGTAGGCTAAAGTTTATCCACAGGGACATGCAATACATGATCTACAGCAGTGGCTTAAACCTGTGACTTTCCAGTCATATACACAATGGCTTTGAGTGTTAAGCCACAGAGCTACCGTATGGATACACCAGTCCCTGAGGCTGACATGTTACCCATTAGACAGACCTGGGCACATGTTGCGATGCCATCGACACACAGGATCATGAAATGGGTCTTGTCTACTGCAGGTGGGTGCCGCTGCATCTGCTGCTGACACCTCCATACCATGCTGCCATGCCAACATGCTTTCAGTGGGGGTGATGTGCAGTACCAACCAGTCCACCATGTGGCTTTGGCAGATGCCAAGGGCACCAGGTCCAGATGGGTGGGTCAGAGGCTCACATTGACAGATATGCCATCCCCCCAAACTACTACCACTGCCAGAACCCTATCACCACCTGCTTCTGATATATCTTGGGGGGAAGCAGCTAGCCACCACTGTGGTGTTTCCCCAAGCACCTGTATTTTGCAGCTCCCTGTACTGCTACAGTTGCTGGCACTATCGTCCTCTTCCTCCTGAGCTGGCTTCAGTGGTAGTGGGGGGGGGGGGACTGGCTGGGGTCCCTGCCTAGGGTGCCAGGAAACCTTGGCCTGCCCCATGTAGTGCATCACCTTTCCAAAGCAGCAGTATGTCTGTGTGCCAGCAATGTTGATGTGGGATCATGACGGACATCACAAATATGCCACCTGGGCAGCTGCCCGGTCTGCCTTGCACCCCAGAAACCCCCACTGCATGACCGATGTGCCACCTCCTTTGCCCCATTTGCACCATCAGCATGGTGCCATTTCATACTTGGGCACTATGCTGCTGCTGCTAATGAAGCACTACTATCACTATCTTGGGCTCCCCTGTCTGTGCATCACATTGCAGATGTTTAAATAGACTCTTTCTCCTCAAAATACACCCTTTCTGTAAGGTTTAACTTGGTGTTAGGGTTCCCAGCATTAAAGAGCTTAAACACACATTAGCACAACAGGCATTAAGGCAACACCCACTAATAATGCCCACTCTCCACCTACTACGCCCTTAATGCTGCAAGAGCCTTTAACACCCATTAATGCAGCTTTTTCAAAGCATTAAGGGCACAAGGATCTATTAGACATCTTTTTAGTGGTGGTGAGAAGTGAGGAGGAATGTGACAAATTCTATCTACCCTTTTTTTAAATTTTTTTTTAAAGATTTTTATTTATAAATTTCACGACACATCAGAACACACACCAACATAATATAACATCCTAACACAACAACCCCCCCCCCCTCCACCCTCTCCCCCGCCCCGGCTCTCCGAGATTTCCATATTGAACACTACCAGCAAGGGCAAGCCCACACCTTCAAAATAAATAAAGCAAAGCAAAACCCCCTGGCCCACCACCAAGAACAGCAATACTTTATTACTCATGGGTAAACGCTGCTTATTTGAGCTCGTGCAGCAAAATTGTCCAGCGACCTCCATTTACTCATAGTTACACCCCCTGTATCTGGATAATGGAGCTTGTTGTACAACCTCTCATACTTAGCATATTGACACACAAGGTTCCACCACATGTCCATACAAAGCCTTCGCGAATCTTTCCAGTTGGCAAAGATGACTTTCAAGGCAATGGCAATCATAAAATTAAACAGAAAACGATTTTCTTTGGTTAAGCCAGATACATGTGCTGCTGATCTTAGACAGATTGTGGACCAGGATAGTGCATCAGAGAACTCTAGCACAGACTGCATCCTGTTCAAGACAGGTTTCCAAAATCTCTGAACTTAAGTGCATTCAAAGACCATATGTATGTAAGTCCCAAAAGCTACTAGACAGGACCAGCATTTACCTGACGTTGCTTTATCCCACTTGGCTAATTTGACAGGGGTAATGTAAGACCAGTGCAGAAAGAAGAACAGAGTCTGGGTAACCGCAGCTGACCGGGACACCCTCGTGGCAGGGCCCCAAATGAGTCTCCACATACTTCGAGGCACAGGTCTCGACACCTTTACTTCCCAACCCCTTTCAAGCCCCTGAGCGTGGAAGGGGCTGTTATCTCTCAGAGATGCATATATTTTGGACGCAGCTCCAGAAAAATCTGCTATCCCCAACAGCCATCTATTTAAACTATCATCTGAAGACAACCTAGCAGCAGATATGTTAGCTGCTTTAAGGCTATGCTGGAGCTGGAGCCACTGAAACCGGGCTGAATCTGGAAGGGCATAATCCTGCTGCAGGATACCAAATTCTTTCCAGTCCGTACGACTACATAAATGATCTAGGGACCAAATACCACAAGCTTGCCAATTCTTCCAGGCAAACATCTTACCATTAGTTTTAAACTTTGGGTTCCACCATAAGGGAGACCTCCTGGTAAGAGGGGCTCTAACGCCTAAACGGCTCTCAAGGGCCAGATAAGCCTCCTGGGTAGCACTTTGCCCACTAATGACTTCTCAGGGTGTTTCATTCCCAATAGCAGCCGCACTGGGCAGGGGCCTACAACCCGCTTCTCTATCTCTAGACACACTGGTGTAGACTCCAAATCCTCCGCACATGCCCACAACGCACCTTGTTTTAAAAGGAACGCTTGGTGATAAGACCGAAAGTCCAGAAAATGAACTCCCCATTTATTCTTGGCAGCTTTTAACTTTCTGAGAGCAATCCTAGGCTGTCAGCCAGCCCATAAAAATCGAGACAAGCATCTTTCCACTTCAACATAAAACCCCGGAGCCAACGGTATTGGAAGCATGCCTAGCATATAATTGATTTTTGGCATTAAAGTCATTTTTATGGTCTCTAACCTTCCCCACCAGGAAAGATGCAAAGGCGACCAAGTTAACACTGCGGACTTTATAACTTGTAAGAGGTCACTCATGTTTTCCTGCACAGCTTGCTCAAGGGGGAAGCCATACTTAACTCCCAGATATTTAACATTGCCTGATTCCCAACGGAAGGCAAAGGGAGCTAAGTGTTCTGCAGTGACCTTGTCGTTCATTGGAAAAGCAACGGACTTATTCCAATTTATTTTATACCCTGATAACCCGGAATAGTGTCCTATCACATTTAACACCTCAGGAATTGCAGAAGGTTGCGTGAAAAGCAAAAGATCGTCAGCATAGGCTGAGATTTTGACTTGCCAGTCCCCGACTATCAAACCCCTGATGTCTGTATTTTGTCGTATTGCAATGGCTAACGGTTCTAAAGCCAAATTAAAAAGCAAGGGAGAAAGAGGGCAACCCTGGCGAGTGCCCTGATGCAACGAAAAAGAGCGCATTCGCACAAATTCGGGCTTTAGGGTTCCGATAAAGAACCCGTATCATATTAATAAACTCTGGACCTAAGCCAAACCATTCTAAGGTCTTAAACAAGAATGGCCATTCTAAGCTGTCAAAGGCCTTCTCAGCATCCAAGGAAAGGCTGACATAGGCATCTCCTGCAAGAGTCGCTCTTTCCAATAGGTTACACAGAAGCCTAGCATTATCCGAAGTCGCCCTTCCTGGGATAAAACCACACTGATCAGGGTGAACCAACCCTCTCATGCCTTTAGAAAGTCTGCTTGCTAAAACTGTGGCATATATTTTATAATCCACATTTAACAAGGAAATGGGCCTATAGTTTGCTACCTGAGTGGGGTCTCTTCCGGGTTTCTCTAAGACAACAACCGTTGCCTCCCCAAAGTTGCCAACCTCCGTTGGGGATTTACCTAAAGTCTCATAATATATCGACAGATAGGGGAGGAGATCACTACGGAAAACTTTGTAAAATTCTGACGGGAGGCCGTCGGGGCCTACTGCTTTCCCCGATGCCGTGCTGGCAATAGCCTTGCCAATTTTCTCCCCTGAAAAAGGCTTGTCCATCTCACTCACCAGGTGCTGAGGCAGCACAGGATGCTCCAACGTCTGCAAAAACTGCCCTATGGCCTCAGCCCCAGGATTGCTCTCAGAAGAGTACAGCTGCTGATAGAAGCCTGAAAATGCCTCCAGTATCTGCTCAGTGTTAATCAAAGTCCCATGAGTTTGATCAACAATGACCGCAACACGAGCCTTTTCCTGCCTCCTCTTTAAGGAGTTGGCCAACAATTTCCCCCCTTTATTATTCCATAATACCGAGATCGTTGCTTCAACAGCACGTGCTCTATCTCAGAGCTCAGGATCTCGTTATACTGATAACGAAGCCTTTGCAGCCGTAGCATAATGCCTCAATCCGCCTGCTTAAACCACAACCTCTCTCCTGCCCTGATTTGTTCCTCCAAAATATTCAGTCTAGCTGTCAATCTTTTATGTTCTTTAATGGAGAAACTAGTAATCGTTGCCCGTAGAGAGGCCTTAAAGGCCTCCCACTATGCCCAGAGCGATGTATGGAGTAGCTGATTTGTGCTGAAGTACCCCTTTATGGCTGCTCTGATTTCCTCCTGAAACAGAGGGTCAGCTAGCATAGATCTATTAAAGGACCAAGCCTGCGGTTGACCACGCTCTGCTTCCCACTCCAGTCGCCAAGAAATAGCAGCGTGGTCTGAGATATGCATACCTAAAATATCAGCACTCCGCACCCCTGATACCAACCTTTTAGAGATCAAAAAGAAATCCAATCTTGACCAGGAATGATGCGGAGGGGAGAAAAAGGTGAAATCCCTCTCGGTAGGGTGCAAGAGTCTCCAAATATCAATCAAACCTAGGGAGGTGATAAGACCCTTAAGAGCCAGTCGCGCTCTAGCAATGCCCCCGACTCTCCCCAGATTTTTATCAACCAGGGGATCAAGTGTTACATTATAATCTCCAGCTACTATCATAGGAGAGGTGGAGTGTTCCTGCAACTCTCTAGTTAACTCTAGATAGAATTTGGGGTCATCTAAATTTGGCCCATAGACATTTACAATTATAAAAATCTCCCCCTCAATCTCTGCATAAACCACCACCCAGCGCCCCTCCACATCACAATCTGTGGCCCTAACTCTGCAACCTAATGTCTTCCTTCCAAGGATTATCACCCCATTTTTCTTTTGCAAAGCTGGCGAGGCCCCCAAAAGCACATAGTGCCTATTCTCTAATTTTTTTGACTCTTCCCAATTTAAATGAGTTTCTTGCAATAAAACTAGGTCGGCCTTTTGGTGCTTACAATATGCAATTATCTTCTTCCTTTTTATTGGGCTCTTAATGCCCTTCACGTTCAGAGAGAGCAGATGCACATCCTTAGCCACAGACATTCACACAAGTAGATAGAAAATATATCTCAGTAAGTACGGTGAGCTGCCCATTATTAATAGTCACATTCCTACATTCCTCGGAGAGCCAGTGATATCCTCAACACAATAAAAACAACCCCCATTCAACCCAAATTGGGTGAACTAGCATTGGACTAGCAGACTGCCCATTGGACCCCCGCACAACACACAATAGGAAGATTAGGTCCCTCCCATAGGAACAACCCTTCCTGGCCCCAAAAACCGCGAACCGCAGACCACTTAATCTAGAAACACACTCCCACAACTACTCTCCCACAGGGTCAAGCCGTCCGCAGCACAGACCCCTTCAACTGTACCCCAACATGTCTCCCACCAAAATCACAGCAAAACAAAACGTCATTGCATCTGCAGAGCCTCTTGATCTGCGATGAATCTTTCAAGGACCACAAGGTCTTCAAAGTTTTTAGTGACATTATTGAGCGTGACTCGAAAACGAGCGGGGTAAAATAATCCATAGCGCGCTTGAAGACGCTGCAGTCTTTCTCTAAGGGCCCAGAAATTGTTTTCCTCTTTCATCACTGTGGGCTTGCTGAAGTCAGGGAAGAAAAAGATTCTGTGGCCCTCAAACTGAAGAGCTGAACTAGCCCTCGCCGCGTTCATAATCTGCACAACTTGCTGGTGGCGCAAAGCGCAAAAGATTAATGGCCTCGGTATTTTAGACTGTGCATTCAATGTCATAGGAACGTGATGTGCCCTTTCGATTTCAATGGGGCGAGACATGCTCAGTTTTCAGCAGGTTTGGTATCAGGTCCTCCAAGAACGCAATAGGGTCCTTGCCCTCCACTCCTTTCGGGATTCCATAATGCGAATATTATTCCTTCGCGCCCTGTTGTTCATACCTTCCAAGGTGCGCTCCAGGAACTCAACCTTCCTGCTCCACTCGCTAACTGCGCCAGTTTTTCATCATGTGCTGCGACTTTAGCTTCTCCTCTATCCACTCAAGCCAACAACGATAGCAGTTGCTTCTTCAACTCTTTAGTATCCGCTTGCAATTCGCACAAACAGTCGCCATTCGTTATTCTACTCGGCTGCGCACAGCCTTGATTTTCGCTGAGAATTTCTCAGAGCCCGTCATCATGCTCCCGTGACAGCGCCAGCTTGAGCAGGGACAGCGGGTCCACTTTTGATCATTTAGTGCCCGAATTTTGTACATTGGAGAACTCTAACTTAGTTTGCTTACCGCTGGCCATTTCTCACAGCCGATTGTACGGTTTCAGTAGCCTATAACCCAGGGAGGGACAGGATTTTCAGTTGGGTCAAACGGGAGCTCTCCTCTAGGCGTCCATGCAGGTCCTTGGCTGGCTCTGCCCCCCTTCCATCTACCCTTTTGATGTCTAGGACATCTGCACCTTGCCCACTCACAATCTTAAATGACAGAGGTGTAAGGCAGAGGTATCCCAAATCCAGTCCTGGAGGGCCACAAACCTGTCAGGTTGGCAGGATATCTCTAATGCATATATATCTCATGCATATGCATTAGGGCTATCCCAAAAACCTGCCAGGATTGTGGGCCTCCAGGACAGGGTTGGACACCCCTCCTAGGCTGATCCCAGTATTAGTCTGTAAATGTGCATGATAACTTAGTTTGCTTACCGCTGGCCATTTCTCACAGCCGATTATAAGGTTTCAGAAGCCTATAACCCAGGGAGGGACAGGATTTTCAGTTGGGTCAAACGGGAGCTATCCTCTAGGCGTCCATGCAGGTCCTTGGCTGGCTCCGCCCCCCCCCCCTTCCATCTACCCTTTTGATGTCTAGGACATCTGCACCTTGCCCACGAACAATCTTAAATTTATTTTATTTATTTATTAACATTTCTTCTATACCACGCTATTAAAATCAGCGCGGTGTACATTGATCAAAACATACTGCAATGCATACAGGCAACATTGAGTTTACAAAGAACAGTGAAAAATAACACATGGGATAATCGGGAGAACTATGTACAGGTTAACTTTATACTATATACTTTAAACTATATACAATACTCTAAACTCGTTTGGATATTGTAAGTGATTTCGTGTGGATGGTGCAGGTTATCATGTGGGCTATCGTGTAGGCTAACCATTTTCTGGTTGTATTAGGGTGCTAAGGCGTCTGGGGTATGTTGGGAAGCTTGCTAGATGTGTGAATGTCCGGGATGACTTCTGGGTAACATTTTGTGAACAGATGGTGTTTCAAGGCTTTTCGGAATAGTATTAGGCTTTTGATGCCACGGATTTCATGGGGAAGTGTATTCCAGTTTAGAGGAGCGAATATTGAGAAAGCTCTGTTTGAAGTAGCCTTAGTACACGAAGTCATCATCCTAGGAACTATTAAGGTGTTCATAGCAGTAGGCCTCCTGTTTCTATTTTCGAGGGTGCTGTGAATTAGCTTGCTGATTGGCGTAGGTGGGTAGTTATTCAAGGCTTTGAAAGTAAGGACTAGTGACTTATAGTGGAGTCTGGCTTGTAGAGGTAGCCAGTGCAGATCTTTCATGATAGGCGTTATGTGTGCAGATCTTGGTGACCCAGAGAGGACTCTTGCAGCTGCATTCATAGCCAGGCGAAGCGAATTTAAAGTTGATTGAGCGATACCGTGGAGGATGTTGTTCGCAAAATCTAGGTGACAGAGGTGTAAGGCAGGGGTCTCCAAATCCAGTCCTGGAGGGCCACAAACCAGTCAGGTTGGCAGGATATCTCTAATGCATATATATCTCATGCATATGCATTAGGGCTATCCCAAAAACCTGCCAGGATTGTGGCCTCCAGGACAGGGTTGGACACCCCTCCTAGGCTGATCCCAGTATTAGTCTGTAAATGTGCATGATAACTTAGTTTGCTTACCGCTGGCCATTTCTCACAGTAAGGTTTCAGTAGCCTATAACCCAGGGAGGGACAGGATTTTCAGTTGGGTCGAACGGGAGCTCTCCTCTAGGCATCCATGCAGGTCCTTGGCTGGCCTCCGCCCCCCCTTCCATCTACCCTTTTGATGTCTAGGACATCTGCACCTTGCCCACTCACCAATCTTAAATGACAGAGGTGTAAGGCAGAGGTCTCCAAATCCAGTCCTGGAGGGCCACAAACCAGTCAGGTTGGCAGGATATCTCTAATGCATATATATCTCATGCTTATGCATTAGGGCTATCCCAAAAACCTGCCAGGATTGTGGGCCTCCAGGACAGGGTTTGACACCCCTCCTAGGCTGATCCCAGTATTAGTCTGTATATGTGCATGATAAGGAGCAGAGGATTGTGGGTATGGCCATAAACAGAGTGGTTTGTCCAGAATGTGTATGCATCAGAGGTAGGGTCAATGGTTGAGACTTCATAGTGCCTGTCTGCCATATGCATGGCCTGGGTGGTCATAGTAGTTCACACTGTGAGGACATTCTCACTCTGACTGAGCTGTGACCATATCATGACTCTGTATCCACATAGCACTTATGTAGTATGCTACTCCAGTGATGTGGGTGCTCTCCCTGTCTTGGGAGACCAATAATTGTTGCCACATGCAGTGTATCCTGACTAGCAGACTGGGGGCGCCCCTATTTTGTATGTGTATGGCTGAGACAGCTCTATAGTGGTTTGGTAGTAACATGAGCTATTCCTGTCCTGTTCACTGTGATCATGGCAGGATGGTGGCAGCAACCCCACAAAGGCCTAAACAGGCACTCCCCACCCATTGCAATTAGTATGCATGGCATGTGCTGCTGCAACACTGGGCATTGACAGGTGCTGTTCTAGGAGGGTTTCTGTCCAAGAGATGCAGGACACAGAGCCCAGATGTGACAGCTACCTACAGCATACTGTAATTGTGCAGTAAACAAGGTGACTAAGCATAACATACTACAGACAATAGCTGCCACACACCGGCAGTGATGTGGATCTGCAGCACACCGTCAGCAGGAGCATCTCTAGCAGTGCAAACTTCGGGGGCCAGGGACTGGGTGCCCAACCTCACCCTCAGGGTGACCGCAGAAACTGCTCAGCAGCATGATTTGTAACTGCTCTGTACTTGTATCACACATTGTCAGTGCATCTTATTGAGCTGAGGTGATGGATCAGTACATTCTCCATTTGGTGATCAGCTGCATACTATTGTTCTGCATGTGCACCGCATCATGGGTACTGGAGGGGCTAACCTATACCAGCACACACAGCAGACATTTTAGGCAGTGACCTGCAGTCTCTTTGTATCCAGTCATTGCTGTGCAAAGAAGTGTGGAGGTGTAGTCTACTGGTTAGTGCAATGTCTCCATAAGCAGCAGACAGGGATTCAGTTTCCTACTGGTTCATTTTGTGATTGTGTGCTACTCAGATCATTTTCATGCCTGTAACAGTCAGGGGTCTGCTGTGACTAGAAGACATACAGCCTTATAGTTTGTTATGCGTTCTGCCTACAATTTGGGCTAGCAAACAGACTATTCACCATCATGCTCTTCTGAGCACATTGTAGGGGATCAAACATGTTTGTCCTGCAGATATCTGGCAACCACTTGGAGGTGTGTTAAAATGGTCATTGCACAGGCTTGGGACCCAGGATACCAGGGTTCAAAGCCCACCAGTCCTCCTTTTGTGACACTTTGGAAGGTTTTACTCTACAGTTTAATGTATGCAACACCCTTCATGGATTGCCCACACCTCCTTATGATCTTGGGCAGGTCATCTAACCCTCCATTGCCCCAGCTGATTGCAGGTTCTTACAGACCCTGTTATTTTATCAGACATTGCAACTTTTTTAGTACAAGGTATCTCAATGTGACTGTACTAATGCAGCGGTATACTAACAGGCAGTTACATGCATACAGCTGTAACTGCTTGTGCAACATGAGTCATGTATGCCATAGTGATTGTGACTGTGTAGCTTTGGCTCCATCGCATCTATGCAGTACACACACATACATCCTACCCCTCGGAAACCCACCTGCAGGTATTACCTCATGTCTGTAACGCATCCAATTTGCCCAGTTTGGATGATACCTGTCCTGTTGTTATCTGCAAATTTTTCTGGGGCATTCTATGATGGCTCTGTGTCTGGGATAGGTGTGAGACCCATATGTCTGGTATCAGGCCTTCCACGTGGCAGTAGTGCACATTTTCACACACAGTACATAAAATTGGGGATGGCACCTATGGCACATCAGTACTGCTAGCCCATACCACCCTCTATATTTAACATGAAAGGATATGAGACACATACACTAATACTTCCAGGGAACATGAGCAATGGAGGGTTAAGTGGCTTGACCAAGACCACAAGGAGCACCTGTGGGACTAAGAACCCCAATCCTTCTGGCCCAAGGTTGCTGTCCTCTAGTGGGATTTGAACCACTGACCTTCTGACCTGTGGTACTTTGCCCCAACCACTAGGTCACTCCTCCCTCTAATAACTCCTATTGGGCTTATTAATTTTGTTCTAATTTTCAAATTTTCAGTTGAGGTGCTAGGATTCTGGTGTTAATTGAAGGGGCTAAAAAAAACTAAATGGTGAATAATTTATTTATTTATTTATTTTTATTTTATTTATTTAAACGGATTTGGTATACCGCTTTCTCATGAAATCAAAGCGGTTGTCACAGCAAACAAATCAATGAAATAGGTGTTGTCAGTAGCATGCAGTGGGTGATTCGTCACAGTGTGCTGTGTGAGAAAGTGTGGTTGATTTTGATGTGAAGCTATATACATTGTGTGTTTATGATTCATATTTACAGTTACATATTTACAATGATGGCTGTGTTAACTTAAATGGTTGGTTAGAGTCATTCTGTGAGGTTCTTGAAATGGTTTCTGAATAGTTCGGTTTTAAGCTGCTTTCTGAATTTTTTGATGTCTTTTGTTGCTCTGAGGTGTTCAGGGAGAGAGTTCCATATGGCTGGGACTGCCAGGGTGAAAGCTCTTTTTGATGTGGCTTGGTTGTCCTGGTCGTGTAGTCCTTTGGGGTTCTGATGTTGTTTGATGTTCCCTTTCTTCTTGGTCTTTTGCTATCGTCAGCTGTTATGAGCTGTTGTAGGTTGTCTGCGGATAGGTTGTTTATTATTTTGAATGTGATAAGAGAACTTTGTAACGGACTCGGGAGCTGATTGGTAGCCAATGGAGGTCATATAGCATGGGTGTGATATGTTCGTGGGTTGTACTGTCTGTTATGAGTCTTGCAGCAGTGTTTTGTGTTATTTGAAGTGGTTGTGTAGATTTTTTTGGGAGTCCAAGGTAGATGTGGTTGCCATAGTCCAGGGTGGGGGTGATGATGGCCTGGCAGACTGTTCAAAAATGCTCAGGAGCAAGGATGGGTTTGAGTCGTCTGATTGTCCTCATCTTGACATAGGCGCTCCTAGTGGTCTTCGCAATGTGGGATTGAAGGTTGAGCTCCCTGTCAAGAGTTATTCCTAGGTATTTTATTTCTTGTTTTATTGGGATGGTAGCATTGTTTAGGTCGATGGAGGGTGTGGGTGTGAATGATTGGTCTCTAGTTATGATCAGTGCTTCAGTTTTGTTATAGTTTATTGCTAAATTATTTTCTTGCAGCCAGGTTGTCATCTCTTCAAAGCAGTTGGCTATGTTGTTGTAGTCCAGTTTGTTTAGATTGATTGGTGTGAATATCATTATGTCGTCTGCATATATGGTGTATTGTATATTGAATTTCCTGATGATTGTGCAGATGGGTTGTATGTAAAGGTTGAAGAGCAGGGCTGAGAGTGATGAACCTTGTGGGACACCCTGAGTGACGCTGATGGGTTGAGATCAACCCATCAACTGAATAATACCTTTGCACTGGCCCTACTTAAATGGCTAATACAAAAATATTCAGGATTAGTGTAAGGACATGGTGTGCCCATATAAGTAAAACAGAAAGTATTGTCATAATGGGTAATGGAACACATATTTTGAGGACCAATCAATGTTTTTAATCATATGGTAGATTTCAGTCTTCCTCCTCTGCTTATTTTACAGTATTCTCAGTCCCTTGGGACTTCAGTCTACTTTATTGGTGCTGCTTTATTCTTTCTGCAGTGCTTTTTTGTCTTCTTTCCTCCACAGCAAAGAGAGAAAATGATTGCTGTACTGCCTAATCCCAAATTAGCAAGTGTCCTCCAACAAATTTTATGCATCCAAATACTTCAGGAGACCTTGAGTACTGATGACACTTAGGAGTATGTTTATACACCTTAGAATGCTGACTTGCCAACTAGTCATGTGATGCAGAAGAGCTAAGCAGATGTCCCATGGCACAGCTGTGAGAGAAGTCAGCCTTATTTGTCTGAACATTTGTTAAAATTACCCCCTTTGAGCATAAAATGGCAGAGAATCTGTTCATTTCAGCTTTAGTAGTGAAGTTATGTCCAGTGAGAAGTGAAGGAGAAACAGCAACATTTGCCCCCAGTTTTTGCTTTAGATAAAGCCTTGGTACAGGAGAAACCATGTAATCTCACGGCAGTTATCGATGAGAAGCTCTCCAAAATGCAATCCTCCCTCAAGGAGATAAAAGAAGGATTAGAGACACAAGCTTCACATATCCAGTGGGAAAACGAGTGGATTCTCCAATGGGAAGATATGTGCAAATAAGGGCACAAGAAAAGAAATCACAGATGCAGGAATAGCCTGCAGTTTGTTGGCTTACTCAAATCTAGAAAGGATCATGAGGTGAGAGGCCACTTAATGCATGATTGTCAGAAGATCAATCATGTCTGAAGATGCAGATAGTTTGTCTCTATTGGTTCCCCATTGTATGGAAGTAAAGCATACTTTTTAATCATTAAAATGGAGGATTATGATTATATCCCTGCCCACTGGAGAGGAGGTAATAGAAGAGAATTCTTAATTACCGGGAACAATGGTGGATTTATTGTTTAAAAAAAAAATCCTCCTCCTTTCGATATGAGTGCAGGATGCAATGGAACTTGTTACTTTGAATATGTATTAAATGAGGATAATCTTCTTTAGGTCAACATATATGACTGCATAGAATCCGGTTACTAAGGCTGTCAATAAGTAAGGCAAGAGTAAAAATAGTAAACATATCATTGAGATTAAGTGGGAAAAAGCTGAGGAAATGATGGAAAAAGAAGATAAGAAGAAACTACGGTTGTAATGGAAAACATTGCCAGTTAAGTATGGATTAATGGATCATTAGTTTCCTGATGCAGGATGAGCAAGATGAATTAGGTGATCCAAAACAGAGCGCTGTGTTGTGAATTAAGGAATATATGCAATTTTCTTTCCTGCTTGGACTGGAATCTGTGGCTTATGAAAGTATGAATTAAGAAAAGAATATCATTATAAACCATGCATTCAAGACAAAAGACTTTTTGGAATGTTTTAAAATATGTGTGACACCATTATATACAATAAAGGGGACTTTATTTGGACTGGACAAATTGCTTTAGTGTGTTTTGGCAGAATGAAGTCCATCAAAAAGTGTTTTTCTTTGAGTAATTTTGCTTCTGAGGGTTCAGTCCTTTCAAAACATATATATTAACATTGACCCCTTCATTAGGCCACTTTGAATTATGAGTGTTTTCTAAAATGTGTTTTCAGATGTTTTAGAGTACTGTTACTTCTATGGGAGATACCTGCCAGCAATTTTTTTAAGCATGTGTCAATAAATTGCATGGGAAACCCCACTGTCAGAGTGCAAAATGGCCTGTCCCATTGAATTTAATGAACCCAAATAAAACAAGGAAAATAGAATCTGAAAACGAACCACAAGACCACCTTAAACAAACTTGAATGGAACAGAAACTCTTTCCGTACACATATCTAGTTTCCTTCATCATTTTATTCTTAACAGTATGAACTGTTAAGAAAATACATGTCCAGATAGGTGTGCCATAGGACTGTTTTCCCTATGAGCCTCCTCTGTGTATATTTATTCCCAAGACAGTAATGTGTTGCTAGATTTGAAACCTATAAAATGAAACCAATTCAATTTTTATTTTTCCTCTAGAAGCAGTCATTCCTCATATCTATGAAAAAAAAAGACTTCCATGGCAACATGATATAAATTCTAAAATTCACCATGATAGCTGAGTTAGAACTCCCACTAGGACATAAAGTTAGGAAAACAGAGAATAGAAGATCAGTGGAGCAAGCATGAAGCATTAGTTAGCTGAGAATGGGTCTTACTCTTCTATTTTTCCATTTTTCATACCCAGAGACTTTATGAAAGTCATTTTACTCTCTGCAGATTTAAGGTCAAATGTATTTCATTATGATACATGCTGAGATTTAAAAGAATCTGATACAAAATAACAGGAGATACTTAGAGCAGATAGAAATTTAAATGGAGGATGAACAAGGTCCTGCATAGGATCAAAAACCCACACAAGGAAATTGCAGATATGATTAACCCTTATTCTGTTCTTGTAAAAAGATTTCTGGCTGCATGAGCAGAGAATTAAGAATTGCAAATTTGTGAGTTTAATCACCTTTAGTTATGTACAGTGTTTACAGTTTCCATTTTTATGATGTACTTATTGAGAGTTATGGTTGCATATAAAAATTTCTTATCCTGCATTCCAGGAGAAAGGCACTTATAAATATGGACATAAAGCACACCATTTACACAATATGGCACTGTGTGAAGGACTATGCTTATTAGGAGATAATTGCAACTCCTGGGACAATTTAAGATAGACGTTAAGAAAAACCCCTCTCCATGGCAATCATATCTATGTGCCCCAAGCTTATTATGAAATCTTTATTTTTGCATTAAATATGCATACTGTGAACTGTAGCATTTTTTCCTGCTTTGACTGCTATATTTTTCACTATCAATTTTATTAACTGTATATTTGAGAGTAAGGGATCACTTCTTGTCAAAGCTTTGTTAATGAATTCAACTGCTATGTTGTTGTTGTTAAGTGCCGTCGAGTCGGAGTCGACTCATGGCGACCCTCTGGATAGCTATCCTAAATTGTGTTCGGTCTTCATTCAGGCGGCTCATTGTTGACAGACTGGTACCCGTAGCTGCTGTTATTGTATCGACCATCTCATGCTGGCCTTCCTCTTTTGTGTTGACCTTCTATCTTGCCAAGCATGATGTCTTTCTCTAGTGATCTCTCTCTTCGCATGATGTGTCCAAAGTGTGAAAGTCCAAAGTCTTGTCATCTGAAGCTTATAAAGAAAGCTTAGGTTTGATCTCCTCTAGTACAGACTGGTTTGTTCTTCGGGCAGTCCATGGTATACACAGTATTCGCCGCCAGCACCATAATTCAAAGGCATCAATTTTCTTCCTGTCTGTCTTTTTCACTGTCCAGCTTTCACATCCATATTTATCATTATTCATAATGCCATGGCTTGAACAAGTCAAATCTTTGTATGGAGACATCTCTGCTCTTGAGAATCTTATCTAGGTCTTTCATAGCCATTCTGCCAAGAGCAATGCGTCATTTGATTTCTTGACTGCTTGTTGCTTCTTTATTGATAGTTGATCCATGTAAGTTAAAGTTGTTCACAATTTCAATTTCTTTTCCTTCAATTTTATTTATTTATTTTATTTAACAATTATTTCTATACCGCTCTTTCACAAGTATCAAGTGCGGTTTACAATGAACATTATGTTATATGGTATGGGTAGTATCATACCAAGTCATTTTACATAGAACAGGTGGTGACTAGGTACAGGTAACAGTATAATATTTAAACAGTAAATTATTAGAAAGTAAAACTATTAGAAAAAATGTACATATTAGATATATACAATTATAATATATCGATTGTAGGTGTAAAAATTAATATAATCTTTAAGTAACGTAGATATATAATTGTTTTATTTGATAGTTAACCTGTGTCTCTTTGTGTAGTCTGGCTAGTTTCTGCTCCTTTGTTATAGTGTAATGAGAATAAATGGGTTTTCAGTTTTTTTTCTAAATTCCCTTATGTTGATAGTAGGCGAATTGTTGTCAGGAAGGTTATTCCAGAGGATAGGTGCTGAATGAGAGAAGGCTCTCATGTTGGTTTGTTTTTCATAGCTTTTGTGTAGTCTTTTGGTACTGTAATAGTGTTTGTGTATCTACTCCTTTGTGATCTTTTATCTATTTCTAAATTGATGAGTGTATTGAGTACTGATGGCGCTAAGTTATTATTAGTTTAAATGTAGTTAGTAGAATCTTGTATTTTATTCGGCTGTGAATAGGTAGCCATGGAGTTTCAGCCAAGATCGGTGTGATATGTTCGATTGAACTTATATTCATTATTATCCTTGCTGCTATGTTCTGAGTTAGTTGTATCTTTTTAATGTTTGCTTTGTGATGCCATTAAGGATTAAATTTTCAAATCAAAATGTGGGGTTATGATAGCTTGAATTATGGTTATGAAGTCTGTAAGTGAATTAAAGGTCTTAGTTGTCTCAAGGTCTTAAGTTTGTAGTGTATGTTTTTTGTTAGATATTTTATGTGTGAATCCATGTTAAGCTTATTGTCAAGTATCACACCTAGGTATTTTATTTCTTGTTTTATGTTGATCTCATGGTTATCAAGTGTGATGGTGCTTGGAGGTGTGTATGTTTGGTTTTTAGTAATATATAGTACATCAGTTTTTGAGAAGTTAATGTGTAGGTTCTGATCGCTGAGCCATATTGTTAGTTCTTTAAAACATTCTGTTATTTGTTGTAGTGGAGGGTGTGGGATTTTAAATGGGAGGTAAAACATTATATCGTCGGCGTAGATATTGATAATGGACGCCATGACGTTTAAAGATGTTGCTGACTGGTTGTAGGTAAATGTTAAACAAAAGTGCTGATAGTGCGGATCCCTGTGGGAGGCCTTGTGTTTGGTTGAATGTGTTGGATGTTTGGTTAAGAATTCAATGATGAACCTGTTTGGTTAAGAATTCAATGATGAACCTGTTGATTATGCCAGTTGTCATGATCTTTGTCTTCTTTACATTAAGGTGCAGGCCCATTTTGAGACTTTGTTCTTTGATTGTGAGAAGCAAATATTTCAGATCATCTTCACTTTCAGCCACTAATGTAGTATCATCAGCATAGCGAAGGTTGTTGATGAGTCTTCCACCAGTCTTCACACCTCTGTTGTCTTCATACAATCCTGCTTCTCTGATGATTTGTTCTGCATATAAATTAAACAGGTAGGGGGAAAGTATGCAGCCTTGTCTTACACCTTTGCTTATTTTAAACCATTCTCTTTCTCCTTGTTCTGTTCGAACTGTTGCTTCTTGATCAATGTACAGATTGTGCAAGAGAACGATCAGGTGTTCTGGTATACCCATGCTTCTTAATGTGGCCCAGAGTTTCTCATGGTTTACACAGTCAAAAGCCTTGCTATAGTCGATAAAGCACAAATAGATATCCTTTTGGTATTCTTTAGTCTTTTCAAGGATCCATCTCACATCCGCAATGATGTCTCTCATTCCTCGCCCTTTCCTGAACCCTGCTTGCACTTCAGGTAGTTCTTGTTCCAGGTATGGTTCTAGTCTCTTTTGAATAATCTTCAGTAGAATCTTGCTGGCATGTGGGATCAGAGCGATTGTTCGATAATTTCCACAGTCAGTTGGATCACCTTTCTTTAGTATTGGTATAAACACAGATCTTTTCCAGTCACTTGGCCATGATGTTGTCTTCCATATTTCTTGGCAGAGCCTTGTAAGTACGGTAACAGCTGCATCAGATTGCTGCAATACTTCTATAGGAATGCTATCAATGCCTGGTGCTTTGTTCTTTGATAAGGCTTTCAATGCTGCTTCAACTTCTTCTTTCATCAACAATGGTTCCCGATCATAAGGTACAGGTTGAAATGGCTGTTGGTCCACTTGATCTTTATCATATAAAAATTCTGTATATTCCTTCCACCTTTTCTTGATCTTCTCAGCATCATTCAACATAGAACCTTGAGCATCTTGTAACATTCGAATTCGAGGCTGGAACTTTTTCTTTAACTCTCGTAGCTTTAGGAAAGCTGATCTTGTTCTTCCTCTAATAGTTTCTGCTTCTATTTCCTTGCAAGTGTCATTGTAGTACTTTTCCTTGTCCTGTCTTGCTGCACTTTGGAAATCTCTGTTTAGTTCTGTGATTGTCTTTCTTTCTCCTCTGGCTTTAGCTTCTCTGCGTTTCTGGGCAATTTTCAGAGTTTCTTCCGTCATCCATTTTGGCCGTTTTTGCTTTTTCACCTTTTGTAGAGACTTCTCGCTTTCTTCCAACACAACCTTCTTGATGTCATTCCATAACTCTTCCGGAGCTCTGTCATTTGTATCTAAAGCAGCAAATCGATTTTGCAGGCAGTCTTTAAATTCCAGTGGTATATTCTCAAGGTCATATTTTGCTGCATTCATGAGTGGTTTGCTCTTTTTCAACTTTAGCTTGAGTTTGCATACTAGTAGTTGATGATCTGTACCACAGTCAGCTCCAGGGTTTTTCTTTGTTAATGTTATAGAACCTTTCCATCGTTGACTTCCACAGATGTAGTCAATTTGATTTTTATACAATCCATTGGGTGAAGTCCATGTCGCTGCTTGTGTTGCTGGAAGAAGGTGTTTGAGATGAATAGATCATTGGTCTTGCAGAATTCTATCAGTCTTTCTCCAGCTTCATTTCTGTTGCCAAGTCCATATTTTCCAACTACTTTGCCTTCTTCTTTGTTGCCAACTTTTGCGTTCCAGTCACCCATGACTATCAGGATATCCTGTTTGCATGTTCTGTCAATTTCAGTTTGTACTTGTTCATAGAACTCTTCAATTTCATTCTCTTCTGCAGCTGTTGTTGGGGCATATACTTGAATTATAGTTGTGTTGATAGGCATTCCTCGTAGACGAATAGAGATTAAGCGTTCGCTGACTGCATTGTATTTCATTACAGTTCTTGCAAGTTTCTTCTTTATTATAAATGCAACACCATTTCTTTTTTTTTAAATTTAATATTTACAGTTTTCCAACCACACATAAAAAATGCAATACTACAGAACAAGCTCAATCTACCACTACAACCCTACATCCCGACATCCCCCCCCCAACAACTCCTCCCACCTCAACACCCCTCCATCTCCCCTCCCCCCTCCCTCCCCCCGTCTCCTTGTGGCCTACACACCGACAGCTCCAATTTGCTGCCTACATAGAAAAGGAAGGGAAAAGTAAACAAAATAATCAAGGAGGCTAGATAAGCATAGAAATACTTTTAGACACACACCCCGGCCTTTGCCGCAAACTTATCTAAACAGGACCAGTGATTACATTCCTTCCTGGCTCGGTGTTGCGGAGCCTTGTCTTGGACTTTTTCATACCGAACATACAGACACAACAAGTTCCACCAATACATAAAATCCAATTTAGAGGAATCTTTCCAACAGTGCATTATGACCTTGACGGCAATGGCCATCATAAAGTTAAACTCATGAAATTTATCTTTAGACAGGGCAATCTCACCGTCTACAGAACGCAAGATGATAGTCCTCCACGTCAACTGTCCCTCGAAACAGAGGACGGCTTGTATCCTATCCCACACTCGCCTCCAGAATTCGTGCACATGTGGGCAGCTAAATAACATATGTTGCAAGGTACCAGGAGATCCCCCACAAGACCAGCACTGACTGTTACCTTTGGGATCCCATTTGCCCAGCCTCGCAGGAGTGAAAAAGGCCCTATGGGTCAAAAAAAATAATGTTTGCGTTAACGAGGCCTCCCTAGAAATCCTGCGCACCTGAATCCAGAGCTTCTGCCATTCCACCCGAGACAGCGAAAGCCCTAATTCTCCCTCCCACGCCTTCTCTAACCCCGACAATTGGGGAGGGAAACCATCCCGCAACATAGCATAGAAACAGGAGCTGACCCCTTTGACACTGAAGCAGGTGTCCACTATTTGTAGCAGCTTCCAATCAGGGACTAATTTCCCTGGCTCTATTTGAGCTTTAGTGAGACAGTGCCGCAATTGCAGCCATTGATAGTAGCACCCCGCAGGAAGATCATACTCACTCTTCAACCTCTCAAAGGACTTCCAAGCTCGAAAGCCTACGAGATGATCCAAAGTCCAGATCCCCTTATTCTGCCAGGAGTTCCACATAATAAGCTTATGCCCAATTTTAAACCGAGTATTGTACCAGATCGGCATCTGTAAGGATAGGGGGTCGTCCCCAGGCAGTCTCTCATCCAGAGATCGAAACGCAGCCTGCGTAGCCGAAACTATTTGACCCGCTGTGAAGGAGTCCGGAAGCCTCATGCCAATTAAGAGGGCGACAGGTATAGGCGCTACAATTTGCTCCTCCACTTTCAACCACCTTGGACCGCTCTCTAGTTGATCTGCCATGGTCCACATCCCGCCCTTTCGTAACTTAAATGCCTGATGGTATACCCTAAAATCCGGCATTTGCACCCCCCCACAATCTTTCCTTGCTCGGAGCTTTCGCATAGCGATCCGCGGAGGCTTGCCCTGCCACAAAAACTTAGAGAGCAGTCGCTCTAAGGCTTTATAAAACGCAGCTGGAAATGATATGGGAAGCATATCCAATATATAATTAATCTTTGGAGCCAACACCATTTTGATAGACTCCAGTCGACCCCACCACGATAAATGTAAGGGGGACCACTTCACTGTCAAATCTTTGACTATGTCTAACATTACTTGCGCATTTACTCTTGTCATCTCATCCAAGTGCCGACAAAATCGGGCCCCCAGATATTTAAACATATCCACAACCCAGACGAAAGGCGTATTCTCAAGGTCTGCCTGAAATGCCCATTTATTTAAAGGAAACGCTATAGATTTAGACCAGTTAATCTTATACCCGGAGAGCTGCGAATACTCCCCGATTAACTTCATGAGCTCCTGTAGAGAAGCTGGCTGAGCAAACAACAACAAGTCGTCCGCATAAGCCGACAATTTCACTTGCAGGCCCCCTATGTCGACTCCCCGGATCTCCCCAGAATGACAAATTAATAAAGCAAGGGGTTCTAAGGCGATATTAAATAAAAGTGGGGAGAGAGGGCAGCCTTGTCTGGTGCCTCGACATAAATACAAAGGGGACGAGACAATGCCATTGGCAAATATACGGGCCGTCGGTCTTGCATAAAGGACTTGCAGGAGCCGGAGAAAACGCTCCCCAAAACCAAACCACCGTAAAGTACGGAACAAAAACTCCCAATCCAGTCGATCGAAAGCTTTTTCTGCGTCTAGGGACAGTCCCACTAACGGAGTCCCTTTACTTTCGGCAATGGCAAACACATTTAATAACAACCGGGCATTGTCCGAGGTCGAGCGCCCCGCAATAAAACCGCATTGATCTGGATGAATCAGAGCCGGCATGACTTTAGCGAGCCTCTTAGCCAGCACTGCTGCATAGATCTTATAATCAGCGTTTAATAAAGAAATAGGGCGGTAGTTTCCCACCTTAGAAGGATCCCGGCCCGGCTTTTCCAATACCACGATGTTTGCCTCACTAAAGGCGCCCGTCAGCGGCAGCTGCTCTGCCAATAAATGGAAGTATTGCAACAAAGGAGGCAGCAAATCTATCGCAAATGTTTGATAAAATTCAGCCGGTAGGCCATCGGGGCCCGACGCTTTACCTTTAGCCATTGAGACTATCACCTCACGGACTTCCCTATCTGAAAATCCCTCCTCTAGTTCCACCGATTGCGACAAGGAGAGGGAAGGATGAGGAACGCCTTCAGTCAGTGTTTGAAAACGCTCCAAATCACACGCCGTCTCAGAGTGATACAACTGCTCATAGAAACCCCGAAAGGCCTCAACGATCTCCTGATTTTGGAATAAATCCTCCTGACTATCCGTCCGGATAGTCTCAATCCGACGTTTAGCCGACCGGGGGTGCAAACGTGTTTGCAAGCAGGCGGCCCGCCTTGTTTTTCTCTACATAATATTTAGCCTGCTGCTTCCCATAGACATGCTCAGCTTCCTCACTGAGTATATGATTATACTGATAATGTAATCTTTGGAGTCTTACCAGAATCTCAGCTTCCGATCTCTTTACCAACAACCTCTCCCCAGCTTTAATCTGAGCATCAAGCACACCAAGCTTGGCCTTTCTTTCCCGATCTATCTTTATCGTGTAGCTAATGATCTTGGCCCTGATCGAAGCCTTAAACGCCTCCCACCATGCCCAGCCTGCCGTGTCTCCCATTAGGTTCGTAGCAAAATATTCCCTAATACTGCAGGCTATGGAAGCTTGGAATGCCTTATCGTCTAACAGGGCCCTTCGAAGGACAAATAAAGGGGGTCGCTCGTCTTGCATTCCCAGAGACATATGGAAGGTGACGGCTGCATGATCAGAAATTTGCATAGCACAGATATCTGCTCTAATCCACCGCAGGGATCAGAGACTTGGAAATGAGAAAGAAATCTATGCGAGAATGGGACTTATGAGGGAGAGAGAAGAACGAGTAATCTCTATCCGCAGGGTGCTTTAACCGCCAGATATCTGCCAAGCCGAGATCTCTCATAAACGAGTGAATCAAGAGCGTGGCTTGCTGCATCCTATGACTCTTGAAGGGCATACAGTCCAACAAGGGGTCTAGCACCAAATTAAAGTCCCCGCCCAATACAATGTCGTAGGAAGAGAGTGAATGAGCCAACTCGGCTATCTGTTGAAAGAATGGGATATCATTGTGGTTAGGGGCATATACGTTTATGAAAGCAAATTTCCTACCCTGAATTTGCAAGGCCACTGACGCCCACCTTCCCGCTAAGTCCGCACGCGTGTGCTCCACCACAGGGGCAAGGGTTTTCCTGACCAAGGTAACCACACCATTCTTCTTCTGCGAAGCTGAGGAATGGGAGACCAACACATACTGCCCTAAACCCAATTTTCGTGCTTCCAAAGTCTGGAGGCGAGTCTCCTGGAGGAGGACTACATCTGCGTTTTACTTTTTACAATATAAAAGAATATTTTTCCTCTTGATGGGATTGTTAATGCCCTTAACATTAAGGGACAAACATTTAAGAGAACATATGGGTGACATGATACGTAATAACACTAGAGATCAGCATCCTATGCAGAAATAGACATAACTTCCACCACATCAGCTTAAGGATATAATACACAGCCATTCTTTCCCCGCCACAAGGAGACAGATACCCCCCCCCCAAGAGGGCAACATCAAACGGGCGAACCCACAAAGCAAGAACCCACCCAACTCTCCCCCTTCCCCCCCCCTCCTCCCAAACATCAAGAAAACAGATACTATAATTTCCCTGAGAAAACATTTCTCTCTGTTGCAACAAGGCTTTAGTACCCTAGCCGGTCCATAGCCAGATCTGCAAGCACCTTTCCCGCTATCTTCCCAGGTCCGGCCGCTCGAGGCTCACCCCCGAGCTCACCCCGGGCACACAGCATTATCCCAGCTAGTCCGCCGGAATAAGAAAAGGAGAAAAAAGGGCTCCTGCTGTACCCAGTCCTCTTCAATGCATACTGGAGGCCTCCTTTTCCTCTATATACAGCCGCAATTGCTCCGGGTCCTCAAATGTACGGGTCTGGTTGTGGAGGGTGACCCGCAGGCTCGCCGGTGCGAACAGCCCATATCGGGCCTGTAGATGTTGCAATCTTGGACGGAAGGCCAAGAGGAGTTTCCTTCTCTGCACGGTAGCTTTATGAAAGTCAGGAAAAAAACGCCACATTTCTGCCCTCGTACTTGAGAGGCCCTGCTGCTTTAGCAGCCGCCAGAATCTGCAGCGCATGGGAGTGCCGTAGCACACACATAATGATAGGGCGCGGTTGCTTCACATTGGGGCCTGTGTGAGTTGGAATGCGGTGGGCGCGCTCGATCTCGAAAGGCAGTTCAAATTTAAGCTTCAACAAGCTGGCCGTGGTTGACGCTAGGAAGGCCTTTAGGTTTGACCCCTCGGCCCCCTCTCGGACACCAATCAATCGGATGTTATTCCTCCTTGTACGATTATTTAGGTCCTCAAGACTGCGCTCCAGCAGCCCGATTTTCCTGGTGTTAGCACTGACCTGCTTGAAGCGTTCCTCCTGGGTATCAACTCGGATCTCTAGCCCGCCCACTCTCTCCGTGAGGGCACACACTTGCTCCTTAAGCTCCTTCAACTCTCCGATGTCCGCTTGAACCCCGCTCAGCGTGATGCCATTATTCGCCACCATATCACGTACTGCCCTGATCTCCGCCAGCAGATCGTGCAGAGCGACCGGGTTGTCACGTGCACCCGAGGCCTTTTGCGGGGAAGGCGGATCGGGTTTGGGCCTCTTCACTCCGGTATTCGGGCGGCGGCGTAATCTAATTTGGTGGGTTTTGCTAGCGGCCATCATGCAATGAAGTTTGCCACACTCCAGCCCGCAAAAATACAATGTTGAACCAGGGAAAAATTCAATTTGTCGGAGGGAGGAGAGACAACGAGAGAGCTAGGCAGCCATCTTGTTCCCTGCAGGCTCCGCCTCCGCAACACCATTTCTTCTTTGTCTTTCATTTCCAGCATAATAGACCATGTGATCATCTAATGCAAAGTGCCTGATGCCAGTCCATTTCAGTTCGCTGACACCCAACAGATCAAGTTGTACACGTTCCATTTCATTCTTGACCACCTCCAACTTCCCTTGGTTCATGCTTCGTACGTTCCAAGTTCCAATGTGTAAGACATCTTTACAGCTTCTGACTCTCATTTCATGCGCAGCTACATCAGCAGTCAGACTTCCCGAGGGCGTTGATCCAACCACATCATAAATGCTGGCTTTACTCTGAAAAGTCTTCAGCTCTTCCCCAGTAGCTAGTTGAGTGCCTTCCGACCTGGGGGTCTCATCTTCCAGCACCATAGCACAATTTGTTTTAAATATAAATATATCTTCATATCATTAATCCCCCACATTTAAATTACAAGCCAAGAAAATAAAATGTTAATAAGCCCTTTATGCTTCTACCACTACTGCTGAAATTTTTGAATCCAAGCAACAAAGGCCAGATAATCTAAAATTAACATATATTTTCCCCAATATGCAGTCACATCTAATGATATTTAAAAGGTTATTGAAAATATGTGCAAAACGCCTTAGCAGAAGAGCAGCCTTTAACAATAACTGGAGCTATCAATTCTTGTGTCTCAGAATTAGGGGTTTATATATTAAAGCATCTGTAAAAAATCATCCATTAACATGCAATACTATGTCAATTTTATGATGCACATTAACAGTCAAGTTAATGCATTATGGGGCATGTTTACAAAAGAGAAGCTCATGTTTGAGCCACAAAACTAGCAGTAAGGTCTATGCTAACTTTAGGGGGTGTGTGTGTCCACCCCCATGCGGGTGCACTTACTGCCACTCCTTGAGATAACGTTAAACAGGGCCAGTGCTACCAGTGTGCAAACTAGGTGGTCGCTTAGATTGTTGACCCTCCAGGGGCACCCATTGCTGCTGCTGTCACACTCACCCCTGCATTGTTTACTGTACAACTTTGGTGCTGCAGGGCTGTTTGCTTCCACCCCCTCCAATGCTCAATACTGACTTCCTGTTTGCACACAGGAAGTCAGCTTCAGGCGATCTTAGGGGATGGAAGAAAACAGTCCCACGGCACAAAAGTTGTAAGATAAGTGACGCAGAACTGTTTGTGGCCATTGATATCGCTGTAGGTCCAGGAAAAGTGCATCAGTGGCGGCGGCAATGGAAGCCATGGGGGGTACAAGGGATAAGGTTTCCTAGAGACTAGAGCCTCATCTGCTTGTGTCGGCCCTGATGTTAAGTGCCACATGAGTTGGAACTTTTGAAAGAGTGGTTGCACGCTCCCCTTCTTCAAAAACTCAAGAACTATACTCTCTCTCAAAGAAGCATTGATTACACTGGTCTACAATGTTTTAAAAGTTGTCTGCTTCAGAGACAAAATCTGCCAATACTTATGGATTTTGATGTGCTGAATTAAAAAATGACAAAACCGCTGATTGGCTACTGTTTCAAATATATCTAAGCTTTTCCTTTTTATGTGTACATATATAGAGAGGCCAATTCCATTCAGGCCTTCCAGCCCCCTGTGCGGCCAATCAGAATCAGGACACACAGAGATTGACCCGATTCTGATCCCATGGGGGCTAGACATGCCCGTGGGATCAGAATCATGTCTAAGGCCTGGATGTGCAGGCTGGGCCCTGATTCTGATAGGCCTGCATGCCCAGCCATATGCCTGGCTACCTCAGCCAGGCTCCTGAATGGAGTCGCAGTGCCATGGCATCCAATCGCCATGGCACCGTGTGTCCATTCAGAAGCCGCAATCCCCTGCTGTGGAAAACAAATCTCTTTCCCTGTAGCTTGACCCCCGATCCAGCCTTCCATTGCCAAAGTCAGGCTGCGGGGAACCCCCTGCACTCCCTCACCTGCTTCCAGCAGCCCGGTTCAGTGATTCCACGATGTCCAGGACTTATTCTACCTTCGGGGTGGAATAAGTCCCCTGTCTACATCCGAGGCCCTGGACGTACAGGGCCGACCTCCGAATTGGCCCTGTACATCCATGGTCACGGCCCACCCATTCTCTGCCCTCACTCCACCTCTGAAATGCCCCCTCCTGCCCCATCAAGGCCTCCCTGTACAAATTTGCTGTTTGTATGAGGAGGCTTTTGCTAAGGCCAGCAGGGGGGCAAATACCAGGAATGAACGTCCAAACAGGACATCCATCCCCGCTATCCATGGGACAGAATGAGCTCCGTTTTAATCACAAATTATAAATCTGTCTTTTCATGTGTTTATGGTTGCCATACTGTATATATGACCTTGATAATATTTCACCTGTCATCTTTGTGTAAATGTTTAAAAATCAGCCAAAGGGTTATTTAAATACAATTTATTAAAAAAGTCAGCATGAAACAGAAAGCACAAAACAACTATGCGTGTATTAGTATTCATTTCAGACCCTATTCAATGTCTACCTTGTGTTTCTTTTGTATTCTGTAAATGGAATCTCTCTTGTCACTGTCCAACAATAATCTGCAAGCATTGATGAGCTCCATTTGCCTTGATATCTTTTCTCCGTTGCTGCAATGTCCTGATGAAATCACTCGCCATGCTCATCGCTCACGGTTCTGCAGTTCGGTGAAAAAAAATCAAGATGAGAGTGCAAAAAATGTATCTTTAGTGACATGTTGCAGCCAAGACTTTTGTATGCATTGAGGAGTTTTTCCATCAACTCATTGTATTTTATTTAATGTGGGGTAACTTAGCGTGGGGTACATAGAACGGTTTACATGGAACAATAACCTAACATGGGGTACATAAAAAGTAACTGTCACATAGTTTCAATAAATAGCTTAAGTAATTATATACATGAGCATAGTACTAACAAGTACATGCATGGATGCTAACAGTCCATGGAGCTTGACCGACAACATTAGTTAATAGATTCTGCCTTTTTGTTCCCAAGAAAACTTGTTGCCACTAACTGGAAAGCTGTCCATGCTGTCCTTTCTTTACCACATAAGTGCATGTTTAAATGCATCATCTCAAAGAATTCACGAATCTGAGGACCAACACAGACACCTTCACTTAGTCTTGGAAATTTCCTGCTGAGATATTTGAAAGTTGGTTTTGTTTTGTCCATGGCCTTGGCAAAATGTTTCATTAGACCCAGCTTAATGTGTTAAGGGTGGTAACAAAATCTTCCTTGATTCAACAAGTGGTGGATGCTGCATGCTTTTCTCTCCAGGCTCCAATGACTGCTGGAGTGGCAAATCTCTCTTGATGTAGTCAGAATCTTTTGCACGACTATGCTATTCACAGAGAAAACAGCAGTACTTTATGTATTTAGTCTGCAGACTGAGCAACAGAGCAATGACTTTCAAATCACCACAAAGCTGCCATTGATGTTGGTCATAGTTTATGCATCTTAACAGCTGTTCTATATTGTCATAGGTGTCCTTCATATGGATTGTGTGACTGACCGGAATCAACGGCAAAACATTGCCATTATGCAGCAAAACAGCTTTAAGATTTGTCTTTGATGAATCAATGAACAGTCTCCACTCATCTGGATGATGAATGATGTTCAGGGCTCCCATCAGACCATCGCCTTTCATGAAGAAGAATGTAACAAGATCCTTTTGACGTTCACAGAACATGGAAACCCTAACATCACCTGACAGGAGATTCCACTGCTGCAGTCTGGAGCTCAACGGCTCTGTCTTATTCTTAGATAGTTCCAAATCCCTGACAAGGTCATTCAGTTCACCTTATGTTATGAGGTGTAGTTCAGAGGAGGAGGAGGAGAGAAAATCTGGGTCATGTGATATTGATGATTCAGGACCAGAAGTTTCATCCCTTTCCTCTTCCTCATTTGACTCAAGTGAGAATGATTCTGAACGATCAGGAACTGACAGTCCTTCTCTGTGGGATACCGGGCATATAGCTGATGGAATGTTTGGATACTGCACATTCCACTTTTTCTTCTTCAACAAACCTTTCCCATCAGGAGGCACCATTCAGAAGTAAACATTTCTGATATGATTTGTCAGCTCTCTCCAAATCATTGGCACTTGAAAAGGCATGGATTCCTTTTTCAATTCAACCTCTGGTGAAGATTTATTGCACAAATATTGCAGCATATGGGTGGGGCCCAGCACTTGTCCTGATCTCCAATTTTGCAGCCAAAGTAAAGGTGACTGGCTTTCTCAATCAAAGTGGTTATACTGAGTTTTTGTGATACAAAAGTCATTTCATCACAAACAGCAGAAGTGATCTGTATTGTTCAAATAATTACGAGGCTGCTCTCACTTTGGCTAAGCGGGAAAAATCAAACACAGGGAAGACTGGTCTACAGCCAAAATACTATTGATATATCACGTTCATTAAAAAAATGTTGTGCAATTTGTTCTGCAGAGTGATGTAATTAAGCTGAGTTAGGACTGCATCATCTATGACTTCTAGGAATAACATGATGCAATTAATATTGGGCCCGATTCTGAGTGGTGACCTGCACGTATTCCCCCTTCGAGTCTCCCTGCACAGCCAGAGCAATAATACAGGAAGAGACAGCGGGGGGGGGGGGGGCCGGAGGGTGCAGTGTAGGAGCGGGCCGTGGCAGCAGGATGTACAGGGCCTCAAAGGTGGAATAAGCATCTTTAACCAGGAAATCACGGCCGGAAACCCCCCCCCCCTCCGCCAGAGGCCAGGGCAGGTAGGTCCCCACCACCCAATCCTGGCCCCCACCTGCCCAGTCTTGAGTCGGGCGGTAGGGAAACAGAAGGTCGGTGCCGCAAGAGTCAGTAGGGCGTGCCCGGAGGATGTCCCCGCGGGTATGCAGGGACATGCTGGGCCATCTCAGGGCCCAATCCTGCACCTTAGGGAATCAGGCTCATCATGTATGATTTAGTAGCACCTTCAAATTGCATCATTCACTAATTGTTTTGCTTGAAAAACAGGTATTGTCCAAACAAAAACATAGACATCACAAATCCAGTCAAAGATGTGCATGCATTTTAGTACTTTATGGTTTAAATTGAGATCCCCTCCCATAGGCTTTAATGGCAACATTTGTGCTTATAGTTGATGACCTCTTAGCTCCTCTAAGACCACAACTGACACCGAGGATTCCTGCCTTCTTCCCCGTCCAGCACAGCCTCGACCTTTGCCTCGACCTGTAACTTGAATCTTTGCTGCAGGTGATGTTACCGGCTCAACATTCACTTGGCGACCAACTGCTGTCGCCATCTGAATCATGACTGTCATCATCAGATTTCTCGCCCGAACTTGGCTGATATGCTTCTTCGCTTGCTGAATATGCTGCATCATCAGACGACTCAGAGCCGTCACTGTCAGCATCTCGTTGCAATATTTCTCTTACTTGGGCAGCTGAATACTTTCGTTTTGACATCATAAACAATAACCTAAAATAAATAAACAAAGATGTTGTTGTTAAGTGCCGTCGAGTCGGAGTCGACTCATGGCGACCCTCTGGATAGCTATCCTAAATTGTGTTCGGTCTTCAGTCAGGCGGCTCATTGACGACAGACTGGTACCCGTAGCTGCTGTTATTGTAGCGATCCATCTCATTGCTGGCCTTCCTCTTTTGCGTTGACCTTCTATCTTGCCAAGCATGATGTCTTTCTCTAATGATCTCTCTCTTCAACAAACATTCAAACAAAGATAAAGTTGAATAAAATGCAAAGCAGTTTTACTATAGGTGTACAATAATCATGAAGAACGAGCTGAAAGCCTTTAGATTTCATCAGAAATAATGAGAGAACGTATGATATCAAGTACAGAAAATGTGTAATTTTCATAAAATAAGAGTACAAAAAATAAATGAAACATAATTAATGATAAATACTTTTGTCAGATCAAAAAATTCACAAAACTGCAAATTGTATCACGATCCAAACCAGACGTAAGCAACTGGGGTCAAAAATGACCCCACTGGTACTCTGCTGCAATTCATCACTAGCATCACCTAGTGGATGAAAATTATTCCTCTCATGGTGCAATATAAAGAGAATATTGACATGTGAAAAGTCATAAAAAGATTGCATTCTTGAACAACTAGTTTCCGAGATACACGTTTTGAAACTTGCAATGGGGTCAACTTTTGACCCCATTGGTACTCCCAGGGTTAAATCAAATCAGAGAATAGATTAGCATACACGTAGAATAAATAGTCTCTGAGTACAAAGAAATAAACTTGCTTCTAGTGACCTTTACAAAGAAGCCTCCTAGTCAGGAGGCAAAAGATCTGTAATGTTATCTTAAACAGGTGTTAAAGACAAGTGACAGATTAAAGGGGCAATTTGAAAGGCACCCTCTATCAAACTAAGGGCTATGTGAATCACACTGGAAATTGGCAAGACTTTACCTTAGAAGCACAGGTCAGGGCACTGTGTAGGAAGTCAGCTTTTATTAAATCTTCTTTACCTCCCACTCACTCCAGGGATAATAAGCTTTATAGGGAGAAGGGACCTAGTGTGTAAGACAAGTTGCCTTGTGCCACAAGTTGCCTTGTGCCACAAATTCTGCTAGAGGACAGCAACCTCAGACCAGAGGGACTGGGGTTTCTATTCCCACAGGCACTCCTTGTGGCCTTGGGCAAACCACTTAACGTTCTGTTGCCCCAGATACAAAACAGATTATGAGCCCAACAGGAACAAGAAAAATATATGCTGTACCCAAATATACACTTCTTTGACCCAGTGAAAAGAAGTATATAAGCATAGCTAAATAAATCAGGGAGGCAAACTAAAGTTACGATACAGTAATAATTTTGGGTGATTTCAATTACCCAGTAATGACTGGGTCAGTGTCATGGCAAGACATGCTAGGGAGATAGAGTTTCTAGATGAAATAAATGACTATTTCTTGGAGCAGCTGGTTTGTGAACCAACCAGAGGGGAAGTAATTTTGGACCTAGTCCTTAGTGGAACATAAGATCTGGTGCAAGAGATAAAGGTGTTGGGGCCACTTGGCAATAGTGATCATAGTATGATCTTGTTTGATTTAATAAATGGAGGAAGGATAGCAAAGAAATCCACAGTACTAGCTTTTAACTTTCAAAATGAAGACTATGATGAGGAAAGTATTTAAGAAAAAAAGAAAAGGAGCAGCTGCAAAGGTTAAAGATTTACATCAAGCATGAGTGTTGTTTGAAAATACTGTCTTTGAAGCCGAGACAAGCTATATTCCATGCTTTAAGAAAAGTGGAAGGAAGTCCAAAAAACTGCCAGCATGGTTTAAAGGTGAGGTCAGAGAGTCTGTTGTTGCCAAAAAAGCATCTTTCAAGAAATGGAAGAAGGAGCCAAATGATGAAAACTGGAACAACATAAGCACTGGCAAGTTAGATGCAAGGCATTGATAAGGCAGGAAAAGAGAGAGAATTTGAAAAAAAAGCTTGCTGTGGAAGAAAAAATGCATAATAAAAGCTTTTTCAATTATATTTGTAACAAAAAAACCTATGAGAGAGACAGTTGGACCATTAGATGATAGAGGGTAAAAGGGACAATAAGAGGGGACAAGACCATAGCACAGAGACAGAATGAATTCTTTGCTTCAGTATTTACTGAAGATGTAGGAAAGTTACCCATGGCTGAAATGGTATTTAAAGGTGATGCAGCGGAAGAATTGGAAGAAATATTGATAAACCGGGAAGATGTATTACAACGAGTTGATAAACTGAAGAGTAGCAAACCACCAAGGCTGGATGGTATACATCCCGGGATTGAAAGAACTGAAATATGAGATTGTAGATCCGCTATAAGTAATCTGAGAACTATCATTAAAATCATCTGTAATACCTGAAGATTAGAGAAAGGCCAATGTAATGCCAGTTTTTAAAAAGGGTTCTGGGGTGATTCGGGAAACTACAGACCCGTGAGCCTGACGTTAGTACCGGGCAAAATGGTAGAAACTATTATAAAGAACAAACTTACTGAACACGTAGATAGTCATGGTTTTATGGGAGAAAGCCAACATGGCTTTTGACAAAGAATGTCTTGTCTTACTAATCTGTTATATTTATTTGAAGATGTGAAAAAACAGGTAGATATAGTATAGTGTATCTGGATTTTCATAAAGCCTTTAACAAAGACCCTCATGAGAGATTCTTAGCAAAATTAAAACGTCATGGGATAGGAGGCAGTGTACTATTGTGGATCAAGAACTGGTTAAAAGATAGAAAACAGAGGGTAGGGCTAAATGGCCAATTTTCTAAATGGAGAAAGGTGAATAGTGGAGTATCCCAGGGTCTGTGTGGGGTCTGCTGCTTTATAACATATTCATAAATGATCTGGAAAAGGGAATAAGGAGTGAAGTAATCAAATTCGCAGATAACACAAAATTATTCAAAGTTGTTAAAACCCAAGTGGACTGTGAAAAATTGCAAGAGGACCTTGATAAATTGGAAGACTGGAGGTTCAAATGACAGATGAAATTTAATGGGGACAAGTGCAAAGTTATGCACTTAGGAAAAAACAACCCAAACTATGGTTACACGATGCAAGGCTCCATATTAGAAACCACCACCCAGAAAAAAAAGAGGCATCATCATGGATAACATGTCAAAACCCTCTGTCCAGTATGCAGAGGCAGCAAAGAAGGCAACTAGAATGCTAGGTATCATAAGGAAGGAAAGGAGAATAAAACTAAGGATATCATAATGCCTCTCTATCATTCCATGGTGCGACCGCATCTTAAATATTTTGTGCAATTTTGTTTGCCGTATCTTAAAATGATATAGTGTTATTAGAAAAGGTACAGAGAAGAGCCACCAAAATGGTAAAGCGATGTAAGGATACGCCTATAAGGAGAGGCTTAAAAGGTTAGGGCTCTTCAACCTGGAAAAGAGACAGCTGAGGGGAGATATTATAGAGGTCTATAAATTAATGAATGGAGTGGAATGGGTAAACATAGATCGACTGTTTATGCCATCATAAAAGACACAAACAGCCTCTTTCCTCCTTCTCCTCTGACTCCGTGCTCCCTGATCCGGGTAGAGCACTCCTGAGCGGGATACAGCCATCTTCTCCCGCTCAGGGAGCCTCCAGCCCAATCGGGGCTGTGGGAGGCGGAGCCCTACAATCAAAAAGAAGCCGCCAGCTCAAACAGCCTCTTTCCTCCTTCTCCTCTGGCTCCGTGCTCCCCGATCCGGGTAGAGCACTCCTGAGCGGGATACAGCCATCTTCTCCCGCTCAGGGAGCCTCCAGCCCAATCGGGGCTGTGGGAGGCGGAGCCCTACAATCAGAAAAAAGCCGCCAGCTCAAACAGCCTCTTTCCTCCTTCTCCTCTGGCTCCGTGCTCCCCGATCTGGGTAGAGCACTCCTGAGCGGGATACAGCCATCTTCTCCCGCTCAGGGAGCCTCCAGCCCAATCGGGGCTGTGGGAGGCGGAGCCCTACAATCAAAAAGAAGCCGCCAGCTCAAACAGCCTCTTTCCTCCTTCTCCTCTGGCTCCGTGCTCCCCGATCCGGGTAGAGCACGCCTGAGCGGGATACAGCCATCTTCTCCCGCTCAGGGAGCCTCCAGCCCAATCGGGGCTGTGGGAGGCGTAGCCCTACAATCAAAAAGAAGCCGCCGTCAGGCGGGCCCGCGCCTGTCGGGCCCGCGCCTGAGGGCCTTGCCAGAGGGCCCTTTGGCACGGCCCTTAGGCAGAGGGCCTCTCAGAAGGACCCGAGAAACGTCCACGCCACCAATCTGCGACTCCACTCCAACTCTACAAAAGTGAACTCTCTACCTGTACCGGCACAACCACCGTCTGAACCCACAGCAAGTATACACCAACTGTATGTACAGAACGTCCACTCAACTACGTCTCACTCTCAAAGTAATCCCCTATATTGCTATCAACAGCATGCTGTTTGTCAATTTGCCACTATCTATCACCAACTGACTGCCACATTCTCTGTTGATTCCTATACTGTTGTCAGTAACCATTCCCACTGATCACTCAAGCCATCTATATCCAACAATTCTCTACATAAACACCAACTGTTGTCATTAGCCTGCCTCTTACAGTTGTCTGTATAGCAACGGCATTCCTTTTACAGTTGTTTATTGTATCCTATGTCTTTTGTTAGCTATACTGTAGTCAGTAATGGTCTCCACCTGATATTATATACTGTCGCCAGTAGCACAAACCCATTTTAGTCACTTTTGCTGTATTGTAGCCTGTACCAATTATACTGTACTTGTACTGCACCACTTGTACTGTAACCTGTACTTGTACTGTACCAATTATATTGTAACCTGTATTCTACCACTCAAGACTCCAAGATACCCATACATATTCCCATTCAAGAAACTAAAATGTCTCTCCTCTTCATTACCTTTCTCAGTTTTTACCTTCTCACAGATTGGCTTGGGACCTCCCTTGCCTATTCTCCCTCCACCAATCATATCCCTATCCTCAAAATCCATGGAAATAAATGGTCAAGCAACCCTTACCACTACCCAGGTAGGGAAGCCCGTATCCGGCATTCCCACTTGATTCACATTGCAATACACCAAACCAATAACCCTAAACAACACAAATCCCCACCCCCACAAAGCTTAAAATGTGCACTCATAAATGCTCGATCAATTCGAAAAAAATGGCCTGTAATCCTAGATATAGTTACCCTTCACAATCTTGATGCACTCATGATCACTGAAACTTGGTTATCAAAAGAAGACAATGTCCTCATTAACCAACTCATTTCACCAAACGTCTCTATACACACAACCCATAAAGAAAACAAGAAGGGAGGAGGAGCACTCATTCTCACTAAGTCTGAACTCCTTTTCAACATGACTAACTCCTATAGCACTAACAACTGGATATAATCACCATAGTGAACAAACAATGCTCTTTCAACCTGGTCTACAGAGCCCCTTCTAGCTCCCCGGACGACCTTCCCACCATATTAGACCTAGCCGCCAATACCAGTAACCTCAACACTCCCAACTGGATAATGGGAGATCTCAATCTCCCATCACTGCAGCAAAACCAGTCCTCCTCACTCCTCGATGCCATTGAAAATCTTGGATATAAACAACTAATCATGGAGCCCACTCATTCCAAAGGAAACATTCTTGACATGGTTTTTGTTCCACAATCTGTTTATGAACAAAGCAGCAACATTGTAAAATCGATCACCGATGTACCATGGTCAGACCACAAACTTATAAACCTACAAATTCCCCTGAGCAACACTCATCTTCCTAACAACAGAGAAATAAACAACCCATCGAGAGCCCCCACAAGGGGTTTTCGACCTTTCAACAGGGATCTTATACTGTCAAGCACCCAAACACTCCTCAATGACTCAACACTCAACCTTGAGGAGTCAATTGACGCCTGGAACAACAGCCTCAACACCGTTGCTCAACTACCACACAAAAAGAACACATCAAGGAAAAGAACCTCTGCTCCGTGGTTTACCCCCGAACTGCGGTCTTCTCTTACACACTACGAAGACTCGAAAAAACGCTGGCGCAGATCACTATCCATCGATGATCATACAGCCTACAATCTCCACCTAGCATCTCACCGCGAGGCAATCATAACCAGAAAGAAGCAATACCACACGGATACACTCAAAAGATCACTGAACAAACCTCGTGACCTTTTCAATTTAGTTAAATCACTATCAAAGGAACCATCCCCCGAACAAAAAGAAGACATTCACCCACAAGAATTTGCTGACTACTTGCAATCAAAACTTCTACAGACAGATGAGCTCTCAACAATCAATGTACAAGAAACATCCTACCTAACATCCCTGTCTGCACTTGCCACACCTTCTGCCAAAACACATCGAAGACACAATCATCTCACTTAACACCACCACTGCGCAAACTGATCCTTGCCCAGCCTTTTGGATAAAGGATCTTCGAAGTGCATTTAGCCCTTTCATTGCAAAAATCATGAACCTCTCATTTACAACTGGCTCCTTCCCCTCCGCACTAAAGCTCACATCCATCAGACCTCTGCTAAAAAACGCCAAACTAGACCCAAAACGGCCTGACTCCTACAGACCTATAGCCAGTATCCCCCTTTTAGCAAAGATTTTTGAGAAAGAGGCACAACGTCAAATCCAAGACCACATAGATTCCGCAGCCCCTCTAGACCATTTTCAACATGGATTCAGAGAATACCGTGGCGTGGAAACACTGCTTACCACCCTCTTCAATGATATTCTCACTAGCATAAATAACATCCGGCAAGGCGTTGTTCTAATCTTCTTAGATATAGCAGCAGCGTTTGATTCAGTAAACCATGAGATTCTCCTCGGGCGACTGAAAGAGAAAGGCATCTGCAACTCCGCACTTGATTGGTGCAAATTGTATCTTGACACCAGAATGCAATACGTAAAATCTGCAACAGGAGAATCAAAACTCTTCCATCAAAAACAAGGCGTTCTGCAAGGATCCTCTCTTTCATCTCTCATGTTTAACATATATATGCAGCCTATCTGCAATATCATCAGATCATTCAATGTGAAACGTATGATATACGCAGATGATATCCTACTCTACATGCCATTTTCCACAGTGCAAATGTATCTATTGCCTATAACAAATTGCTTCGACGCAGTATCAGAATGGCTCCTATCACAGAACCTCCGCATTCAACATAAGAAAACTGAGGTTCTCTTCATCACAAAAGACCCCAACTTCATTCCACCACCACATATAAGTGTTAAGGGAGCTGATCTATGCACTAAGGAAACAATAAGATACCTCGGAGTCACACTGGACCATCGTCTCAACATGAAATCACACATAAATAATATTGTAAAAGCTGTATACTTCAAGATACGCACGCTCAGGCACCTATGCTCCCTACTAGACCAAGAGGACTTCAGAACCATCTACCAGGCACTGATCTTACCGCACTTCGACTTCGCCAACTCCATTCTGCAAGGGATCCCACAATCCACTCTGAGCTCACTACAGCTTGCTATGAATACTGCTGCAAGGGTTCTACAAGGAGCGTCCAAGAGTGAACATGTCACACCTATCCTCAAGCAGCTCCATTGGCTCCCTATACACGGAAGGGTTATGTTCAAGACCTTGATTCTCACTTTCAAGGCCATCAATGGTCTATCAGCCAACTCACTCACGGAGCTCATACAAACTGTACCACCAAACAGAAATAGAAGAGAGGTAGCATTGAACTCTCTAAAAATCCCAAAGGCCATAACAACATGCAGCCTATCAACAGCAAACAGAGCTTTCATATTTTGCGCACCAAAATGCTGGAACTCTCTACCACCTGATATCCGTGCCATAACCGACTTAGCCCAGTTCAGAAAGGCCCTCAAATTCAACCTATTCATCAAATACTACCCAACATAAAATGAAACTTACAGTCCCACCGCAAACGTAACCACAGTTTTCTCATTGTTACTAACATTCTTGCTAATCTATGTAAATAGTTTGAGTATGTTATCTAGTTAACAGATCATATACTCCATGTGGATAGTTCTCCCATGTTTTTCCAAGTTTATGCTCCTGTTATATGTAACACCGAACAGCTTGTTGTTCTGGTTTTTATTGTGTTCTCTGTGGACCGCGCTGATGCCGACTAGTGCGGTATATAAGAAATGAAAATAAATAAATAAAATAAATAAAATAGGGGACATGCAATGAAGCTACAGTGTAACCCATTTAAGAATTAACACATAATCAAACTCTGGAATTCTTTACTGGTTGAGATAGTAAAATCTGTTAGTTTAGCTGGGCTTAAAAAAAGACTTGGATAAGTTTCTTGAGGAAAGTTTCATAAACCATTATTAAAGAGCACCCGGGAAATCCACTGCTTGCCCCAATACAAGCATTGTGGAACATGTGTGTCTTTTTGGGAAACTGCTAGGTACTGTTGACTTGGATTGACACTGTTGGAATAGGCTACTGGGCTTGATGGACCTTGGTCTGACCCATTATGGCATATCCTATGTTCTTATATTCTTATTTTAATAAATTTACATTTCAAGGCAATTTTGTTTTTATAAATGTTCATTTCAGGGAAATTTTGTTAATTAAAGAGATAGCTATGGTGTCTGCTTAAATGAAAAAAAAAACATAGCTGAAAGGTTAATAGAGGTTTCTGTCAAATAAAAAAATAAACCGGCACTTTTTTCCCATAGGGAGATGCTGATTTTGAACCAGTGACCTTTGGGTTAGAATGCAGATATCTTGCACTAGCATCCTTATGTCTCTATGGGGGCAGATTTTGGCCAGTCTTTGGCCAGATTTTGGCCAGATTTTGGCCAACTCTTGTATTGCTAGTGATCTTCCTGTTTCCTGATTGACCCAAAGTTTGACTGGTATAGTGTGCTATGGAAAATGATAACTGGATTTTTTGCATTGTGAATTTATTGATTCCTGCTGTAGAAACTTACTCCAAAGTGTTTTCTTTTGCCGTATTCTTGTTTTAGAACTTCTGTGAAACTATGGGCCCGATTCCAAGACACGAGTTGCAGTCTGGTGGGACGTGCAGCCCTGCAAGCTGTAAGGGCCCGATTCCCCCTCTGGCCTTCCCCATATGTCCTAATACTCAGGATGGGGAGAGTTGGTGGGGGGCAGGATCGGGGCTTTGCTGGGGCAGGCCAGCACATTTCGGTGCCAGTTCAGGTCACGGCCCTGTATGTACTGCCAGGCCTATGTGAATGTGCTGCTTATTGCACCTCTAAAGTGGAATAAGCAACGCAAACCCGGTGATTGGGCCTGGGAATCCTACCTGGGGCCGGGTGCAGGTAGGGTTCCCTCCATCCAATCCAGGCCATGGCAAGCCAGCCTTGGGGTGGGCGGCAGGGAAAATGGGGGGTCAGAGCCATGGGAATCAGGGGCGCCTGTGGGGAAGACTTCCCTGCAGGTGGAAGAGGCACACCGGGACATTCTCAGGCCTGATTCTGGCAATGTTCCCATGGTCCAGAATCAGGTCCAAACGGGCCCCTCTTGCTTGGGACCGTCCAGATGGTCTAGATATGCTCCTCTCTGAATCGGGTGCCGTGTCTTAGTATGCTTAGATTTAATAGAAGACATACCCAGTATTGCCAAGAAAGGAGAAGTGCTATTGATAGTTGATTTCAATATAACAGTTGTGGATTGGCACATCCCTGCTGCGATGTCATCTAGAAGTAAGGAGATCCTGAATTCTGTACAGGGAGAACTATTCAGGCAACTGGTAACAGAACCAACACGTAATGGGGCCATACTGGATTTAGTGCTTACTAATGGGAAAAGTGTTTATGATGTTACAGTGGAAGATCATCCAGACAGGGCCAGCCCGTCCATTGAGCAAGAATGTTGTTTGCACAGGGCCCCGCGTTTCAGGGGGCCCCACACAAACAACATTCTTTATCAGCTCAGGTAGATAAAAAACAAAACAAAACTGGGTGCTGCTGCCGCTGCGGCAACAGCAGAATCAAGTGTCTCACGGGGCCCCCCCTGCCCGGTAGAGCCCTCCCTGCAGCATCAGCTCCCTCAGTGTCGGCTTTCAGAGCCGTGAAGGGAGATTTTCTCTCTTGCGGCTCTGTTAAGCCCACTGGGGCTGATGGTAAATAGGCATTTCCTGTTTCCCATCATCCCCGGCGGGCTTAACAGAGCCGCGAGAAAGGGAAACTCTCCCTTTGCGGCTCTGAAAAGCCCGTGCTTTCGGAGCTGATGCTGCAGGGAGAGATCTGCTGGGCAGGGGGGCCCCGCGGGACACTTGATTCTGCCGCTGCCAGGGCAACAGCGGCAGCAGCGGCAGCCAGTTTATTTTTTTAATCTACCTGGGCTGATGGGGGGAGGGAGGTTAGGACTGGTAATGGGCTATGGGGGGGTTAGGACTGGTAATGGGCTATTGGTGGAGCTAAGACTGGAAGTGGGCTGATGGGGGGTTAGGACTAGTAATGGGCTATGGGGGGGCTAGGACTGGAAATGGGCTGATGGGGGGTAGGACTGGAAGTGGGCTGATGGGGGGGTTAGGATGGTAATGGGCTATGGGGGCTAAGCCTGGGCATGGGCTGAGGGGGCGGTTCGTACTAGACGTGGGCTGATGGGGGGTTAGGACTGGTAATGGGCAATGGGGGAGCTAAGACTGAAAATGGGGTGATGGGGGTTAGGACTGGAAGTGGGCTGATGGGGGGCTTAGGACTGGAAGTGAGCTGATGGGGGTTTAGGACTGCTAATGGGCTATGGGGGGGCCTAGGACTGGTAATGGGCTGGGGGTTGCTAGGACTAGAAATGGGCTGAGTGGAAGGGGGGCTTGAACTGCAAATAGCTAATGGGGAGGAGAACTTGCAATGGAAATGGGCTGAGTGGAAGGGGGACTTGAACTGCAAATAGATGATGGGGAGGGGGGCTTGGAATGGAAATGGGCTGTGAGGGGCGGGAGCTAGGACTGGAAATGGGCTGATGGAGGGGCTAGGATAGGACTGGAAATGGCTGTTCGGGGTGCTAAGATTGGAAATGGGCTGTGGTGGGGGCTTGGATTGAAATGGATTCATGAAGGGGCTAGAACTGGAAGTAGGCTCATGAGGGGCTTGGATTGGAAATGGGCTGAGTGGAGGGGAGCTAGGATTTGACATTGGCTGATGGTGGGTCTAGGAAAGGACTAGAAATGGGCTGATGGGGGGCTGGGATTGGAAATGAGCTGATGGAGGGACTCGGATAGGACTGCAAATGGATGGGGGAGCTAGGACTGGAAATGGGCTGATGGTGTGGCTAGGAAAGGATTGGAAATGGGCTGATGAGGGGCTAGGACTGGAAATGGGCTGATGCGGGGACTAGAAGGGAGCTGATGTTGGGGGAGGATTAGAATGGGATGGAGCTGGGAGAGTGAAATGGAGAGGGGAAAAATATTTTGTGTGGGAGGGAAGACAAATCTACAATTGGCTGGGTATTGGGAGAGTAAGTGGGAATTGAGGATGGAGGGGTAAAATTTGAGTGGATGAAATAGGAATGAGGAAAGAGCAAAAGGAGAAAGATTAGTATGTTAAAGCTGATGTAGAGAGAGAATGGAAAAAAAAACTAGAAGAGAGAAGAAAGGACAAATGGACAGCAGATGATGGAGAGTTAGCAGAAGACACGAAGAAACCAGAAGAAAGTGGCTGGAGCAATTGCAACTGAAAAAAAAATGCACAAAAGGTAGAAAATATCTCTTTATTTTGAATTTATTAACTGGAATATGTCAGCTCTGGGAAATGTGCATCATTAACGTCTGCGCTTTGTTTAGTACAAGAGGAAATTAATTTATAGTTTTATTTCTACAGTGTTGTTGTACATTCCAAGTTTGGCTTTTGGGGTTCCCAGTTTAATTGTCTTCCTGTTTCTAAAGTGTGATTCCTTGTTTGGTGATAGTCTATGTTCTACATGTGTAACTGAGTGAAGGTATTCTGTTTATGTAATTCCTATTTGACATTGCCACTTGTTCTCTCTCCCCAGTAGGTCATGTATTTGTTATTCTCTGAAATGTATTGGTTTAATATTTGCAGTGTTGCCTTTTGATAGGTAGAGTATGGTGCTTTGTGAGTCCTGGTAGTGCTGTTAGGATACGGCGGGTTTGCTATGGATTCTAAATGGGCAGGGTTTGTAATAGTTCCTAATGTACCTGGCGGTTGGCACTGGATTATAGTAATGTAGAAATCTTTTAGTCTTTCTTTATCCATACACTCATTAAGAGGCATGTTTACTAAAAGTTAGTGTATGGCAACATTATGAAAATATTTATGCAAATGAGGTCCCTTATGCAAATGAGGTCCCTTATGCAAATGAGGCCCCGCACTGAGTCTCCGCACATAGCCCCGCACCCCCCTTGGGCCGTCCCTGCATCCAGATGGTATGGTTCAGTATTAGGACTAAGGATGATAAAAACCATTCAAACATGAGGGTCTTAGACTTTAGAAAAATTAACTTTGCCAAGATGGGACAATTCCTCAAAGAGTCATTAGTGGGATGGGAACAGCTGGGTGATGTAGAAAAGCAGTGGGCAAAACTGAAAGGGGATATTTTAAGGGCAGCAGACCTTTTTGTTAGAAAGGTAAATAAATGTAAAAGGAAAAGGAGGATGCTATGGTTCTCAAAAGAAGTAGCTGAAAAGTTGAAAAGATAAAGGAAGTCCTTCATGAAAAACAAGAGATCACAGAGAAAGGAAGATAGGTATCTATATTTGGAAAAAAGAGAAACTAGTAAAGTAGTCAGGAAAGTAAAGGTATAAAAGGAAGAAGAAATAGCCAATGCAATAAAATGTGGCGGTAAGACATTTTTAAGATATGTTAGTGAGAGGAAGAAGTGCAAAAGTGGTATTGTCAGACTCAAGGGTACAGGGGAGGAATATGCAGAAACTGATGAGGATAAAGCAGAATTGCTTAACAAATATTTCTGTTCTCTGTTCACAGATGAAGGGCCAAGAGCAGGACCTCTGAAAACACCTACAAACAGAAATGATGTGGATCTCAAACAATCTTCATGTGTTCATGAGGAACTAGCTAAACTAAAAGTAGACAAAACCATGGGTCCAGATGGAATTCATCCAAAAATACTGAGGGAATTTGGGTATGTTCTAGCGACTCCACTGTCTGACCTTTTCAATGCCTCATGGAGTCGAGTGGTGCCAGAGGACTGGAGAAAGGCACAGGGGTTCCCTATACACAAAAGCAGATATAAGGATAACATTGAGAACTACAGGCCAGTTAGTCTAACCTCTGTGGTTATTAAGTTATTAGAAAGGCTACTAAAAATGAGAATAGTGAGGTTTCTGGAGCTCTGCCTGCCTTTTGGGTCCTGCAAGTGGAACAGGAAGCATTTTGGAGAATGCTACCCTGGAAGATCAACTTCCTACTTAAAACCCTAAATTTGGCCTCCAGAATCTCCCTACCTCTATTTACTATTTCATTGGTACCAACATGTACCAAGACAGCAGACTCCTCCCCAGCACATTCTAAGACCTTGTCTAGGTGGTGCCTGAAGTCCGCTATCTTTGCACTAGGCAGGCATGTTACCAGGCGATCCTCACATCCACCAGCCATCCAGCTATCTACATGCCTAATGATCGAATCACCAACTATAATGGCTGTCCTTGTGGTAGGCTATGGCCTATGATAGCTTGCAAATATGAAAGGCCTGTAAGTTAGGCTCTGATTCCAACCCCCATCTTAGTAAAGAACCAAAAATCTGTGAAAGTCTGAGAAAACTGCTTTAAACTGCTTAATAAGAAGTTTCTTATGAATTCATAAAACTTTCATTATTCTCTTGTGTTCTGAGGATAGAAATGTTTCAATGCTTGCATTCCTAGAGCTAGAAACGACTTTGCAGGAGAATTGTATCCATGCCTAGAAACTGTACCATTGTTAGAACAATCCTAGAGGAGGGAGCAAGGTGCTAGGCCCAGGAGGAATCTCTGACTGGACAAATGCAGGGGGCTTTGGGACCAATAGAAAGTTTGCATGTATCAAGCTGAAAAGAAATGTATAAAATGAATATGTTTCTGTAAGAACTTTGCTCAGTCCTTTTTTGAAGCTTGATTGTCTGGGCCTTGTGCACAATAAATTGGCTTGGACCCTGCAATTGACTCCTGGATTTATTCATTGTCTGCACTTTGCTGCTTCATCCTAACCCTTCCCTCGTGGGCACATGGCTCTAGAGAAACCTCCTCAGTGTGAGAGGGTTTTACATCATCTGGAGGACAGGTCCTAGCTACGGGTTCACTTCCTGCCACACCATTGTGATGCTCTCCTGTCACATGACCTCTCCTCCATGGCAACAGGGTTGTTGCCAGACTGGAAGTGGGACTTCAGTACTACATCCCTGTAGGTCTCATCTATGTAATTTTCTGTCTTCCTTATGTCCTCCAAGACTGCTACTCTAGCCTCCGGAGATATGACTCTTTCCCTGATAGTAAAGAGCTCCCTGTAACTAGTGCACACCTAAGACCCTCACCAACTGGGAGAAAGTCATACATGTGACACTGTAGCAGCAGAGCGCAGACAAACCAATAATACCAGGAGTCTGTTCAGAAGGTCCAAATCATTTATTTGTGCACAAGTCTCAAGCAGAATCAAATTCAAAATGGCTGAGCAAAGTTCTCTGGCAATACAACAACTTTTATAGACTTTAGCTTCATTCTAGGTATAGAAAAACATTTCATTGGTCCCGGTAACCTCCCGTACCTCCCGTACCCCTTCTATTGGTCCCGGTACTGATATGATTATCCAATTATGTTCTTTGAGTGGGCTCAGCGCCTGCTTACCCCCTTCTAGTCCCAATTACAATGGTCAGTTCACCAACTTGTTACTTTCCTACTTTCAAGGCTATTGGGCTAGTTAATACGTGCAGGGAAGCAGGGCTCTATAATTTCTCTGTCAGCAGTTTCAAACATTACTTACTGTATTTTTCCATCTGTTTCTGCTTGTCTAAGCTAATTCAATACTTTACTGAGTTCTTATTCTATAGCAGCATATTGGGGGATGTGTAATTCCTATGGGCCTCTTCACAAGCTTCATTTACAGGTCAAGCTAGCTAGGCTTGCTTATGTCAGACACTGTGGATCACAGGCCTACACCTGTCACATTCCCCCCTTTGATTAATCTCACCCTATTATTTAATAAGGTGTGAGAATTAAATCACTTCAAAATAATTATACTACAGTTAGAGGAGTCTGGCTATATCCAGGAGGACGAGGTTGGTATAAAGCCATTATCTTAGTTGCGGTCTTCCGCTCTACCGTACTATCAATAGCACTGTGTATGGAACGCATACAGCATGGAATTATACATGGCAATAGGAAAATAACAACAACAATCAGTAATACTAGTATTAGAAAAGTCTTCAGTCCTCCTAGCCATGAGAAAAGGTTAGCAAACCAGTTAGGTAACCTTAGTGGGTGCCAAGTCTGAACTGGCACATAAGCATGTTTGCGCATATCTTCAGCAATTTCTTCAACTACTTGACCTTTATCATCTATTTTCAAACAGCAATTGGTTAGATTCAGTTTACCACATACTCCTCCTTCAGCTGCTAACAAATAATCAAGTGCTAGACGATTCTGGTATATGGCAGTGCGCATTTGGGTGCTTTGTCTAGCTAAAAGTGTGAGAGCGTGGCTAGTTTCATTAGTTATTATTTCAACTACTGCTTGTAAGCGGATAATACGATTAATCATATAGATTGGTGTTCGATAACCATACATACCATCATCATTCCAAGTGGCAGGTCCATAATACTCAATGATTCTCTCTGGTGGCCAATCATCACCCTTCCACTTCTCCCACTTACCTACTTGGAGGGGTGATCTTTTCTGTCGCAATGCTCTTTTGTGTCTGTGAGTAGTGTATACTGGGTATCCTAATTGTTCTCCATGTTCTGTGGGTAGGAGAAAGAAAGAAGGTCTGATGGTCCCTAAGACACATGCTCCTCCCCAATGTGATGGGAGTTGAGCATACGCTTGGTTTCCACAGATCCAATACAGACCAGGTGGGGCTTGCCAAGCATGAGTTTTGGCAAGATTAGTCCATAAACCAGCAAGTTCGGGAAATCTGGCTAATGGGTTAGGAGGTTCAGGGTGTTTTACTCCTGACCACCATGACGTCTTTTTGGTAGTGGCATTATAAAACTTCTGGCTAAGACAAACCAGCTGTCCTACCTGTTGGGTGAACTGAGGTCCAGTTCTGGCATAGCAAAGACGTCCAACAATTGAGTGCGCTAACACCCATTCGCTAGTAGTCTTGTGTAATTTAGTTTGATTGTAAGTCAGAGAATAATTCAATTCTTGGGCCTCCCATGGCCACTGGTCACCCATCTGGGTTCCACCACAAAAATAACAATCTGAGATCTTTAGGCTGGATACTACTGCTCCAGCTAATTCTAGAAACAAATTCTGGGATGGATGGGGAATTTCAAACTTATTTACATGCATAGCTTCATAGAAAGTGTTATGGATGTGGTATTTAGATGACTTGTAGGCTTGGGTATTCAATCTTATATACACAATGGTTCCTGGATCTACTGCTCCACCTGCAATACGTAAACCAAACTTGTATCCTTGTTTCCATGCATTAGGATTACGAATCCGTAATTGCAAAGGGTTACAAGCACCTTTCTTACATTTGTCATCTGTTTTTGACTTAGTCAAAGTGGCAACTCGACTATCTCTCTGTTCATCTGTAATACCAGCATTCCATGTAGCATAAAAAACACACTCCCAGTTTGGGCAATAGTAATCTGCAGCTGGGGCAGTACTATATGACCCTTTCTTACCAGTACACTTTCTCCATCCCGTGGCACCTTCTGGGCACATATACTTATGATCATTGCGATAGGCTTTTTCCCAGGTACCACATTTGGAACGACTATCTCTGTTTATAACATCACATGCACCAAAATATAAAACAGCAGGTATACTAGCATCTTTAAGTGGTCGTGTAGCATTAATTAAAGGTCCGTCTGCATCATTCCATCATATTTCCAACGTATAATAGGATGGGTTCTGATGCGGGTTATAGCATACTCTGGAGCTACCTCTAATGCAAACATTTAGTTCAGTGGTGTTATAAATACACCGAGTCACTTTACCAGTGCAGGTTATAGTGAGAATGGTAAATCAAAGTCTGAGTTACTTTCAGTCCAGTTCGAGTAGAAGTAATGCAAGCAGTGCATGGAGGTAAAGCATGAGTCAGTTCAAAACCTCCAAAACAGGCAACCAGGGCCAAGCAAAGGTAAAGATACATGTTGATTGGAGTTCTTCTGAATCCTCAGCTTGCAGATCTTGACCACGACGATCTTTTCTTCGTCCCGTGCGCTAATAAAGCAATTTCAACGGGTGCTGAGTGTTGATTGAAGATCCTCAAGTTGTCCATCACACAGTCACCAACTTAGCAATTTCAGTTGGCTTTTGAAGTATGGTTAATCAATGTAGTATCAAAATAGTGTGCAAAATCACACGCAGATTGGGTTCGTTGTAACAAAACTGTTGCTGCATGGAAAACAGCAATCCTCTTCGAAAGACTTGGCTACTGCAGGGCACTATGACAAAGTGTCTAAGCTGCTGGTTGCCATTTCAGAGTAACTCGCAAAGGTGCATCAAGATGCTGCTCCGTGGTCCACTGCTCAGGTTCTGGAGCTGCTGCGGGCTTGACTCTGCTGTGGTGGATCCAGGCGTCGATCTCCGCTACCTTTACTGCAGTTGGGGTAGACAGGATGACGGTGTATGGTCCCTTCCAAAGGGGTTCCAGCGGGTGTCTTCTTCCAATCTTTGATCCACACCGAGGTACCAGGCTGGTAGGGATGCAGGGGTTCAGTCAAGTTGATAGGCAACTGGTCTTGGATCCACGCATGGAGAGAGTCTGCAGAAACAAAACTAAGAGCTAGGAGTTCTTGCCTGATTATTTCTGAACCAATTTGGGCTAGACTTCCTTTAATTCCTTGCACTATTGGTGGGGGTTTACCATACAGAACTTCAAAAGGGGAAAATCCTGTTGACTTCACAGGAGCTGAGCGTATTCTGAGTAAGGCTATTGGGAGCACTTGGGGCCACTTCAAGTGTGTCTCCTGGCAAAGCTTAGACATTTGGGCTTTTAAGGTACGATTCATTCGCTCAACTTTCCCTGAACTCTGGGGTCTGTATGCAGTGTGGAGTTTCCATTGTATCTGTAGGGCTTTTGCTAACTGTTGAGTAATCTGGGAAACAAATGAGGGTCCATTGTCTGACCCTATTACTGCTGGAATTCCAAATCTAGGGATAATCTCTCTCAATAAAACTTTGGTGACTTCTCTAGCTTTTTCGGTTCTGGTTGGGAAGGCTTCTACCCACCCAGAGAAAGTACAAACTAATACTAATAGGTAGTGGTATCCACTGGCTTTTGGCATTTCAGTAAAATCAATCTGCAGGTGGTGCATGGGGGTTACACCTCCTGACTGAACTCGAGGTGGTGGTGTGGGACCTTGCTTTGCATTGTTTTTGGCACAAATTAGACACTGGCGTGCTACTGAGGCTGATAGGGCTGGTAACATGGCAATGTAGAAATGTGGTCTAAGTGCTTTTTCCATAGCGGTCTTCCCATAGTGTGTGGCTTCATGGAAAGCTTTGACAAAGGCTGGTCCTAACAATTTGGGAATTACTATTTGTCCTGGGGGTTGACTGCCCTCTGCTAGTGGCAGTTCAATCCACCCATCTTTCAGTACTCCATCTTCTCTGTCACAGTAGTAGTCTAATTCTTTGGTGGTATATCGTGGTGTCCATGAGTTCAAGGGTACTGGAAACAATGCTGCCTGCATCGGCATGGCTTGTGGCGAAATTTGTCCTGTCATAGCTGCTTGTCGTGCTGAGGCATCTGCAAATCTGTTTCCTCGGGCAACTTCTCCTTTTCCTGCTTGATGTCCTCTGCAATGCATGACAGCTACACGAGTTGGGGCCCATACTGCATCAAGTAGCGTCAGTATCTCGGGGCCATACTTAACTGATTTTCCTCCGGATGTGATGAGTCCTCTTTCTTTGTAGAGAGCTCCATGGGCATGTAAGGTGGTGAAGGCATACTTAGAGTCTGTATATACATTCAACACAAGTCTTTTACCTAGTAGTAGTGCTCGGGTAAGTGCTATCAATTATGCTTTCTGGGCTGATGTGCCTGAGGCTAGGGCTGATGACTTAACAACTTCATGTTGAGTGGACTACTGCATATCCGGCACAGCGTCGTCCATTGATGATGAGACTGCTTCCATCAACATAATAGATTTGGTCAGGATTGTCTATGGGCACATCTGTTAGATCAGGTCGGCTTGAAAATACAGTGTCCATGACTTCTATACAGTCATGCTCTGGGAGTTCTTCACTAATAGGTATCAATGTGGCTGGATTCAAGGCATGGCTCACTTCCAGTTGTATCTGTGGGTTTTCACATAGCATGCTCTGATATTTCAACATTCGGGAATTGGTGAGCCAATGATTTGCTTTCTGTTCCATAATGGCAAGGACTGCATGTGGCACAGTGACTCGTATATTCTGTCCTAGTGTGAGTTTGTCTGCTTCACTCACCAACAATGCTGTAGCTGCAACTGCTCTCAGGCAAGGTGGCCATCCTTTGGCCACAGTATCCAATTGTTTCGATAGGTATGCTACAGGTCGTTCCCAATTTCCCAATTTCTGAGTCAACATGCCTAAGGCATTTCCTTGTGCTTCATGTACGAACAAGTGGAAAGGCTTATGAACATCTGGCAGTCCAAGGGCTGGTGATGACATCAATTCTTCCTTCAACGTTTTGAAGGCTGTATCCTGCTCAGGTCCCCACTCCAGTGGCGACTTTTCTTCTCCTTTTGTGGCTTCATACAGTGGCTTAGCAATTTGGGCAAAGTTGGGAATCCAGATTCGGCAATATCCTGCCGCTCCCAGAAAGGCTCTAACTTGCTTTCTGGTTGTTGGGGTTGGAATTCTGCATACTGCTTCTTTTCTTTCTCTGCCTAATTTTCGGCTTCCTTGGGTTATGCGAAAGCCCAAGTATTTCACTTCTTTCTGACATAGTTGTGCTTTTGCTCTGGAAACTTTGTATCCAGCTTCATCTAGTAACTGCAAGAGGTCTTTGGTGGCTTGTATACATTCACTTTCTGCTACAGCAGCTATAAGCAGATCGTCCACGTATTGGAGAAGCACTCTCTTCCCCGGGGCCACTGGATAGCTGGAAAGGTCTTGATTCAGTGCAGCACTAAAGATGGTAGGCGAATTCTTGAATCCTTGGGGTAATCGCGTCCAGGTGAGCTGGCCCCCTCTTCCAGAGAGGGGGTCCTGCCATTCAAATGCAAACAATCTGACTCACGGGGGCTAATCTTATGCAAAAGAATGCATCTTTTAAATCTAGAACAGTGAAGTGGGTGGCTTCAGCAGGAATTAGTCCTAGAAGAGTGTAAGGATTGGGTACAACTGGATGTATAGTCTCAACTGCTTCATTCACTCTTCTTAGATCTTGCACTGGGCGGTAGTCATCTGTTCCAGGCTTTTTCACTGGCAGAAGTGGAGTGTTCCATGGAGATTGACATACTTTCAGTAGGCCATGTTCTAGTAATCTTTGCAAGTGGCGGTGGATGCCTTCAATTGCAGCTCTAGGGAGAGGGTATTGTTTGACATGTACTGGTGTAGCACTAGGCTTGAGAATTACAATTACTGGAGCTATATGTTTGGCTAGGCCTGGAGGACTGCCTTCTGCCCATACTCCAGGTGGGCATCAATACTTTTCAAGGTTTGTTCGAAATAGGTGTCTTGGACAGAATCATCACTGTAATATCTCCATTCTTCTTCTCGGGGAACTGTGAGCAGCATTATTCCTGCTGGTTTGGCTTGCGAATTTACTGTCATTTGCATTTCTCCTCTTTCAGTGAAGGATATTTGGGCCTGTAGCTTGGCTAACATATCTCGTCCAGTAGTGGCACTGGACATTCAGGCATGTAAAGGAATTGATGAGTTATTTGCTGTCCTCCTAGACTGCATATGCGATTCTGAAGAAAAGGTTTTGTAGTTTTGGCACCAGTTGCTCCTACGATGGTGACTGCTTTTGTAAAAAATGGGGCTATCTTCTTGTCTACTACTGAATGTTCTGCTCCAGTATCAACCATAAAGTTCATAACTTGGTCTCCTATTTGTATTCTGACCATAGGCTCCTGGAGACCTAAAGCAAATTCGGAGCCCGGTCTGTCCTAATCCACGTCATCTTCATCATAGGCTGTTGCGCCAATGCTTGCACGGCTTCTCCTCTTTCACGCTGATGTTGCTCTCGATTGGCTCCTCCGCGATGTCGGGGACGGCCTCGTCTTTCTTCTCTCCATTGATGATTGTTTTCGTCATCTTCGTGGGCATCTTCGAGTTGCGGGCATGCATCTCTCCAATGTCCTTCCTCCCTGCAGTAGGCGCATTGGTTTACGCCTAGTTGGGGCCGGCTTCCACCTCGGCCCCGCCCCCTTCCTCTGCTCCTTCGACTAGGGACACCTCCCCTTTTCTGTTCAACTATGGCCGCAGCCAAAAAATCAGCTTTCTTCTTCATCTTTCGATCACATTCTTTCTGTCTTTCATTATCACGATTCACATACACTTTATGAGCGACTTCCAATAACTGTGTTGCATTCATGCCCGCAAACCCTTCTAATTTCTGTAATTTACGTCTAATGTCTGGTTGAGACTGATTTACAAAAGCAGAATTCACCATGCATAAGCTTCCTGGTGCATCGGGATCATAGGGAGTATACATTCTATATGCTTCAGTTAACCTCTCATAAAACACTGCTGGACTCTCATCTATGCCTTGGTTAACTTCAGTAACTTTGGAAAGGTTCATAGCTTTCTAGCCCCCCCTTTTCAGGCCTTGTAACAAGCCTTGGCGAAAACGGGCTAGGGCTCTGGATCCTCTTTCAGTATTCGGATCCCATCAGGGGTCTTCATTCGGGAATTCCCTCTGGGCTGCTTCCCGTTGGTCCATTCTTTCTCCTCCTCATTCTGGAGCTGCAGGGTTATCTGCCAGCCACTCAATAGCTGCTTTTTTAATTCGTGTCCGCTCCTCCGTAGTAAATAAAGTGGACAGGAGCTGACGGCAATCTGCCCATGTGGGTTGATGGGTTTCCATAATAGTATTCACTAATTCTGTAAGCTCTTGGGGTTTATTGGTATAGGAGGCATAATGCGTCCTCCAGTTTAACAAATCAGTTGTAGAGAAGGGGACATACACATAGCTTGGGGGTCCCGCTACCACCTCATTATCGTCATTCCTTACAGGCACTCCCGGGACTTGCCGTAAAGGCATCATCTTAGCAGTGGAGGTCTTTTTGGGATCTAAGCGATATTTTTGTAAACTTTCCAATCAGGGCTCTTTTTCTTCTTTTCTGCAGGCTTATCAAGGGTTACTTTCTTTTCTATATGCTTTGTCTTGGATTTACTTTTTACTGGCAGGCTAACACTGGCGGTCGCTTCTACACTGTCAGTCTCACTCGGGGAATTCTCAGTTTCTTCCTTCTCTGTTTCTGAATCTGACTCGCCTCTCTCTGTCTCTGTCTCAGTAGAATCATCTTCTTCAACTAAAGGAAGCTCATCTTCCTGCTCTTCGGGAGGTGGCTCAGGGGTTGGGTCCCGCACCAGCTGTCTCCGGGGCTCTGGGGCCGGACGCCGGGCTACTCCTACTGGGCCCGGGGTTCTAGGCTGTCGGGGAACTATTTCTGGGGAATCAGGATCGACCAGGATGGGTTTCTTCCTGGATTTCTCATCTTTCCCTTTCTTACTAGGCTGTTCTTTTCCTGTTTTCTGACTATGATCTGTTTTCGCTAACATTATTCTGCACTGCTCTTCATAGCAGCGCTTCGCCCAAGGGGGCGGATCTTCACAAATACTTAACCAAGAATCTATATAAGGGTACTGTTCGGGGTGCATTAGATGCACTTTATGATGAACTAACTGAATTATTCCTACATTAAAGGTTCCCTCTCGGGGCCAGGTAGGGTCTAGATCGGGCCACTCCCTAGTACGCAAAATCTGCAAACGAGCTACATCCATTTTAATACCATAACCTCTAGAATATCCTTCTTTAAAATGTGCGATCATACATTCTAATGGAGTGTTCCTAGTAGACCCCGCCCCTCCCATTTCGATGTGTGCGCGCAACAACAGACAGAAGGGAAAAGGAGGGTGGACCGTGGGTAAGGGGTCCTCACGGCCCTAGAAACGTATAAGGGAAACAAATAACAAGACAAGACGACAATCGCTTCCCCCTTTTTGCGACCTGAACGCGGTCGCCCGGTCAGGAAATGCGCTACTCAGGGGTCCGCCTTCGCTTGGTCCGTGCTGCCAGACCTCTCATACACACCTCATTCACACAATCATGCTAGCAACGTATCCCAGAATGCATTCATTTCTATCTATTCTGACTAGTCTTGTTCAATTACCAAAATACAAGAAGACGGGAGTTTCGCCCTGCGAATACTCATGTGGGGTACTCGGTCCGTCTTTGAGAGGTGATCAAGCTCTCTTACCAATTTCCAAGTTCCAAGTTCAAATGGCAGCACTGCTCTTTCTTATCTGTCTAGACATACCAAATCAAAACTATACTCACCGGATCCGGTCCTCAAACTTCCCAAGCAGGCGCATGAGTTGGACCTCGGACTCCCCTCACTCGGGTTCGAGGCGTTGGCTCCAGCCGGGCCCGGCACCCGCCGAGGTCCGACCAACTCCCTCCGATGCAATGGACCGGCGGCGCCAGGAAGCAGCCCCTGTCGGAAGGGCGCGATCCCGGCAGGACCAAGCTATAGAGGTGGAAAGTCGTGGTATATTGCCCTATATACACTCTGATTCCACAACTTCCCGGCCAACGCACCAAGAATATGTAGCAGCAGAGCGCAGACAAACCAATAATACCAGGAGTCTGTTCAGAAGGTCCAAATCATTTATTTGTGCACAAGTCTCAAGCAGAATCAAATTCAAAATGGCTGAGCAAAGTTCTCTGGCAATACAACAACTTTTATAGACTTTAGCTTCATTCTAGGTATAGAAAAACATTTCATTGGTCCCGGTAACCTCCCGTACCTCCCGTACCCCTTCTATTGGTCCCGGTACTGATATGATTATCCAATTATGTTCTTTGAGTGGGCTCAGCGCCTGTTTACCCCCCTTCTAGTCCCAATTACAATGGTCAGTTCACCAACTTGTTACTTTCCTACTTTCAAGGCTATTGGGCTAGTTAATACGTGCAGGGAAGCAGGGCTCTATAACTTCTCTGTCAGCAGTTTCAAACATTACTTTCTGTATTTTTCCATCTGTTCTGCTTGTCTAAGCTAATTCAATACTTTTACTGAGTTCTTATTCTATAGCAGCATATTGGGGGATGTGTAATTCCTATGGGCCTCTTCACAAGCTTCATTTACAGGTCAAGCTAGCTAGGCTTGCTTATGTCAGACACTGTGGATCACAGGCCTACACCTGCCACAACACTTAATGCAAAAGACTGGAAAGCCCCCATCTCACTGCTGGACTGCTGTTTGCGTTTTAATTTTAAGGTTGTGTTTAGGTATTTAATTTATTTACTTACTAAGTTTTGCTGGGGATACTTATACTAATAAAACTATACCTAAAATGTTTAATGGATTTTGTTCACCTCAAGCTTGATTAATCTCAGGTCCATAATGTTTGCCTGATGAGGATAAACAGCTGCACCTGAGATTGAATACGGTCTTCCTTTCTTTTAAGAGGTTTAAACACCTATAAAGCTATGATCTTCCCAGGGGTGGATAGGAGTCAGGGAGGGAGGGAGGGAAAGAAGACTTATTAAAAGCTGGCTGCTACATCGTACCCTGTCCTGTGCTTCTAAGGTAATCTATGACCAATTTTCTGGGTGATTCACACATCCCTTTCTTGGATAGAGGGAGTCTTTCAAAATGCCTCTTTGATCAGTCACTTGGCTTTAATACCCATTTAAAACAATATCACACGTCTCTTGCTCCCTATCTAGAAGACCTCTTTGCAAAGGTCTCTAGAAACTCTTTATTGCTCAAAGAATACTCAGCCTGTTTTTCCTTTTATGTGAAGTTATACTGTGATTTGATTTAAATTAAAGTTCTTTGTTGATATTAGGCTCTGACTGAATATTAAATGTGAACTAGCAGCTTCCGACTGGGTTTTAAATTTAAACTGAAAGCTTTTTGCTGATGCTAGGCCCGACTGAGCATTACATTTAAACTAGAAGCTCTCTGCTGGATTTTAAATTTAAAGTGAAAGCTCTCTGCTGGGTTTTTTGTTTTTTTTTTTTAAACTTTTATTTTCATTTTGCAACAAACAAAAGAAACAACACACCAAAAGAGACAAAACAAGTATACAATAAGGAAAAGTAAACCCATTACCCCCCACCCCGATGCTTCTTCTCTACCCGATTATATCAGCATGTGAGCGCTTCCAATTAACAGTGATTATACATCAAACGATCAAAAGAGTATCTACAATACAGCATGATCATGGGACAGAGATATATACAAAGTTAGACAGTCAGATGAGAGCATTTAGCAAAATGTACATAGTCATTGAGCATCTTCCATTGAGACCAATGAGAAGGAGTCTGAACGGAGGAAGCGAACAGACGAGGTATTTGTTCATATTTACTGTAAAGACAGGCATGATTCCACCATTCATTGGGGCTCAGATGGGAGCTAATTTTCCAGTATTACTTAATTAGGGAAATAGCAATGCCAAGCATAAAGTTCGAAAGGAGATAAGCCATTTTTGGGAGAGAGGGGATCCCCGCAACTGGGCGAAGTCCCACTATCCTCCAAGAAAGGGGCTCCTGAGAGTGCGAGATAGACTAAATACGACCCCAGACCCGACGCCAGTAATACTGTAGTGCGGGATATTCATGCATAACATGAGGCAATGAACCAATGGCCGCAGGACGTGTCCAGCAACCATTGCCCTGAGTAGTGTTCCATTTGTCTAATCTGTGAGAAGTGTAAAAAACACCGGTGGGCTAGAAAGAAGAGGGTCTGAGTGAGTGAGGCGGATCGGGAACCCGTGTCCCTCTACTCCAGATAAGGCTCCATTGCTCCGAGGTCAAAGTCACATGCAATTCTCTCTCCCAAACTTTCTGCGCTATAGGGGTATCTCTAGTTATAGCATTACATAGGGTTTAGTAAAATTGGATGATACACCCGGTGAACTACCGAGAGATCGGAAAGTCTCCAATCAACCTTATGTAGGGAATGCCGATGGCGGGAGTACTCTAGTGCTCCGAAGGCGATGCTGAAGTTGCACTGACCAGAGTCGGGAGTCTAAAGATTGCATAAGAGTATTAAAGGCACCTAAAGTGTCTAAAAGCATTGGTGGATAGTGGGAGTCTGATGGGAGAGTCATACCAGGGAGAAAGGTAAGAGGAATCGGTTTGCAAAGGCCCGCTTCTATATCTAGCCACACAGGTCTACTCGGTACTGGATCTTCCAACCAACGAGCACCGTGTTTGAGAAGAAAAGATTGAGGGAACACTTGAGTAAAATCGCCACCAAGTATTAATGGAGCATTGGCAGAGGCCGAGGCCAACTGCGCAATACTTGCATAGTAAGCAGGGTTGTCCACATTCGGGGCATAATGCAAATACACGTGAATTCACTATCTCCAACCTCAAGGTGTACACGGGCCCATCTACCCTCCTTGTCAGCGCTAATATCAGGTACAGTAGTGTGCAAAGACTTCTTAACCAGAATGGTTATCCCGTACCATTTGGAAACGGTGGGAGAATAGGCAGCTACCATGTGAGGCTTAGCATTGATTTTCAGTGTTTCAGCAGAGTTTAAATGCGTTTCCTGAAGAAACACTAAATCAACATGCTCATGGCTAAGATAGCTAAGGATTTTCTTTCCTTTGAGTGGACCATTAATGCCTTTGACGGTGAATGATAAGATTTTACATAAGGCCATTCAGAAAAGTTAAAAATTCTGAGCATGATAGCACACATAATTTCACTATGTCCCTCAAACTGACTGTATCTGGCTGTACACATGACATAGGAAAAATAAGCTAATATAATACAATGAAGCGCCCCACATTAACAAAGAAAACCGCAGTACGGTAGAGGAGAAGCAAAACCCCAAAATTACTGGCGACCATGTGTCTGCGGGGAGAAACCCCAGAGAAGGCCGAAATTGAAAAAACACATAACCTGTAGGACTGTGCGTGCTCCGAATCCGACCGAGGCACACATCATGAAGGGATAGGAGACCAAAAAACAAAAGTCATATAGAGAAAGAAAGAAAGTCCAGGCTATTTCTGTGCTTGGCTATGACCGCCGCATCGGGCCCTTCAAAATGGCGGATAGAGCCGGCAGATAAGAGTCCAAGATTTGGGATTAGCGCATCTGCTCTGCTTCTTTGGAGTCTAAAAATGTTGATAGTAGATCAGGATCTTCGAACGTCCTGGTTTGGTTGTGGAGAGTCACTCGGAGCTTCGCTGGATACAACAGGCCAAAGCGAGCCTGTAGCTGTTGAAGTCGAGGGCGAAAAGCAAGGAGTTTCTTCCGACGGTCAACGGTAGGCTTTGCCAAATCAGGAAAGAAGGAGACCTTACGACCTTCAAATTCCAAATGATGATTCGCTCGGGCAACATGTAAAATTTGTTCCACTTGTTGATATCGTAGCAAGCTAAAGATAATAGGCCGGGGGGTCGTGCGGTTGAGCGCCATGTGGGCAGGAACACGGTGTGCTCGATCGATTCCAGTTCTCTGTGAAAAGTGATCTTCAGCAAGGAGGGAAGAGTTTTGAGCAAGAATTCTCTTATATCTCCTGCTTCCACCCCCTCCGGCATTCCGAGGAGCCTCACATTGTTGCGACGGGCTCGATTATTGCTATCTTCTAACTCCTTTTGAAGATTCTGTATCTGGCGCTCAGCCTTGTCCAGTTTGCCCAAGCGCACCTCGTGCGAGTCGAGGACCCCCGCCATGTTGTCCTGCCGTAATGAAAGACTTTCAAGTCGGTCCTGGAGCACTCCAAAGTCTTCTCGCATGGCTCGAAGCGCTTCTCCATTGGACTGCACCAATTCCTTCACGCCGCGTATTTCCTCCAAAATCTCCAGGTGCATTTCGGGGTTTTCACGAAATGGGACCATCTTCTGTGGGGAGGACACCTCTGTTTTGGAGCGTTTTCCGTGAGAAGAAGAAGGAGACCCGAAGTCCAAGCGCGCTGGTTTATGGGCCGCCATCCCCCCCGAGGTGCCCCGGTCAGCTCGGAGCGAAATAGTAAATTTGTATAGGTATTAAGTCAGGATTCTAAGTAGGCCTCTCGGGAGCTTCAACGCAAAGCGTCCTACCCGCTGGACATCAGGCTCCGCCCCCCTCTCTGCTGGGTTTTAAACTTAAACTGAAAGCTACCTGTTGAGTTTTTTATTTAACTAAAAGCTCTTTGCTGATACTAAGCCCTGACTGATTTAACAAATACACTGGTTTCTAATTTACACAGATTAATCAGCTTTAATCTGTGCAGAGTGGTGTGGATATATAGCTTAATATTTAGAGTACTATCTCCATAAGCAAGAGACAGGGGTTTGATTTCTACTCTTTCTCTGTGCAACAGTCAAGGGTTTGCTGTGACTGGCTGACACACATTCTCATGCTTTGCTATATATTACACCCACAATTTGGGTATGAAAACATACATTTTGCCATCGTGCCCTTCTGAGTGCTCTGCTGTAGCCTATTGCGGGGGTCAGACATGTTCACCCTGCAGATGTCTGCAACCCATTGGGAGGCATAGCCTAATGGTCAGGGCACTGGCTTGGGAACCAACATTCCAGGGTTCAATGCCCACCAGTATTCCTGGTGTGACTGATTGGAATGTTTCACTGAGGCTTTTTCTGTACGGCACCGCCTTCATAGGATGGCCACAACTCCTTGTGACCTTAGTCTAGTCCTTTAGCCTTCCATTGCATCTGCAGACCATGGGTTCTCACATTCTCTGTTTTCAATCATAGATTACTAGGCTTTCGGTACAATGTATAGTGCTTTGCACTGATACAGCAGTGTAATAAACGGCATTTAAATACATACAGATATGACCCATTTGTGAAACATTTATATTATTTTTTTATTTACATTTCTTATATACTGCGCTATTAAAATCAGTGTGGTTTACAGTGAACAGAAACAATAGTACAATGTAACAAAAACACATTGTGTTTACAATGAACAGGGTAATAAACTTGGGTGAGAACTGTTTACATGATTCAGGTAACATGATTCAGGTATCACATCATGACTATGACTGTACAGCTTTTACTCCATCATTTCTCTGCATTATATGCGGACACACCCTACCCCTTGGATGGCCACCTGCAGGGATCATTTCACAACCTTACCTGCCCCATTTGGCCAGTTTAAGAGACTCCTGTCCAGATGGTGTAAACACATTTGAATGGTGAGTTGCATTGTGGTTTGGTGGCTGGGACAGGTGTGTGACCAATATGTCTGGTATTAGGCCTTCCACGTGGCACTGGCACATGTTTTTCCCACACAGTACAAATGCATAGGGTTTGGCATCTTGGGTACATTGGTACTGTATGCCCATATCGCTCTCTCATCTACCGCCATCCTTCCTTCAGCCCATCCATCAGCCTCTGCCGGCTATGTGCAGTCATGCATTCTCCTGAAAGCTGCTACACCATGGCTCACACAGGTACTTTCTGCATTTCAACTTCTCACACATGCCTCTCCTGAGCCTGATCTGCACGTCACCACTCCTGCTCCATTATCCTTCTAATGCACACATCGTGGCGCTTCTGACTCCGTTGGGGGCATGTCTTACCCATCCTATGCCACTCACTGACATAACGGCATTTTATGTGGGCACACCCCAGTGGGTCAGTACAGCTGACTCCCATTTGCTCACCCCATTTACTGGCTACCACAATGGGTGCCCACGGATCTGTCAGATCCTTCAGCTACCACATATCCTTCTATCCAGCACCATTACATTGCCTTTTGCTAGGGCTCTGTTATCCAGCATTACAGTGACAGCCATTTTCGGGTGTTAAGGTGCACGCTTGCCACCTTAATACCCGCTTCCTGTTAGTGCATATTAAGTGGCCCATTGCGTCCATACCACCGGAATGCCTCCTACCTGCCCAGAGCCTTTTTCACATGGAAAACTCTTTATTGCTGCCGTTAATGCTCAATAACCACTGCTATCTTAATTCCCTTAGTAAACATACACCATAGTTTCACAGAATTTCTGGCACAAGAGCATGATAAAAGAAAAATCATTGGAATCATGTTTGCTGCTAACCAGATAGTTGCTGGGATTGCCTCAGATCTATTTACAGACCACCTGAAACTGACTGCAGGTTTCTAAGGTGGACTGTGGGGATATTCAGCTGCACTAATCTCTCAGTTTTTAATCATCTATCAACAGTGTACACTATTTCACAACAGCGTGCACATTTGCTCAAAACGTTACTTGTTTACTTAGGCCTGCACCAGTAATGAGTGTGGACTGCATTACTAGTGTGGGCGGGTCAGCGCTAACTTTAGAGGGCATGTGATTCCATTCCCCTGAAGTTGGCATGGGCCAAAGATGCAACACTATGCAAGCCGTCATATGTGCACACTTAGTGCTACCCATTGAGGTGGCATTAAATGCGCCAATGCTAAGGGTGGTAGGAACAATTATGGAAGGCTACTAATGCCTACGGTAGCCATGACACACCAGCAATGCCTGTGTTCTGCCCATGTCCCATCCTGTTCCCACTTAAATGTGCGCTACCAGGGTAGCATGTTTTTTTTTAATGCTTTTAGTGCTATGCCTAAACCACACACTAAACCTAAACCTACCAGGTAGTGTGGTTTAGTAAACATTCTCCATAGTGTACACTTCAGGCCAGTAGTGAATTCTATTGCTCCATATTGTGCACTCTTGCTCAATAATGTGCATTATTTCTAAATAGGATTAATATTGAACACTAAAGAGCACTATGTGAGCACTAGCATGCATTATTGTGCAATAGTTCAGTGTCATTTAATTCAATATCAATATTTTATGATATTGCTCCTGAAATGAAAATATCAAGTGAAATGATAGATCTCATAAATGATTTTGAAAACTAAACCAAATTAAAAATGTTGGCCTGAACACCCCTAATATGACTTCCTTTTGATCATGATACTGCTAGATTCCTGCTAGTGTTCAGTGGTGCCATTTTGAAGATCTACCACATGCCAAGCAGAAGTGAGTGAGCCTCACTCCTGCTCCCACTATACCACAATGAAACCAATAACCCTGGGAGGGCCTATCGGAACCTGGTGGTTTGATAAGGCTCCCTGTGCCAATTTTACAAGCTATGTATGGGGAGGGAGTAGAGTTGTATAATACTAATGATGCCAGGAATTATAGGAATGAGGAGGAGGGAGATTTTTTGGCTGGTACACCTGCCTCTTCAAGCTGACATTTATGCCTCAGGGCAGGTGTAAAGGCTGCTGTGGAAATGTTTTATTTTGCTGCGTATTCCCCTTTAAATAGGGAATACACATGTATGTACTCTGTACACATACAACTAAATTTTTAGCACACCCAAATCGCTACTTATCCATGCCCAAATCATGCCCTCTTGCAATCTTTGCATAGTGTGGATCTCAACATATAAATAATGTCTTTTTAAAATTACTATTTGCAATGTAGCCCATCTAGACATGTAAATTTCTCTAATTTATACATGGACATGTGTCTAAAATAACACCACATGATGAAAATGATTGTTTTCTGGGACTGACAAGATGGGAAGTAACTACAGATCTCTCAATTTGGTACATAATGGTAATGGAGCTATTTATGAATAGTGATCATAACATGATAAAATTTAACTAGAAGGAGATTAATAAATAGAACTACTACAGTAGTATTTCATTTAAAACAGGTGATTATATTAAAAAGTGAAAATTAGAAGGAACCTAAATGGAATAGTTGTGAGTGTTAAAAGTTTGCATTAGACATTTATGTCTTATAAATCCACAAATCAAATAATCCCACTGGCCTCATGTATGTTGTAGTAGTCAAAAAAGTATATTGTACCCCTGTGTATTTATCACAGTTTACAGAAAAAGAGCTTGCATATGTAAAAATAGAATATCATACACAAAAGGATTTGAAAACAGCACTGAATACCAAATCTTATAATCTTAAATTCCCATGTTTTATTAATGATAGTTTTCATTTGCATTTAAAATATTTACACTCCCAGGGGGAAGTATCATTTCTTGTACTTTGAAATTAAACATTTTAAATGTAAATGAAAAAATTTGAAAAAATGATTGCTATAAATAAACAAATTGAAAATATGGTGACAAATTTATAGTTATTCCTTAAAAAAAACAAGTTCATTGGAGTTATTGATTTGCAGTTTCTAGAACTGCTCTGTACAAATAAGAAAACTAAGGGTGATGTTTGAATAAGTGTGCTGAGCAGTTAGCATGGGTTTTATTATGTGTTGTAGGGCTATCACACGCTAAAAAAAGCCATGCAGTAAAATTCCCATGCTGGTTAGTGGTTGGGGCAGGGACATGTTATGAGCAGAGATAAGATGTGTATTGTACTGACACTGAGTAGGTCATTCTGTCCCGCGTATAGTGGGGATGGATGTCCATCCCTGCTATTCGTCCCCCTGCAGTCCTCATTCCTAACCTCCTCATATGAACAGCGGGTTTGTATGGGGAGGCCTAGACAAGGGCAAAAGCCGGTTTTCTGGAGGCAGAGCGAGGGTGTGATGGGGATGGACCTTGACCCTGTATGTCCAGGGCCTTCAGGCTAGACGAGGCACTTATTCCACCTCGAAGGCCAGATCAGGGATTGGGCTGCGGGGAATGGGTGTCTCTCCCGGATAGCCGACAATCGTGACTCAGGTGGAGCCACGGTGCCATGGTGATGGGATGCCATGGCAATGTGGCTCCCTTCACAAGCCTGGATCAGTTATCCGGGTAGTCGCCAGGACATACAGCCGGGCAGAATCCCTGCACATCCACGCACTAGACCCAGTTCTGATCACGCGGGCGCTGTGGTATCAGAATCATATCTACCTTTGCATGGCCCGCTGCTGCCCAGACGTACAGGGGGCTGGATGTCCTACTGGGAATAGGCCTCTTAGTATGCAGTATGTTACCACACGGTAACTGTCAAAGCTGCCAAATAGCCTGGGTGCACTTAATGCCAACTCAAAAAGTGGTGTTACTGCAGCCGTGCTACTGGCAATCAGGTAGCATGGCTGCTTCTCAAAAAAAAAAAAAAATCCCTCTGTCAGTTATCCCAATAACAAACCCCCCTCTCCCCCTCAGAAAAAAAAAAACCCTTATAAGTAATTCTTCCTACCTAACCACAACCCCCTTGATGCCATCCCCACACCTGATCACAAGTCACTTCTGGACACTCTCTATCTGATCATAAGCCCTCCCCAGAAAACATTAGGCAACCTTCTGCCACCCCTGACCACCACCAACCCCAAGGCCTTTCGGCTGCACAAGCCTTCTTCAGAGGGTGCAAAACCTCGAAAGGAACAATAAAAGTACAACATAAATTAAACCATAAGTGATAAGATAAATAAATAGATAATACAGTCAATAAATTCAAATACAAGATCAAATCTCTAAATGGTAGAAACAATGGTAGAGACAAGGAGGACGGGGGAGGAGGGAGGGAACAAGAAGGGAAACGCAGGCAAGGCAGGAAACTCCTAAGCTAGGGTGATATCTGATGTCAAACCACCACTTGAGGAGAGGTCAGCTGCAGCACTGGTAAAAAGGAATCCAAAGGGATGCTGAGACACAGCAAGCCCAAGCACTTAGAACTCTGTCTACTTTACCAATTTAAAAAGAAAAGAAAAAGGTGAGAATAATCTATTTCTTTTAGGCACACATTACTGTGCCTACCAAATTGCTCCTGAAGGTGGATGAAGACCCTGGCATGTCACAAGCTAGAGTGCCCAGTCAGACTCAGGGTCAGTCTGAACTGTGAATAAGCCGTTTGCATGTACGCTGTGTGCCTAGCAGAGATGTCTAGACGGCATTCCATACACGAGTCCAACTGCACATACAAAAGAAATGTGCATGTATTTCTGGACATGGGTGAGAAGGGGCAGAACATGGGCTTGGAGGGGAAGAGCATGGGCATGGCCAGCAGTAAAAATGTCTAAAGTGTGTTCCATCCAGAGCTGTGTACATTTGGGTGACTATCCGTGAACATCTTCATTATACCTGCTAAAATGTGGAATAACATAAATGGAGGGACCAAGATAAGGTAAATAAATGATATAAAAGAAAGTAGGACATACTGCTCTGAGCCCCACTGCATCTCAACAATATGTATGGCGGTGACACTATCTGTGTGCCTGCTGTATCGGAGTGTACAGGATGCAGATGTACAGACCGTAATGCACAAAGGAGGGACATGTACAAGATGCATGAGAAAAAACAGGCAGTGCCAGAGAAACAGGGGCAAATGATACATATGTGCACAGTGACTGAGGCAGAGGGAAACACAGAGCCCAGCAGGTGTATGAATAAATGTTTATTGTGTACATGAAAAAAAAAGATAACACCCGCACAACCGACAACAGTGCCCAAGCAAGCCCACCCCACACATCCAGGTGCCCCCCAGCTGCAAAACACAGACTTCCCCCACCCCCACCCCATCATCCCAAGCTCCTACCCCTACCCCCCACCCCAACGCCCCTCCCCACACCACCATTATAAACCCCCATCCTCACCCCCCAACCCCAGTGACAGGCAATTTAACCAAGGCCTACCTCCACCCCTGATGTACCATGACCAGTCCTGAGCCCTCCCCACCCAGAGGCAACACCACTGGACCACAGTGGTTGGCCATCGGGTGGTGTGGGCAATGGCACACCCCTTGAGACCGGGCTGTTGCTGCTGCTCTCCCACTGGCCTCCCCAAGTGCCTCATGGAATAGTAGGAAGACAAGAGGGGACCCCACACACTGGGGTACAGGGTCCAGGATGCCTACTGTGTAGCAGCACTCTTTTAATAAGTGTAATTTCCCTCCCTCCCTCCCCACACCCACCCACCCCTGGGATAATCGTACCTTTATAGGTACTTACACATTTTAACAGACAGGAGGTGCTCTCAGGTGAAGCTCGTTACCCAAATCAGTCATACACTAAGGACCTGAGATTAATTAAGCTTCAGGTGAACAAGATATATTAAACGTATTAGGTACAGTTTTATTGGCAACCCTTAGTTTTACATCACCTGGAGGACAGGTCCTAGTTACAGGATCACTTCCTGCCACACCAGGGTGATGCTCTAAACAAAAACTTCAAACTAAAGTGAGAGAGTCAGTTGGTCCATTAGATGATAGAGGAGTTAAAGGGGCACTAAGAGGCAACAAGGCGATAGCGGAGAGACTGAATGAATTCTTTGCTTCGGTCTTTACTGAGGAAGATGTAGGGATGTTACCCATGACTGAAGTGGTAATTAAAGGTGTGGAAGAACTGAAGGAAATATCGATACATCGGGAAGATGTATTACAACTATTAGATAAACTGAAGAGTAGCAAATCACCTGGGCCGGATGATATACATCCAAGGGTGTTGAAAGAACTGAAATATGAGATTGCAGACCTGCTATTAGTAATCTGTGAACTATCATTAAAATCATTTCTAATACCTGAAGATTGGAGGATCGCCAATGTAACACCAATTTTTAAAAAGGGTTCCAGGGGTGATCCGGGAAACAACAGACCGGTGAGCCTCACGTAGAAACCATCATAAAGAATAAAATTACTCAGCATGTAGATAGTCATGGCCTAATGGGAGACAGCCAACATGGCTTTAGACAAGGAAGATCTTGTCTTACTAATCTGTTATGTTTTTTTAAAAGTGTGAATAAACAGGTGGACAAAGGTGAGTCGGTTGATATAGTGTATCTGGACTTTCAGAAAGCCTTTGACAAGGTCCCTCATCAGAGATATTTGGCAAAACTAAAGAGTCATGGGATAGGAGGCAGTGTACTATTGTGGATCAAGAACTGTTTAAAAGATAGAAAGCAGAGGGTTGGGCTAAATGGCCAATTTTCCCAATGGAGAAAGGTGAATAGTGGTGTACCCCAGGGATCTGTGCTGGGTCCGCTGCTTTTTGACATATTCATAAATGACCTGGAAAGTGGAATAACGAGTGAGGTTATCAGATTTGCAGATGACACAAAACTATTTAAAGTTGTTAAAACCCAAGAGGATTGTGGAAAATTGCAAGAGGATCTTGATAAATTAGAAGACTGGGCATCAAAATGGCAGATGAAATTTAATGTGGACAAGTGCAAAGTTATGCACCTAGGGAAGAACAACCCAAACTATGGTTACACAATGCAAGGTTCCACATTAGGAACCACCACCCAGAAAAAAGATTTAGGTGTCATTGTGGATAACATGTTAAAACTCTCGGCCCAGTGTGCAGCGGCGGCCAAGAGAGCAAATAGAATGCTAGGTATCATAAGGAAAGGAATGGAAAATAAAACAAAAGATATTATAATGCCTCTATATCGTTCCATGGTGAGACCGCACCTTGAATATTGTGTGCAATTCTGGTCGCCGTATCTTAAAAAGGATATAGAGTTATTAGAAAAGGTTCAGAGAAGAGTCACCAAAATGGTAAAGGGGATGGAAGGATACTCCTTTGAAGAAAGGCTAAAAAGGTTAGGGCTGTTTAACCTGGAAAAGAGACGGCTGAGGGGAGTTATGATAGAAGTCTATAAATTAATGAATGGAGTGGAACGGGTAAACATAGATCGATTGTTTACATTATCAGAATATAGAAAGACTAGGGGACATGCAATGAAGCTACAGGGTAAACTATTTAAGACTAATAAAAGAAAATATTTTTTCACTCAACGTGTAATCAAACTCTGGAATTTGTTACCGGAGGATGTAGTAAAGGCTGTTAGTGTAGCTGGGTTTAAAAAAGGTTTGGACAAGTTCCTGGAGGAAAGGTCCATAAACCATTATTAAGAAGGGACCCAGGATATACCGTTGATATAGTTTACTTTCTTTTTCTTTTAGGTTTTGCGTTGTGGCCTCGGATAGCTTCTACCCTCCCCTGCATCATTAGGCTCTTTTGAGTCTTGTATTTAAAACGTGGTTTGTGAGTGGTTGTTAGAAGTCATTGTATGTATGAGTGTGAGTGTTATTAGGAGCTGTTGTATGTATGAGTATGGATGTTTGTTAGATAGTTAGTATTGTTTTGGAATTTGTTGAGAGCTTTTCCCATTGTTATTGGGTGTTATTGAATGTTGTGTATGTTCTTTAAGGGTGGTTGTGAGGTGGCGTTATGACCGGTGATGTAAACGTCTTTACTCCCTATAGCGCTTGTGGGCGCTACTTGTGGGGTGTGAGAGGTTCTGAGGTCTTTTCCATTTTGTAATAAGTGATTTGTTTTTGTGTAGTTTTTTATGAGATAATTTCTGGTTTAGGAGCAACTTATTTGAACATTATTGCTTTTGCCCCTATACAGCTTGCTTATCAGTATTTGATGGGCCACCCTTTGTTCTTGATCACCTGACTGCACCTTGTCGGCATTGAATGAACCAGTCTGACAAGGTGATCATTGGTGACAACGCGATCCAAAGCTGCAATGAGTGACTCAATCAGCTCACACTTTGCTGTCGGATGCCTCTTGGATATTTCCAAGGCCACCTTGTGCCACAGGTTCTCGATTAGATTCAGATCTGCAGATTGGGCAGGCCAGTCCATTGACTTGATATTGTTCCGCTGCTTCCAGCTGATCACCTGTCTGGAGCGATGGCAGGGTGCACTGTCATCTTGGAACAGGAACTGGCCAGGAAACAGCTGATGTGCTGATGGCATCATACACTTTTGCAGTATGTTGATGTACTTGGCCCCGTTGACCATTCCATCGACGATGTGAAGATGTCCAACGCCACTGGCAGCCATGCAGCCCCAGACCATGACCTTCAAAGGATGCTTCACAATGAGGTTGAGACACTCAGGCTTGAATTCCTCTCCAGGAAATCTCCTCACATAGGTGTGGGCCTGGTTACCAAACAGGCAGAAGGTGCTTTCATCGCTGAATAGCACCTTTTCCCACATTTCAGTCAACCAGGTTGAGTGCTTTCTCGCCCACACGATCCAGTTGTGCCTTTGTATGCCAGTCATCAGTGGCTTATTCCGTGCATTGCAGCCCCGGAGACCAAACTGCAGGCACCGGCGACAAACTGTTGATGAGCTGACACTGACCTCACTTTTGTCTGACCACTCTCAAAGTAGCTGAGGAGAGGTCAACTTGTGATTAGTCAGTGAAATGCGTCATAGTGCGTGGTCCTGGCATGATGTTGATGCACGTGGATGACCTGAACGAGGCTTGTCCACCACTGAACCCAATTCTTTCTTCTGTACAATCTTAACAACAGCGTTCTGACTGCAGCCAACTTTCCTGGCTATCTGACGGCTTGAAAATCCTTCCTTGCTCATAAAGGACACACGAACATGCTCCTCCAACGTCAGGGTCCGAGTCATCTTCGCGGTCGATCCAGAAAGCGTATGAAATTCAAAACTTCCGTGCGTTTTTATAGCTGCATTGTTCCACTCGCCTTCTCCTCTGCCTGCTGGGCCACATAGACTCTATGGTCCACGAAACCCTGTATGCCCGTCTGCATATGAGAACAGCTCAGTGGTACCTCTGCTCTCAGTAGACACCAGCCACGGGCAGACTTCGGGACAGGATAAAAATGACTAATCAACTAGCAGACTACCTCCACTGGTAGCAGATCCCCCGCCAGCTTCAGGCCGGGATGAACTTCCAGGCACCCAGCCCCCAGAATGTCCTCACCACGGATGCCTCCCTACAAGGATCGGGGGGCTCATTCCACATCCAAGGCATCTGGAGGGTGTCCAGCTGAGCCCCTATGTGATTGGTTAGTGAAACCAGCCTCCTGATTGGTGAGAAATAACGTGTGCATATTGGATAATCTCTATCCAGTTTTGATGCAGGATCCACAAAAATCGCAGTAGCTATCTCCCAGTGTCTGTAAAGTATTTAAATTGGAAGCAAGGAATGCAGAAAAGTCAACTCTAATAGCCAAATGTATCCCTTTTAACGTGGTAGAAAGATGAATATGCTGGGCTAATGCAAAATTTTAAAAAAAAACGTTAGTACAAAAAACGCAAAACTCACAAGTGATTCCAAACTTTTGCACACCACTGTAGTTTGCAACAGATGGCAAGCCACCTGCGCTGCCTCTCATAGGCACCTGCATGGACCTCGTTGGTGCCCATGACGACCCCAAGGTTGGCCAGAACCTCCTCAATGAGGAGGGTCTGCTCCCCAATGCTGAATTTTCACTTTCTGGATGAGATCTTGGGAGTCATGGTAGTTAACACAGCAGTATTAGAAGAATGGCATTTCGCAGAGACATGGTTATGCCAGTGTTACACGTTTTATAGCAGTTAGACATACAGCGACATAGACGTCCAGAAGTGTGAAATATGGAACATGTCTGTGCATCTGGACGTATGCACATGTCCACATTTTCCCATTCAACATATAATTACGTGTGTGACTCCACACGTCTGTCTTTTCCTGTGAGCAATGCTTCTGGGATGTCGTGAAAGTTGACCTACTGCAACATATTGGATTCTAAAGCAACACTGCCACTGACAAAGGGTCAGTGATGAGACTGGAATGGTATGTGTGCTGGGGCCTGTGCTCCTGATTCATGTTTGTAATGCCTGTGGACCTGTGGGAGACAGTAGCATATATGTGACCATGCAGCAGTGTGTGGTGGATGGGCCACGCACTGGGTGCCCTGGTAGCATGTGCACGGGGGAGAGTGTGGGGCCAGTGGTTTAGCATGTCACCTGCCCTCCTGCCATACACAGGGGGCACCAGGTGGAACATTGGGTGGCACTCCCCCAGGGCCCAGACTGTCCATTAACTTGTCGCATCCCCCCACAGGTTCCAGGGGCAGCAGCCAGGTGTATGAGGATGGAAGAGGAGAGGACCAGAGACATGTTTGCCACTGGCCTTCTGGTGATCACTGACAGTGAGCGCCAGCATGCTGCATGTCGCCACCCATATGCCAGGGTCTCCAGGCCCCGTGCCCAGTATCTGGACATCAGAGATGTGCTGTGCTAAATCCAGTACAAAGTTGACCATGAGACAATCCATGACTTGTGCTAGGAGCTGGGACCACAGCTTACTACACAGGCACACAGACAGGACACATGTGAAGATGCTTGCAGCACTGGCCTTCCTGGGGACAGGCACATTACAGTCTGTTGTGGCAACAGCAGCTGGGCTGAGCCAGACAGCGATGTTGTGTATCATCAGCCAGTTCCTGGATGACTTTGTGGGACATGCTGCACAGTACATTGCATTTCCATGCACCCCACAGCAGCAGCAGACCATGCTGGCATTCAGTGGGATTGCAGGGTTCCTATCTGTCCTCAGAGTTATTGACTGTACACATGTGGCCTCTGCCCACCGCACCTGCACGAGACAGCATACAGGAACCGGAAGGCCTACCATTCACTGAACATGCAGGACATCTGCAACACCCGGATGGAGATCCAGGATGTCATGGCCCGCTTCCCTGGTTCATGCCATGATGCCTACATGCTGTCCCAGTCAGGGATACATGCAGACTTTAAGGATGGTACCATTACTGGTGGCTGGCTGCTTGGTGGGTGGACACAGGATGGCATCTCACACACATGCATGCATACCCCCAGAAGCTCAGGGGTATGGTCAGCAATGTGCATGCAGGCAGGCCATGCCCACAGCATACCCATAGATGGCGGGGGACCACTGGTGCCCCTGCCATTGCATGGACATGGGGGTGCTGGCTACAATCACTGCATGGACGTGTTGGGGGATGGGGCTTCACCATAGCTGGGGATGAACAGGGGTCAGGGCTGACTGGCCCCAGGCATGGGGGGGTACACCACATGGCACAGTTGGGGTGGCATGTGGTGCATGGGTATGCCGACACCTGCTTAGCTGTACATGGTGCAACATGTTAACATTACTGTCACTGTTCTTCTCCATAGGTAACAGGGATAAACACTGAAGGACTGACTCATGAGCCCCGTTGTCAATCTGTGCATACCTGAGTAGCTCAAATACAACCGGTCACACCAACTGACCCACTCCATTATTGAGCACACATTTGGTGTGCTGAAGAGCTACTTCCATTGCCTTGACCGATTTGGTGGTGAGCTGCCGTATCCCCCAGCCAAGGTGTGCAGGATATTCCTGGGGTGGTTCATGCAGCAAAACTACACCTTGTGCAGCAGGTACTATACGCCTGATGCCACAGTCAGTGAGCTCGAGGGTAAGGTGGATGACATGATGGCCCCTCAGCCATCACATCGTCCTACCTACTGATGTGCTGTGGTGACAAGGAAGACCCTCATGGAGATGCACTTAAGTAGGCTGCCCATGTTGGCAGAACTGGAGGGTGGGTAGCAGGGCTGAGCATCAGCAGGCAAGCCCCACTAGGTCCGCTGTCTCCTGAGCCATTCTGGCCACTGCAGGCAGTCACCCCCCCTCCCGCCCACACACATCTGCCACTACATGCTTTCTGGTCCTGGGTGTTTGCCCCCCCATCCCAACCACATCCAGCCACCCATGTGTCCCCCACATAGGACGTAGCACTATCCCTCATGCAGGCAACCCAACACAGCCAGGCACATGTTCCACCACACACCCACACTGGCATTGTGTCCCCCCTGCCTCCACACAGCCCTGATCTACACACCTTGTCCAGCCCTGGACATCTGCAGCTGCACCCAACTGCAGCCCTAGCTCATACAGCACACGGGTACATCTGGTATGACACCAATTCATCCCCTGTATCCATGCCCCAGCCAGCCAGGCAACTGGGGATGCCCACCTTAACACAGCAGCTAGTGGTAGATAGACAGGCTCAGTGTGTGCAAGGGGGGTGCACACCCTGGCACCACATCTCTCCCTCCCATACACAGCTCAGTGGCATGCTTGCTGCACTGATTCAGCCGTCTGGTGCCTACTGATACTCCACATTCCCAGTGCCTGCATGGGGGGATGTCTCCTGTGACTGTGCATTCCTCTACCCAGCTAACCTGGGAAGGACTAGAAAGGGGGACTGTTACTTCTGGAGAGAAATCTGAAACTGTCAGTATATACTTCTGGTAATTTTCTAAAAAGAATTCTTTGTATTAAAGCTACTTAATCTGTGAACCCACTGTTTTTTGTTGGATCAGTTAGGGCCTAGTAGTAGCAGCAATTAAAGTTTGAATTTAAAACACAGAGGAGAGCTTTCTGGTTACATTTCATACCCAGCAGAGAGCTTGTAGTTTAAATTTAATAGTCACTCAGGGCCAAGTAACAGCAAAGTACTTTTAGTTTAAATCTAACACAGAGAAGAGAGCTTTCTGGTTAAATTTAGTACCCAGCAGAGAGCTTGTAGTTTAAATTTCATAAGAAGTTATAGCCTAGCAGCAGCTAAGAGCTATAATTTAAATCAAATCAGAATTTAGCTTACCTCAGCAGCACAAGACAGGGTACTGTGTAGCAGCCCTCTTTTAATAAGTGTTATTTCACACCCACCCCTGGGATAATCATAGCTTTATAGGTACTTACACATCTTAAAAGACAGGAGGTGCTTTCAGGTGAAGCTCATTACCCAAATCAGTCATACACTAAGGACCTGAGATTAATTAAGCTTCAGGTGAACAAGGTATATTAAACATATTAGGTACAGTTTTATTGGTATAAATACCCATAGCAACCCCTAGTAAGTAAGAACTTACAGATCTAGACACAAACTTAAACTAAGATGCAGACAGCAGTCCAGCAGCGGGAAGGGGGCTTTCCAGTCTTTTGCATTGAGTGTCACATGTATGATTTTCTCCCAGTTGGTGAGAGGTCTTACGTGTGCACTAGGTGCAAGGAGCTCTTTTCTCTCAGGGAACAAGTCCATTCTCTAGAGGCTAAAGTAGCAGACTTGGAAAACATAAGACAGAGAGGTACATAGACGAGACCTACAGGGATATAGTCCTGAAGTCCCACCTCCAGTCTGGCAGCACCCCTGTTGCCATGGAGGAGAGAGGTCACGTGACAGGAGAGCATCACCCTGGTGTGGCAGGAAGTGATCCTGTAACTAGGACCTGTCCTCCAGGTGATGTAAAACCCTCTCGCACCGAGGAAGTTTCTCCAGGGCCATATGCCCATGAGGGAAGGGTTAGGACAGCCGTTATAGTTGGTGATTCGATCATTAGGCATGTAGATAGCTGGGTGGCTGGTGGACGTGAAGATCGCCTGGTAACATGCCTGCCTGGTGCGAAGGTAGCGGACCTCACGTGCCACCTAGATAAGGTCTTAGATAGTGCTGGGAGGAGTCTGCTGTCTTGGTACATGTCGGTACCAATGACATAGGAAAATGTGGTAGGGAGGTTCTGGAGGCAAAATTTAGGCTTTTAGGTAGGAAGTTGAAATCCAGAACTTCCAGGGTAGCATTCTCTGAAATGCTTCCTGTTCCACGCGCAGGACCCAAAAGGCAGGCAGAGCTCCGGAGTCTCAATGCGTGGATGAGACAATGGTGCAGAGATGAGGGGTTTGGATTTGTTAGGAACTGGGGAACATTCTGGGGAAAGGAGGGGCTCTTCCGAAGGGATGGGCTTCACCTTAACTGGGATGGAACCAGGCTGCTGGCATTAACCTTTAAAAAGGAGATAGAGCAGCTTTTAAACTAGATATTAGGGGAAAGCCGACAGTCGCCCAAGAGCGGATGGTTCGGAAGAATGTATCCTTGACACTGTTCCCTCTAAGCTGTGCGCGTATGCGCGCGCACACACCTCACCGAGAGAGCGCACATACTTTACAACAGAGCGCACAAAAATTACGGTTCTGATTCTAATAGAAAACAACACAGACATCTTAAAATTTAAAAGTTGTGATTGTAATTACTAGAAATTTTACGTTTTATTTAGTAATCATCTATTTTCATTTAATTTGATTAAAATCAATGTGGTGTACATATTGTATTCTGACGTGTAGTCAAATTTTAAGGTATATAACTCCGAGTGTCCTTATGGGCGCACAAAAATTTAACCTTCCTTCAAAAGCTGCACAGCTGATATTTTATGCGCACACATCTTACAGAAAATTAGAGGGAACATTGATCCTTGAAGGATACTACCAAAAGCAGAGAGGTTCCACAAAAGAGTAAAGTAGCCCAAATGCCCTCAAGTATGGAGCAGACAGAGCTTAAAGATCCCAATTTACCCATGTCTAACAATAGCCAAATTAACATGAATAAAATACATTCTCTAAAATGCTTGTATGCAATGCTAGAAGTCTAAAAAATAAGATGGGAGAGTTAGAATATATAGCACTAAATGAAAGGTTAGATATGATTGGAATATCAGAGACATGGTGGAAGGAGGACAACCAGTGGGACACTGTGATACCTGGGTACAAACTATATCGTAATGATAGCGCTGATCAAATTGGTGGAGGGGTTGTGCTCTATGTTAGAGAGGGCATTGACTCATAAAGGATTAAAGTTTTGCAGGAAACAAAATCTGCTGTAGAATCTATATGGATTGAAATTCCATATAAAAGGGGGAAGGCGATGGCAGTGGGGGTGTACTATCGAGCACCTGGCCAGAATGACCAAATGGATGATGAAATGCTCAAAGAAATCAAGGAAGCTAACAAAAGTTACAGCGCAGTAATAATAATGGGTGATTTCAATTACCCCGGTATCGACTGGGTCAGTGTCACGTCAGGACATGCTAGGGAGATAAAGTTCCTAGATGAAATAAATGACTGCTTCTTGGAGCAGCTGGTTCATGAACTGACCAGAGGGGAAGCCATATTAGACCTAGTCCTTAGTGAAACACCAGATCTAGTGCAAGAGATAAGGGTGTTGGGGCCATTTGGCAATAGTGATCATAGCATGATCACCTTTCATTTAATTAGTGGAGGAGGGATAGTAAGGAAATCCACAGTACTACCTTTTAACTTTTGAAAGGGAGACTATGATAAAATGAGGAAAACAGTTAATAAAAAACTAAAAGGAGCAGTTGCGAAGGTTAAAGACGTACATCAAGCTTGGGTGTTGTTGAAAAATACTATCTTGGAAGCCCAGACCAGCTGTATTCCACGCTTTAAGAAAAGTGGAAGGAAGTCCAAAAAACTGCCAGCATGGTTTAAAGGTGAGGTCAGAGAGGCTGTTGTTGCCAAAACAAGCATCTTTCAGGAAATGGAAAAAAGAGCCAAACGACGAAACCTGGAAACAGCACAAGCACTGGCAAGTCAAATGCAAGGCATTGATAAGGCAGGCAAAGAGAGAATTTGAGAAGAAGCTTGCTGCGGAAGCAAAAACGTGAAATAAAGACCTTTACAAGTACATTCGTAGCAAAAAACCTGTGAGAGAGTCAGTTGGTCCATTAGATGATAAAGGGGTTAAAGGAGCACTAAGAGGCGACAAGGCGATAGCGGAGAGACTGAATGAATTCTTTGCTTCAGTCTTTACTGAGGAAGATGTAGGGATGTTACCCATGACTGAAGTGGTATTTAAAGGTGCGGAAGAATTGAAGGAAATATCGATACATCGGGAAGATGTCTTACAACTATTAGATAAACTGAAGAGTAGCAAATCACCTGGGCCGGAAGGTATACATCCAAGGGTGTTGAAAGAACTGAAATATGAGAACTGCTATCAGTAATCTGTGAACTATCATTAAAATCATCTCTAATACCTGAAGATTGGAGGTTCGCCAATGTAACAAAAATTTTTAAAAAGGGTTCCAGGGGTGATCCGGGAAACTACGGACTGGTGAGCCTGACGTCAGTACCGGGAAAAATGGTGGAAACCATCATAAAGAATAAAATTACTCAGCATGTAGATAGTCACAACCTAATGGGAGACAGCAAACATGGCTTTAGACAAGGAAGATCTTGTCTTACTAATCTGTTATGTTTTTTTGAAGAAGTGAATAAACAGGTGGACAAAGGTGAGTCTTTTGATACATAATTTGGACTTTCACCAAATAATAACTGAACAAACACACAATAAAGGAAAAACTCTTGACATGGTCTTCTTACCAAACTCTCTACACAACCTATATAACTCTGAATCCCTCTCAAACATTCCAGTCCCCTGGTCTGACCACTATCTTCTAAAATTCAATATAACCATTACCTACAACAATCAAACTAAAAGACCACAATGTCCTCAAACTAATAGATTCAGAAAATTTAATGAAGAAAAATTTCTAGATCAAATAATACCACAACTAACACAAACACCCACAAATCTTGAAGAATCTATCAAAAACTGGAACAATATAATCTCTAAAGCAGCTGAAAGTAATCCAAACCAATCACACCAAAATATAAACAATAAAATTGAAAAAAGACATGCTCCATGGTTTAATATATCTATCAAAACATTAAAAAGACAACTAAGAAAAGATGAAAGGAAATGGAGACAATCAAAATCATTAATAAATCATGAGAAGTACACTAATACACTACAAATTTATAAACAAACAATAAACAACTCCAAACAAAATTATTATTCTAATATAATCTCAAGAGCCACTAATCGCCCAAGAGAACTATTCTGTATAGTACAAAAACTAACAAACAAAACACTAAATTCTGATGAAATATCAATTGATATCTCCCCACAAGAATTAGCTCAATACTATATCAATAAAACAAAGCTACAAATAACACCATTACATATTACTCAACCACAAATTCAAACACAAACAAAGCAAACTACATTTGATAACTGGACTAATTTCAACTTAATATCAAAATCTACTCTCAAAACTACAATAACTAACATTAATACAACAACCTCATACCTTGATCCATGCCCAGTTGATTGGATAAAGAAGACTTTCTCAATACTCTCTTCTTTCATTCTACCCTTAGTGAACCTATCCTTACAAAAAGGCTACTTACCACCATCTCTCAAACACGTTCAAATACGACCTATACTTAAAAATAACACATTCGATAAATTATCCCCAAAATCATACAGGCCCATATCAAGTATTCCTTTTATGGCCAAACTTATTGAAAAAATTGTACAAATTCAACTACAAGACTTTATTGACACATTAAACCTCCTTGATGAACACCAATATGGCTTTAGACCCTTCCATGGAGTAGAAACCTTGCTAACGATCCTTTATGACACAATATTAAGAGGTATTGATAATCCTAAACAAGCCTTTATTCTTGTTTTCCTTGACATATCAGCTGCATTTGACAGTGTTAATCACTTAATAATGTTAAACAGGCTTCAACAAATTGGAATTACATCTACTGTTTATAATTGGTTCAAATCCTATCTATCAAACCGAACTCAAACAGTAAGAATCCATACCCAAATTTCTAACACCTTCAAGCAAACTCAGGGTCTTCCGCAGGGCTCTGCATTATCTGCGCTATTATTTAATATTTACTTACAACCAGTTTGTAACATCTTTAAACGTCACAATGTTTATTATCATATCTACGCTGATGATATAATGTTCTACCTCCCATTTGAAATCCCACACCCACCTCTTCAAAAAATAACAGAATGTTTTAATGAACTAACTGAATGGCTCAAAGAACAAAATCTACTTATCAACTTTACTAAAACTGATATATTATTCATCACTAAAAATCAAACATACATACCCCCAAACACGATCACACTAGATACTCATGAAATAAATACAAAAAAAGAAATAAAATATTTAGGTGTGATACTTGACAATAATCTAAATATGGATTCACATATAAAATATCTAACTAAAAAAATACATTTCAAACTCAAAACTCTAAAACAATTAAGACCATTGATTCATCTACAAGACTTTATTAATATAATTCATGCTATCATCACCCCCACATTTTGATTTTGCAAACACAATACTTAATGGCATTTCAAAACAAAATATTAAAAAGATACAAATAACTCAGAACATAGCTGCTAGGATGATTATGAATATAAGCCCACTTGAACATGTTACACCAATTTTGGCTGAACTTCATTGGCTACCTATTTACTCCCGAATCAAATATAAAATTCTTGTCACTACATTTAAACTTATAAATAATCTTGCACCATCGGCACTCAATACACTGATTAATATAGACATCGATAAATGATCTCAAAGAAGCAGAAACTTAAATACCTTAACAATACCAAAAGATTTCACAAAAGCCAGAAAACAAACAAATAAGAGAGCTTTCTCACACTCTGCTCCAATTCTTTGGAACAATCTACCTGACAACATTCGCCTGCTGTCTGATATAAAAGAATTTAGAAAAAAATTAAAAACTCACTTATTCATATTACACTACAATACACCCTCAGAACAGAATACTCAAATAGATACAGGCTAACATTTATACATTATTATTACATACTCTATTTTCAAAATAAATGTCACTAATACACTATTTACCATACCACACTCTCATTCACATGATGATTATAGATTTAAACTAACAATGTATATATCTTCTAATATGTTATATCTGTAATGTTACAACATTCCTTGTAAATTATAATTATCTGTTCTATGTAAACTGACTTGGTATATTACATACCAATTAACATACTGTTCCATGTAAACCGCACTTGATACTAGGGAAAGAGCGGTATATAAATAACTGTTAAATAAATAAATAAATAAATAAATTGTGCATCTGGACTTTCAGAAAGCCTTTGACAAGGTCCCTCATCAGAGACTTTTGGCAAAACTAAACAGTCATGGGATAGGAGGCAATGTACTATTGTGGATCAGGAACTGGTTAAAAGATAGAAAGCAGAGGATAGGGCTAAATGGCCAATTTTCCCAATGGAGAAAGGTGAATAGTGGTGTACCCCAGGGATCTGTGCTGGGTCCGCTGCTTTTTGACATATTCATAAATGACCTGGAAAGTGGAATAACGAGTGAGGTTATCAAATTTGCAGATGACACAATACTATTTAAAGTTGTTAAAACCCAAGAGGATCGTCAAAAATTGGAAGACTGGGCATCAAAAGGGAAGATGTAATTTAATGTGGACAAGTGCAAGGTTATGCACCTAGGGAAGAACAACCCAAACTAGTGTTACACGATGCAAGGTTCCACATTAGGAACCACCACCCAGGAAAAGATTTAGGCGTCATTGTGGATACCATGTTAAAACCCTCGGCCCAGAGTGCAGCGGCGGCCAAGAGAGCAAATAGAATGCTAGGTATGATAAGGAAAGGAATGGAAAATAAAACAAAAGATATTATAATGCCTCTATATCGTTCCATGGTGAGACCGTACCTTGAATATTGTGTGCAATTCTGGTCGCCGTATCTTAAAAAGGATATAGCGATTTTAGAAAAGGTACAGAGAAGAGCAACCAAAATGGTAAAGGGGATGGAAGGATACTCCTATGAAGAAAGGCTAAAAAGGTTAGGGCTCTTTAACCTGGAAAAGAGACGGCTGAGAGGAGATATTATAGAAGTCTATAAATTAATAAACGGAGTGGAACTGGTAAACGTAGATCGATTGTTTACCTTATCAGAATATAGAAAGACTAGGTGACTTGCAATGAAGCTACAGGGTAAACTATTTAAGACTAATAAAAGAAAATATTTTTTCACTCAACGTGTAATCAAACTCTGGAATTTGTTACCGGAGGATGTAGTAAAGGCTGTTAGTGTAGCTGGGTTTAAAAAAGGTTTGGACAAGTTCCTGGAGGAAAGGTCCATAAACCATTATTAAGAAGTAACCGAAGATATCAATGCTTGACCCAGTACAAGCATTGTGGAACTTGTGTCTCTTGGGGAAACTGCTAGGTAGGTATGACCTAGATTGGCCACTGTTGGAAACAGAATACTGGGCTTGATGGACCTTGGTCTGACCCAGTATGGCATATCTTATGTTCTTATGGTCATAGCTCTTAAATGGGGCCAGGGCATCATGACGTCCAGTTGCCATGGCTCTGCACCTCCATTCAGGGGCTGTGATCCCTGGCCACTGACCTGTTCCTAGCTTCCCTAAAGCCCGAGACCCAATCTGGCCTCGCAAGGCCAGGGTCAGAATGCAGGGAGGCACCTGCACCCCCCATCTACCTTTATGGCTGGCGTGCCTCCTGTCCTCTGCCATCTCGGGGGACATCTTCCGCCTCAGAAGTGGAATAGATTACCTGTGCAGCCTGCCAGCCCCAGATGTACTGGCCCGACATATGTATCAGCCCTCTATGTCCAGGGCCATTGACTGCCTACTGCCCTCCCTAACTCTACCACTGCCCTACCCCTTTCCCACCCCTGGCTATCCTCCCTGTACAAACACCATGTATGTATTGAGAGGTTAGTCAGGGTCATCAGAGGTGGCTAAATGGTGGAGATGGATGTCCCAATGGGACCCTCATCTGCATTATTCAGGTCTCAGAATGACCCCCTATGTGGACATACACACAGAAACAGTATTCCATGGTTACTGGCTTTATTTCTGGCACAACAGCATACAATTACACATATGGCCAATAATGGGCACCTAGTTCTGGGACTTCATCCCATTGGCCTGGGTGGGGACAGGAGCTCCTTTGTTAGCCACTGCACTGCCTGTGTGAGGGCCTGGAGGTCACCCCTGATGCCCTGTAGGTGCTCTTCTATCAAGTCCAGGGGCCCCACTGCTGCAGGGGCCTGCTCCACTGCCCCGTGCTCCCACCATCCCCTCCCTCCACCCCCTATCTGCTTTCAATACTGCCACACCCTCCAGATGGGATGCCCTCTCCATGCTCCCTCCTCCTCCTCCACCCACTGGGTGTCCCTGGTCCCTGATTTCACCCTCTTCCAGGGATTACTCTTTCACCTCCCCCTGCTTCTCAAGGTCACTCCCTTGGGTGTACTCTGCCTCCCTGCCCTCGGCCCCTGCTCTGCCTCCCTTTGTGGCCAGGGCCTCCCATTGTGGAGTTCCCTGCCCAGACTCCATAGTACCATCCTGTCTCACCTCCTTAGGGGAGTGGGGTACTTCTATGAGGCTGAAGGTGTAGACCTCTTCCCCACTCTCCCCTGATGGGGAGGTGCTAGCACAATGGGGCTGGTTGTTGATGGGCTGTTGGTCTTTGCGGTGGCCAGACTGTGTGGACTGGCTGTTGCTGGCTGCTGCTCCTCCCCCTCATCCGCCTCTTTGTCCTATGCCTCCTTCTCCTCCTCCTCTTTGTCCTATGCCTCCTCCTCCTCTTTGTCCTATGCCTCCTCCTCCTCTGCTGTGGGGAGGCAGGGTGAATCCTCGACCAGGATGGCTGTGTAAGGGACGCAGAGAGGTGGCTGTTAGTTGCAGTGGGTGTGGGTGTTCAGCTTCCATGTCCATACTGTCAGACACTTCCCCATGCTCTGTCTGCTGTTGCCCCTGTGATGCCCAGCCACTCCAGCCCTGTGCCATGTTGCATGTCATGGTCCTATTCCTGTGCCATACGTCCATACTCACCTTGTTCCCAATGCAGCTGCTGCTGAAGTCTCACCTACATCCATAGGCACGTGTGGTGTATGTCCTGGAAACGCACCCGGTAGGCCTCCTTCTCGTGCAGGATGTGGAAATGTCTGTGGTGGCAGGAGGGAGGTATCTTACATATGCACGTTTCTTTCTCCCCCCCCCCCCCCCAGCTCTGTCACTTCAGCTGCCTGCCTGCCATACCACCACCTGTGTACACTGGAGCCTGTCACATCATGCTGCCACATCTCCAGTGTCACCTCACCCCAGTCCGGGGCTTGCCCTGGTCCCCCAAGCCTCCTCTGCCCTGTGCTGACTGGCCAGGTCATGGGCTGAGGGGGCCGCAGGGACAGTGTTGCCTGCAACATTCCTCTGGGACCCTGCTGCATTTGTTGCCTGCCCTGTAGTGTATATCATGGGCCTTGCATGCTGGTTTCAGACCTGGCAGCTGACATGTCCTGTTCTACGGTTGTGGAGCTTGCATTTGGGTTGCCGCAATCCAGGAGGGCATTATCATGTGTGTGGTGTGGTACCTCTGTACACATTTCAGGGGTGAGACCAGGTTGTGATTGTGTCTGCTGCTCTTACCAGGGCTGGTCAGGTGGGCCAGATAACAGCAGATGGTACTGGGATGCCTGGGTGCATTGGATGAGGTATGGACAACAGGGGACAGCGGTGCCTCTGTATACAGTGCATTGTGAAGGTACCGGTATTTATCCCTCTGTGTTTGTCCTGTTTTGTTGCACTCCAACTTGTTGACAGGTACTCCTATCTCCACTTTGGGTCTTTGCAGCTCCTTCCGTGTTCTGCTTGGTGTCCTTGTGACATCTCTGCTTTATGCCCTCCTTGCCTGGTCTGTGGATTACAGTGGGTGGCTTTCTCTTGTCAGGTTTGTCATGGTGCTATGTTCTTTCTATTTTGTTTTAGTGTAGTTCATGGTGCTTCATGGCATCCTCAGTCTTTGGAATATTGATTTGTGCTACAGGCCTGATCTCTACATCTCTGACCTGTTTGGGGTGCTCTTTGGTCATTCTGTTGCTTGCTTGGTGAGTTTGCAGGATCCGGGCCTTTTACTACAGGCATATTTGTACAGGCATCAGGTGCCAGATCATGTGCCACTGTTGGCAAACAGGTGGACCCTAATGCCCTCATTATGTGACATCTGTGGTTATTTGGTTGGACCTGATCTTATTTAAGGGTTTCATAGACAGAGTGTTGGAAACATATGCACTTACACCTTTTCAGGTTTTACATGTTTCTTTCTGCATACAAGGTATTGTAATGTCCTTTCACATCACCAATTTTGGCTATACTATTAGGTCCCTTACCTAACGTCCACATGACCCTCCTATCTTCATTCTGGGTTGTACATCATGCAGCAAAACAGGACTGACACCAAGGGGATGGATACTTTTGCAGGCCACTGTGGGTCTTCAGTGCATCCACAATTGTGGTTTTCTATGCAATTCTGGTGCCCGCCCCTTCATACGGATGATCACAGGTTGGGGATGATACAGAGGGTGGCTACGGATATGGTTGGTGGTCTGGATCTTGGCGATCTGCAGAGAGACCTATGGATCTTTTAGGTATATATTGGCGGGGCAGCAGGTTGGCAGTGCTGTGATTGCAACATTTGCATACCTCCATGGCATGTATGCACAGGTTGGGTGCCTCCTTCGATTGTCAGCATGATGTGCTGCAAAGTGTCATTGGATAAGGGTGGTAGGGGATAAACTCAGGTGTCATATGCAGGGATATTTCTTTGCAGACACAATGGTAGCTGCATGGGATGCTTTTTCATTGGAGGTGATGGTGCTGTGGACAATATCAGATTTCATAGGACATGGGACAGACACAGGGTTCTCTCAGGGGTTGTTAGTGGAGGGCAGCCTAGTTCAGCCATGTGTTCTTTTACTGCCATCATGTTTCTATCTTTCTACTGTGCTGTGTTTTGGCTGACAGTATTGGGCTATGTTGCTGCATTGTTACACACAGTAGTTTTTTTCACTGTGTTCATGTTTCCTTTCTGTATGTGTTTCCCTTGTGTCCATTCTGCATGCATTACCACCATGCTTTTCTCTTAGCCATTGTGTTTCTGTTTGCTTGCTTCCTGTGTGGGCCCAGTTTTGTGTGTTTACAGTCATTTGGTGGTCCAGCTAACTCTTGCTCCTTTTGCCCTTCATTCCTCGCGTATTTGTGTTGCCCAGAATGGGCTTCTTTATTGTACCTATACAAGTGACCTTTATTTTAGTCCTCATGTTAGTTTTACTTTATCTATTTATATGCTTCTTCATACATTTATTATTATTATTGGTCTATTTAACATTGGTTGTTTTATTATTATCTTATGTGCACCTGAGATTAGTGATTTTAAGTTTTTATATTTATCATTGTTTTATTGTTTTATTTATTATTTCTTACTTGTTTACATTTTGAGGTTTGCACTCCCTGAAGAAAGCTGACATAGCCAAAATGCATCGTGGTTTTAATAAAGTTGTTTTGACAACCATTCTACGCACCTGCTCCAATGTTTATACTTGCTCCAGGCATGAATAGGCATCAGAAAATTGTTTGTTTTCACCTTAAAATGTCCAAAGGGTATAGAGAAGATGGAGAATTAAGTGATTAGCCTTAGATAAGAAAGGCCCACATTGTGATTTGAACCCTGCCCACTCTGCTCTTAAACCACTACTCTAACCATTAGATATCATGGTTCTGAAATGCTATCCCTGGGACATCTATATAGACATTTATATATATGTGCATATAGGGCATGTCCACATTTCTGAAATCATGCCTGAACTTGTACTTGGATGTCCCATTGTGAAATGTGCCTCATATTGCATATCTCATCAAATCTATGTGGTTTACAATTATAATAAGATGGCAAGTAGATGTAGATGGGCTGAGGAAAACAATAATATGGGATTTAGTTACAATCAAAATTATTATACACAGAGAGACACAATATGGGGAAAGGAAAGGAACAGAACATAATTTGAGATCACAACCAAGAATGCCCACATTAAATCAATTTAGGGGCACTAAGGACCCAATATCCAAAGGCACTTATCTGTTGTGCTAACAAACTGAATGTGTGCAAATGAATCTATATCAGTAAAATCCAGTGTCTTGGTTGTTAACTAGCTTTCAATTCAAGAACAAGATTAATTGTGAAGGATTTGAATTGGTTCAATATAAGATTGTTTCATAGGCTCCATTTAAGATACTGAAATTAGCTTTTAAGGTTTGTAGAAACTGAGCCAGAGTTATTTGAAATATCAACTATTATTATGCTGGCTATTTACTAAGGCTTGCTAAGATGTATGAACTGCAAAGGTTAAGGTGTGTTTGGTGCAAAACCTCTGAGGTAACGTTTGGGACCATTCCCTGGGCTTTTCAGCCGTGTAGCTAACACAAGACAAAGCTCACTAGAGCACATTAATGGCATGAACACTACTGCGGTTAGGGCCGGATTTACCTTGAGGGAGGCCCTACGCCAACAAAAATTGTGGGCCCCCAGAAAAGATAAAAACGAGCACGCCGGATCAGCTGCGTGCTGTTGGCCCTGACGTCATAATTAAACTGGGAATCCCAAAAGCCAAACTTGGAATGTACAACACTGTAGAAATAAAACTAAACATTAATTTGCTCTTGTACTAAACAAAGCACAGACGTTAATGATGCACATTTACCAGAGCTGACATATTCCAATTAATAAATTCAAAATAAAGAGAGATTTTTCTACCTTTTGTGCATTTTTTTTCAGCTGCAATTGCTCCAGCCACTTTCTTCTGGTTTCTTTGTGTCTTCTGCTAACTCTCCATCGTCTGCTGTCCATTTGTCCTTTCTTCTCTCTTCTAGTTTTTTTTCCATTCTCTCTCTACATCTGCTTGAAACATACTAATCTTTCTCATTTTGCTCTTTCCTCATTCCTATTTCATCCACTCAAATTTTACCCCTCCATCCTCAATCCCCACTTACTCTCCCAATACCCGGCCAATTGTAGATTTTTTATCCCTCCCACACAAAATATTTTTCCCTTCTCCATTTTACTTTTCCAGCCCTATCCCATTCTAATCCTCCCCCAACATCAGCTCCCTTCTAGTTCCAGCCTCACCCAGCATCCATTCCCTTCTAGTCCCTGCATCAGCCCATTTCCAGTCCTAGCAACCCCCCAACCCAATACCAGTCCTAGCCCCCCCATCAACCCACTTCCAGTCCTAACCCCCCATCACCCCATTTTCAGTTTAAACCCCCCTATAACCCATTACCAGTCCTAACCCCCCATCAGCCCACTTCCAGTCCTAACCCATCAGCCCATTTCCAGTCAGCCCCCATAGACCAATGCCAGTCCTAACCCCCCCCATCAGCCCACAGCCCATTACCAGTCCTAACTCCATCAGCCCACCTCAAGTCAAAACCCCTCCCCATCTGCCCATTTCCTGTCCTAGCCCCCCATAGCCCATTAACAGTCCTAACCCCCCATAGCCCATTACCAGGCCTAACCCCCATCAGCCCACAGCCCATTACCAGTCCTAACCCCATCAGCCCACCTCCAGTGTTAGCCCCCCCATCAGCCCATTTCCAGTCCTAGCCCCCCCCCATAGCCCATTACCAGTCCAAACCCCCTCCCAACAGCCCACAGCCCATTACCAGTCTTAACCCCATCAGCCCACCTCCAGTCTTAACCCCCCCAGCCCATTTCCAGTCCTAGCCCCCCCCATAGCCTATTACCAGACAGCCCCCATCAGCCCACAGCCCATTACCAGTCTTAACCCCCCCATAGCCCATTACCAGTTCTAACCCCCCCAGCCCACAGCCCATTACCAGTCCTAACCCCATCAGCCCACCTCCAGTCTTAACCCCCCTAGCCCATTACCAGTCCTACCCCCCCATCGGCTCAAGTAATTTTAATAATAAAATTAAACGCTGGCTGCTGCCGCTGCCGTCGTGGCAGCGGCAGCATGGACTGTCCCGCGGGGCCCCCTCCTCCTGACTGAATCCGTCCCTCCCTCCCTCCGTGCCGGCTTTGAGAGGCGCGAAGGGAGAGTGTCTCCCTCGCGTTTGAGACGCGAGGGAGACACTCTCCCTTCGCGCCTCTCAAAGCCGGCACGGAGGGAGGGAGGGATTTAGCCGGGCGAAGGGGGCCCCGCGGGACAGTCCATGCTGCCGTGGCAGCAGCCAGCATTTTTTTTTTTATTTAATTTTAAGAACCCTAACAATTTTTTCAATTTTTGTGGGCCCTTGTCAGCTGTGGGCCCTACGCCACGGCATAGTTGGCGTATAGGTAAATCCGGCCCTGACTGCGGTACGCAGTTAGTTACACATCTTGAAATGTAACTAACTGCACTGTGGTATCTGCTGAGTTAGTAGTTGACACAAGGTTATGCCCTCCAAATTAACTTCAAGGCACAGTCCCTGCCTATCCCATACCCCATAATGGGGATTGCCAGGGCAACTGTTTGACGCCACAATTAGCGCATGCTAACAGTAAATGCCTTTTTGTAAATAGTCCCCTATGGTGATAATTTTATAACAGGGATCCTAGATAAGGCGATGGAGATGGCACCCATTTTGAACCTATTTTATAAACATGAGTTTATCTTTATAAAATGCTACCGCAAGTTCCTGCACAAATGGTGCCTAGATTACAGACTGCAGGCATAACACCTGCTCACGAGTACTTACTGTATAAATGTCAGCATCCATCTTACACATGTACATGTATATTTTATAAAATACATGTGCACTTTGTGACTCTGCCCACGCTCTGCCTAATCTCTGGTCCTGTGCACGCTCATCATGAAAGCACGTGCTGGTTTGCATCACAAGTACTTTTACACAGGTCTTAATTTCTGGGGGAACAGCTTGGAATACAGTTCCACCACTTCTTTTCAGATTGCCGAGTAGCAAGGCTGTTCTGCTCCAGATCCTTCTGCCTAGGTAGCCTGCAAGGAAGAGGAGGGGAAGGGGCAAGTATGGAGCACAGCAGAGAACAGTCACTCTTCTCCCTAATCCAGCCTCTTTACTACTGTTGCTCCTGCTCCTGGCCCACCCACCCCTTCCCTGACATCACAATGCCACTTCTTTTTTTGTCTAGAAATTAAGCTCTGCTTTTACACCTGACCTAATTCTATAAGAGCCCACTTAGGCACCCAAATCAGTGTTTGAGGCATGAAAAGAGTTTATAAAATTATTCTCTATATCAGGTTAGATCTCTGAGATCAGAAAATGAAAATGTGGTTATGTGTCACTTCACCAAAAGATATAAGCTAAGAGAAACTCAAAATCAGACCAAACTGAGATCTCTCTGCAGATGCCACCCCTTGTTTGCAGAATTTATTACTTAGGGTTGTTTGCTTAACAGAATATCCTTTCACCTTTAGATGCATGTTAAAAACCTAGCAATTTCAACAGGCCTCTTCCATGTGATTTTGAATTAATATATTAGGTCTATTTCATTTTTTACTTAGAATTGGTGGGCTTCTTATGCACAACCTACACATTCAGAAAATGATAGCCCTCCCAGCTATAGACACTTCTCTTTTATAAAATGAAATTAGTATTACATGTGTGTATTCTACTACTACTACTACTTAGCATTTGTATAAAGCTACAAGACGTACACAGCACTGTACTGATACATATAAAAGACGGTTCCTTCTCATTAGAGCTTACAATCGAATCAAGACAGACAACACAATAGTTGAGGACAAGGATATATCTAGGGGAATGGTAAGGAAACACATAGGAGACTAAATGGATCAGGATCCAAAAGTAGCCTCGAAAAGGTGAGTTTTCAGCCTGTATATGAAAAGTGCCAGCGAAGAAACCTGATGCACAGACTCAGGTAGTTTGTTCCAGGCAAAAGAAGCAGCAAGGTGGACAGATCGAAGTTGACAGTAGAAGAGAACGGCACAGATACAAGGGATCTGCCAGAACAGCAGAGTTCCTGAGGAGGGGTGTAGGGAGAGATGAGAGAGGAAAGGTAGTGAGGAGCAGCAGAACGAGTGCCCTTATAGGTCAATAGAAGTTTGAACTAGATAAGGAAATGAATAGGGACCCAGTGAAGCGACTCGAGAAGAGGAGTTATATTACTACTACTATTAATTGTTTAAATAGTCTTACAAGGCATACACAGAGCTGTACAGACATATATAAAAGACTGTCCCTGCTTATCAGAGCTTACAATCTAATCGAGACAGACAATACAAGAGATGATAAATGGTTACAAATAGGGAAAGGTAAAGAGACACAAGGAAAACAAGGGATCAGGATCCAAAAGCAGACTCAGAGAGATGCGCTTTTAGCATGGATTTGAAAAGGGGGAGAGATGAAGCCTGACATACAGACTCGGGTAGTTTGTTCCAAGCATAAGGAGTAGCAAGGGAAAGGATCAGAGCCTGGAGTGGGTAGTATTAGAAAAGGTCATAGAGAGAAGCAGTCCAGTGGAAGAGTGCCGTTCACGAGAAAGGAGTAGGGAGAGAGGAGAGAGGAAAGGTAGTGAGGAGCAGTACATTGAATACATTTGTAGGTTAGAAGGAGAAGTTTGAATTGGATATGAAAACGAAAGGGAAGCCAATGAAGTGACTTGAGAAGAGGGGGTTATATGAGTATATTAGGGTTGGTGGAAGATTATATGAGCATATCGAGGCTGGGAGAATATTCTCATTTGACATTTGATTGCACCCATCACATCTGGTAGCCCAACAGTGGTATAGAAATCCCTTTTCAGGTTCTACCACAGTTGATTATGAGTAGAAAATTTATTATAGCTCTTAACCTATCACATAGGAAAAGATGGGCTTGATATTCAGCACCAGTGGCTAGCGCTGCTAAAGTGTCTAACTGCCAGCGCTGCAATTTAAACTCGAATACTCAATGCAGGGCCATATCCGGGTCTGGCATCGAATATCCAGGTTGCCTGGATTGCTGTGAAGCTAAACGGGCAGTGGCCATATTCAGTCACTATTCGGATAGCTTCTACAGTAGACGTTAGTCCAGGGTTTCCTGTACTCAATTTTCATCATGTGTTGCTAACTGGGCAGTGCTCAATATTGCCACTACCCAGTTAGCAACCCTCGAATGCCCCCAGTTACCATCCACCCTCGAATGCCCCCAGTTACCATGCCACCCTCGAATTCCCCCAGTTACCATCGTGGCATGTAGCATCAACAGCTGGGGATATTCAGCTTGGGATATTCAGCGGCACTAACCAATGTTAATATCACTGAATATCCGGCAGAGTGGCATTTATATGGTTTGCAGGTCTTCAAACCATGTAAATGCCTTTGAATATCCCCCAATGTTTTCAGCTATGTTGAGAAGGAGTGAAAAATATCTTTCCTGTCCTCTGCTGAAAGAGAAAAGAGTTGGAACAAACTATAGCAAGAAGATGTTGAAGTAGCTGCTTTATGACTAGGACAAACTGATCCTCCACTGAAAGTTGGGTCACTACAAGAGAGATATAATACTGCTTGATCATGGTCTGGAATGGCAATTCATGAGCAATTTCTGTGGCAATCAAAGCATGGGTTTCAGTAGAATGCCAAGGACAAGACTTGCAGAGCTTGGTGTCCTACTATATCAGTAGTGGTTAAAAGGAGGCAGTTTTTATGGTCATTCTGCCATCTTGAGATATAAACCATAGTAATGAATATGTGAGCTATGTATCACGGCAAAAGCATGGCCAATTCCCTGATAACTGAGGTACAATAAGCTTGATTCTATGCTGTTGAGTTCTATGTTTAAACTTTCGTGTGTATTTAATTTATGCTGGCCTATAAACCATTCATTGATGAAGAATATGTTTGTCAGATTGTATGTGCCTATTTCTAGGATTCAGGTGTAGGGAAGGGATCCAGATGTGAAGGGGTTAGATGATACAGAGTGCTTTTACAGTTACAGTTGTAGTTAATATTATTGGCATCCTTGTAGTTCAACCCCCTTATAGCCCTGTTCTGTTCTGGATGTAGAGGCCCTCTGTAAGTCCAGTGTGAACAGGAGGCACAGAGGGCGTCATGATTCTGATCCCGGGGCACGTCTAGCCCCTCAGGATCAGAATCGCGAACAGTCCTGTACATGCAAGCTGGGATTGTGACTCAGCCTGGCCTGCACATACAGGACATGCCCTCAGTCAGGGCTTTACAATGGAGCCATGGCACCGCGGCTTCATTGTAAAGCTGTGATCACGGCTGCTGGCTCCTGAAAAGCTTTCCCCTCCTCCCGACCCCCAATCCATCCACCTACAGCCAGGGTCGGGCTGCAGAGAATGTCCTCTGTCCTGCACCGCCTCATCCGCACCCTGGGCCACCGATCCATGTTGTTCAGGGAGGTTATTCCACCTCAGAGGTGGAATAACTTCCCCATACAAGTCGCCAGCCCCGTACAGGGCTGACATTAGAACCGAACCTGTGCATCCAGAGCCGGCGATGCCCTCTGCCTGCCCTAACTCTGCCCCCGCCCCGCCCCTTCTCCGCCCTTTCTAACTTACCTGAACAACTGTTGGGGAAGTTAGACACCAGCGGGTGGAGGCACCGAATAGCGGGGATGGCCATCCCATTGGGGCAACCAGTCCAAAAGCGTGGTAGGAGTGGAAAGACAGAGTCTTTATTAAACCATTGACAACCCGACACAGGCCGTGTTTCGTTACCCTTCGTCAGGGGTTTGTCAGGCACAAACTAAAATACAAAAAAAATACAAACACATAAATATTTAATATCAGAAAAGAACAGATTACAGATGGCACAATCTGTAAATAAATAGATAAAAAAACAAATCAAAAACAATCAATAGCAAACAAACAACCCATTAAAACTAAAATAAAATCTATCATGTTCAATAAAGCCAAAAGACAAATATACTCGAGAACTTAAAGAGGCTTGTAACATATAAAGACATAAATACCTCTGTTGAAGACCTTTGAAAACAGAAGGTCTTGTACCATGCTGTTATAAAACAACTATAAAACTGTGTATTCTGGAGAAGACATAAATAAAATGGTTAAAAAACAATTTGGTTAAAAAACAATGTATTCAATTAATATAATGAATATACTAGATAGAATAGTGGAACAAAGAGAGACGAAGAAATATAAAGAACCATAATGGCTGACCATAAATAACCCTTATATTGAAGGGAAATTGGGTGCAGGAGTGAGTCAGTAGGAGCAAAAAACCCCCATGAAAACTAATACTAGGGGGGGGGAGGGGGGAAGAACCTTCTTAGTGAATGCGTTTTGAGGGACTGATATACCTGGGTTATAAATTAAACAGAACGGGCATGAGACACCAAGCTTGTAAGAAAGGCAGAGCAATGTTTTCTGAGGCTGCACTCAATGGAAATGGTATAACTTAAAAAAAAACAAAAAACGGGTGAGTTAACAACAGCAAACATAAATGGTGCAAACAGCACTGTCCTGAATAAGCAGTGTGCTACAGACATAAAAATCAAAAAACATGTGTGTGAATTCTGAAGTTAAAATATTATAGCGCCTAAAAACAGCATTATAACTAACAGGGGAAAACGATGCTCTCTGGAAACTTTAAAGGACGGACTTGGAAAAGGCTTTCTGCTAATTGTGACTGATGGTAACATGTTGCATCGTCTGAACAGGAAAACAATTGCTAATTATTTCAAATAACGCAATTGCAAATACCTTTCCTTCACTAGCAGCTGCTTACAACTGTAAAGAAAGCAGTGACTAAAAAACACCCGCTCTTGCGCTTTAAGGAAGGAGACCCAGGGGGTGAAGTCCATTCGAAAAACATCGGGAAACCTTGAATGAAATAACTCTGCTAGATCAATCATAGAAAAAGTCACTCAGAAGTATAAGAATATCCGAACAATTTTAAAAAATTTAAAAACTTGATGTCCTGTATAATAAATATCTTTTAAAACCACATTAATAAAAACGGGGTGAGGCTTGCACATATGGTCAAAAAATAGAATTGAAACATGCACACGAACGGTGTACCAAGTACCGAATGATAGAATCACAGCATAAATATACAAAATTATATCTTGTAGGTATTACTAATAGAAACAGGTAATAAAATTAATAAAAAATAAAAAAGGGGGATAAAAATAAATTGTATAAATTATAATAGCATAAAAAATGAAAATAAATAAGAACGTAACAAAATAAGTTAATAGAATCATGGCTAAACAAATATATACACGAATACTAATAAAAATGTAAAACTGAATGTAAAAATGATCTTTAAACAGACACAAGGAGTCCCTCAAGGATCTATCCTCTCGGCCATCCTCTTCAACCTCTACCTCCAACCACTCTGCTCAATTATTAGATCACATGACCTCTATGTCCACATCTGCATCGATGATATTAAGATGTACGGTCTAATCGACACAAACCAACCCAATCTATCTGCTCATTAACAATGTTTCACCAAAGTAACCAACTGGCTAAAAGACAACAACCTCCAGATAAATTACAATAAAACAGAAGCACTCTACATAATGAAAGTTACCACCTTTGTCCCCCCCCCCGTCAATAACATTGAATAACGTAACAATCAATACCCAGAATTAAGTCAAATACATTGGAATAACCCTCGATCAACACCTCACATTCAAATCCCACATCAGCAACATGGCTAAGACAATCTTCTACAAAACAAAGACACTTCAGCTCCTACGCTCACATCTGGAACCTTACAACTTCCGTACTGTCCTTCAAACCTCCATAATACCTCACCTGGACTATTGCAATGCTATATACAATGGCCTATTCATGCTCCTCCAATCAACACTTCACTCAACAGCCAGGACCCTACAAGCTGCAGCAAGACATGACCACATTACACCTATACTCAAACAACTCCACTGGCTCCCACTATAGAGCTGAATAAAATTCAAAACTATCATCCTAATACACAAAGCACTAACTCTGACCCCACACACACCTCCGCACGCTACTCCAGACCTTCCAACCCACACAGATCCAGATGCACATCCATGATGAACACCCTCACAATTCCCCATATCAAAACGAAATCCAACCAGCAAGCATGCCAAAGAGCTTTTCAACTGTACGTTCTATCCACATGGAACAATCTATCAGGCCATCTCAGAAATATAACAGACCTCAAGACCTTCAGGAAACATCTGAAAACCCACCTATTCTCTGAACATTTCAAACCAATCACCTAATCCATCCCCCAATGGAAGCAAAAGCGGACTGACTAATTTCCCACTGTTATATATACAGTCAAACCTCGGTTTTCATGATTAATCCGTTCGAAAAAGTCTGACTAAAACCGAAACGTATGAAAACTGAAGCAATATTTCCCATAAGAAATAATGTAAATCCAATTAATCTGTTCCAGACACCCAAAAATATTCACAAAAAATACATTTTATAGAGAATAACTATATTTTACATACACAAAACAATGAGAAATAAATATGAATGACTAATGAAATGGATAAATGAACATTTAACATCACACTTACCTTTATTGAAGACTCTTGTTGGCATATGGAAGACGGCGAGGAGGGGAGAGGGAGGAGGAGAGGTTATTGTTTGGAAGGGGAATCCCCCTCCATAAGGACCTCAGGTATCAAGGCCCTATCCGGGGTTACTTCCCTTCTTTGTCTTTTACTGGCACTAGGACCAGCTTGAGAGTCACTGGACCCCTGTCGCACATAAATCTGTCCAGAAAGGTCTGTTTCTGACGTCTCTTTAAGATTTGCCTAAAATGGAACAAGGCATTGTCATTGAACATGTTGCAGACACGGCTTGCAACAGCTTTGTTAGGGAGATATTTCTCCACAAAATTTTGCAATTCACTCCACTTTGCACACATGTCCTTAATCACTGAAGAAGGCACCTTCTCTCCTCTCTCTTCTTTTTTTTTTTTTAAACTTTTATTTTCATTTTGCAACAAACAAAAGAAACAACACACCAAAAGAGACAAAACAAGTATACAATAAGGAAAAGTAAACCCATTACCCCCCACCCCGATGCTTCTTCTCTACCCGTTTATATCAGCATGTGAGCGCTTCCAATTAACAGTGATTATACATCAAACGATCAAAAAAGTATCTACAATACAGCATGATCATGAGACAGAGATATATACAAAGTTAGACAGTCAGATGAGAGCATTTAGCAAAATGTACATATTCATTGAGCATCTTCCATTGAGACCAATGAAAAGGAGTCTGAACGGAGGAAGCAAACAGACGAGGTATTTGTTCATAGTTACTGTAGAGACAGGCATGATTCCACCATTCATTGGGGCTCAGATGGGAACTAATTTTCCAGTATTACTTAATTAGGGAAATAGCAATGCCAAGCATAAAGTTCGAAAGGAGATAAGCCATTTTTGGGAGAGAGGGGATCCCCGCAACTGGGCGAAGTCCCACTATCCTCCAAGAAAGGGACTCCTGAGAGTGCGAGATAGACTAAATACGACCCCAGACCCGACGCCAGTAATACTGTAGTGCGGGATGTTCATGCATAACATGAGGCAATAAACCAATGGCCGCAGGACGTGTCCAGCAACCATTGCCCTGAGTAGTGTTCCATTTGTCTAATCTGTGAGGAGTGTAAAAACACCGATGGGCTAGAAAGGAGAGGGTCTGAGTGAGTGAGGCGGGTCGGGAACCCGTGTCCCTCTACTCCAGATAAGGCTCCATTGCTCCGAGGTCAGAGTCACATGCAATTCTCTCTCCCATACTTTCTGCGCTATAGAGGTATCTCTAGTGATAGCATTACATAAGGTTTAGTAAAAGTGGATGCTACACCCGGTGAACTACCGAGAGATCGGAAAGTCTCCAATCAACCTTATGTAGAGAATGCCGATGGCGGGAGTACTCTAGTGCTCCGAATGCAATGCTGAAGTTGCATTGACCAGAGTCGGGAGTCTAAAGATTGCATAAGAGTATTAAAGGCACCTAAAGTGTCTAAAAGCATTGGTGGATAGTGGGAGTCTGATGGGAGAGTCATACCAGGGAGAAAGGTAAGAGGAATCGGTTAGCAAAGGCCCGCTTCTATATCTAGCCACACAGGTCTGCTCGGTACTGGATCTTCCAACCAACGAGCACCTTGTTTGAGAAGAAAAGATTGAGGGAACACTTGAGTAAAATCGCCACCAAGTATTAATGGAGCATTGGCGGAGGCCGAGGCCAACTGCGCAAAACTTGCATAGTAAGCGGGGTTGTCCACATTCGGGGCATAGTGCAAATACACGTGAATTCACTATCTCCAACCTCAAGGTGTACCCGGGCCCATCTACCCTCCATGTCAGCGCTAATATCAGGTACAGTAGCGTGCAAAGACTTCTTAACCAGGATGGCTATCCCGTACCATTTGGAAACGGTGGGAAAATAGGCAGCTACCATGTGAGGCCTAGCATTGAGTTTCAGTGTTTCAGCAGAGTGAAATGCGTTTCCTGAAGAAACACCAAATCAACATGCTCGTAGCTAAGATAGCTAAGGATTTTCTGTCCTTTGAGTGGACCAGTAATGCCTTTGACGATGAATAATAAGATTTTACATAAGGCCATTCAGAAAATTAAAAATTCTGAGCATGATAGCACACATAATTTCACTATGTCCCTCAAACTGACTGTATCTGGCTGTACACATGACATAGGAAAAATAAGCTAATATAATACAATGAAGCGCCCCACATTAACAAAGAAAACCGCAGTACGGTAGAGGAGAAGCAAAACCCCAAAATTACTGGCGACCATGTGTCTGCGGGGAGAAACCCCAGAGAAGGCCGAAATTGAAAAAACACATAACCTGTAGGACTGTGCGTGCTCCGAATCCGACCGAGGCACACATCATGAAGGGATAGGAGGCCAAAACAAAAGTCATACAGAGAAAGAAAGAAAGTCCAGGCCATTTCTGTGCTTGGCTATGACCGCCGCATCGGGCCCTTCAAAATGGCGGATAGAGCCGGCAGATAAGAGTCCAAGATTTGGGATTAGCGCATCTGCTCTGCTTCTTTGGAGTCCAAAAATGTTGATAGTAGATCAGGATCCTCGAACGTCCTGGTCTGGTTGTGGAGAGTCACTCGGAGCTTCGCTGGATACAACAGGCCAAAGCGAGCCTGTAGCTGTTGAAGTCGAGGGCGAAAAGCAAGGAGTTTCTTCCGACGGTCAACGGTAGGCTTTGCCAAATCAGGAAAGAAGGAGACCTTACGACCTTCAAATTCCAAATGATGATTCGCTCGGGCAGCATGTAAAATTTGTTCCACTTGTTGATATCGTAGCAAGCTAAAGATAATAGGCCGGGGGGTCGTGCGGTTGAGCGCCATGTGGGCAGGAACACGGTGTGCTCGATCGATTTCCAGTTCTCTGTGAAAAGTGATCTTCAGCAAGGAGGGAAGAGTTTTGAGCAAGAATTCTCTTATATCTCCTGCTTCCACCCCCTCCGGCATTCCGAGGAGCCTCACATTGTTGCGACGGGCTCGATTATTGCTATCTTCCAACTCCTTTTGAAGGTTCTGTATCTGGCGCTCAGCCTTGTCCAGTTTGCCCAAGCGCACCTCGTGCGAGTCGAGGACCCCCGCCATATTGTCCTGCCGTAATGAAAGACCTTCAAGTCGGTCCTGGAGCACTCCAAAGTCTTCTCGCATGGCTCGAAGCGCTTCTCCATTGGACTGCACCAATTCCTTCACGCCGCGTATTTCCTCCAAAATCTCCAGGTGCATTGCGGGGTTTTCACGAAATGGAACCATCTTCTGTGGGGAGGACACCTCTGTTTTGGAGCGTTTTCCGTGAGAAGAAGAAGGAGACCCGAAGTCCAAGCGCGCTGGTTTATGGGCCGCCATCCCCCCGAGGTGCCCCGGTCAGCTCGGAGCGAAATAGTAAATTTATATAGGTATTAAGTCAGGATTCTAAGTAGGCCTCTCGGGAGCTTCAACGCAAAGCGTCCTACCCGCTGGACATCAGGCTCCGCCCCCCCATCTCTCCTCTCTCTTCTTCCTCCTCCTCTGAAGCAATTTCCTCAGCTACCGTCTGTTGCTGTTCCAGTTGAAGGTCTTGCAGCTCTTCAGTGGTTAGCTCTTCCTTGTGGTCCTCCACCAACTCTTCCACATCCTGGCCACTCACATCCAACCCCATGGAATTTGCCAAAGAGACAATAGACTGCACAATAGGTGTAGGGTCGTCAGGGTGAGCCTCAAACCCTTCAAAATTCGTCTTGAGGACACATTCTGGCCACAGTTTTCTCCAAGCAGAGTTCAACGTCCTGGAAGTTACCCCCTGCCAAGCCTTATCTATAAGGCTTATGCAATTGAGGATATTGAAGTGATCCCTCCAGAACTCTCTTAGGGTCAATTCATTGTCCGAGGTCACTTCAAAGCACCTTTGAAACAGTGCTTTAGTGTAGAGTTTTTTGAAGTTTGAAATGACCTGCTGGTCCATGGGCTGGATGAGAGGAGTGGTATTAGGGGGCAAGAACCTCACTGTGATGAAACTAAACTCCTCCAACAATTGGTCTTCCAAGCCTAGAGGATGAGCAGGAGCATTGTCCATTATCAGGAGGCACTTGAGTGGCAATTGATTTTCCAGGAGATATTTCTTCACACTCGGGCCAAACACTTCATTGACCCACTCAATGAAAATTTGCCTCGTGACCCATGCCTTATTGTTAGCCTTCCACATCACACATAATTTACTCTTGATGACATTGTTTTTCTTGAACACTCGGGGATTTTCAGAGTGATACACCAGTAAAGGTTTCACTTTGAAATCCCCACTAGCATTACCACACAACAAAAGAGTTAGCCTATCCTTCATAGGCTTGTGTCCTGGCAGTGCCTTTTCCTCCTGCATGATGTAGGTCCTCTTTGGCATTTTCTTCCAAAAGAGGCCTGTTTCATCACAATTGAAGACTTGTTGGGGAGGAATCCTTCAGCCTCTACGTACCCCTTGAATTCATCAACGAATTCTGCGGCCCCAAGTTTGTCCGAACTTGCAGCCTCGCCATGCCTTATCACACTGTGTATGCCAGTTCGCTTCTTAAATTTGTCAAACCAGCCTCTGCTGGCCTTAAATTCAGTAACATCAGCACTTGTTCCAGGCATTTTCTTTGCGAGATCCGCATGCAACAGCCTTGCCTTTTCACAAATTATCGCCTCGGAAACACTATCTCCCGCTAACTGTTTTTCATTGATCCACACCAACAACAACTTCTCAACATCTTCGATTGTTTGCGATCTCTGTTTCGTTAGCGCATTTACCCCTTTTGCAACATCAGCTTCCTTGATTTTGTTTTTCTTCACCAGGATGGAACTGATTGTTGATGCGGACTTCCTGTATATCCTGGCGAGATCGGCCACGCGTACGCCACTTTCATACTTTGCTACGAGTTCTTTCTTGAATTCTATCGTGTTTCTTGCCTTCTTTGTCAAAGGGCTGGCACTCGGAACTTTCTTTGGCCCCATGGTGGCTTATTTAGCAGTCGCACTCAATGAATGCGTGGGGTGATGCTCACTCAACGAGAAACAAAGGCAGACTGAGTCCCAGTAGGGGGTCCTAATTGAGCGTCGGAAGCATCGGAAGCATCAGAACAGCTCCAGGCACTTCTCTCACCTCACCGGACAGCACACAGAGAGATTCTGATCGCCGACTCTCTTCCCCGAAGCATCAGAACAGCTCCAGGCACTTTTCTCACCTCACTGGACGGCACACATACAGATCCCTCAAGGTTTCTGACTGCACTGGCAATGATCCCCGGCCTGCTTTTTCTGGCCAGCCCACTCCTCTTCCTGGACGGCCCGGGGGGTCCTCACAGCGCCCGAACTTGACGCAATCTGGTGCAGGTGCTTCACCTGTACCCCTTCACACTGCTAGGAGCGTCTCTCTTGCCTCCGCACCTGATATCCTCACCGGCCTTTTTGCAGGGCGGCCACGTGCCTCCTCCGGTACTCTCTTCTCTCCGCCACTGAGAAATTTCCCGGGGCTTGCGCTACCCGCACTCACTCGCTACCGTAGTCTGGGCTCTCTACTCTTTATCTCCAGCAGTCCCCTTCACCCAGCCAGCGTTTCGCACCAACTTATTGCTTTGTATGTTAGGTTGTATTCCTTTGGTTAGTGGCTGCTTTAAGGCCTTAGGCTCAGCTGGATCCCACAGGGCTTTGAGCTGGCTAACTGGTACGAGATGTTTTTATATTTCTTTCTTCTTTTTTTTTTATTATTTTTGCTTAACCTACAGTACCTTATTCTGTGCCGAGGGTGGTTTCCTGCTACTTCCTGGTATGAGCTTTCTCTTTCTTCCCCTTCGCTGCTGGATGCCACTCGGGTTTCACTGCTCCTTTTTTCCCCTCCGATCTTCCTGCCATGTTCTTGCTCTCGCTACTCCCCGAGATGGCTCATGTACGTCTGTGCCGCAGCAGTCCCCCGACTCACTTCGCCTGTTCACAAGGCTGTCTGCTACACAGTCCTGCTCCCCGCCGGGTCTCTTACGTGGCTCCTGGTAATGCACGTTTGTTCTCCGACGCTCTCCCCAGCACTCCGTTGCCTTCTCATCTGCACTATCACGCGGTTCTGCACTATCACGCGGTTCCCCTCTCCGCTGCCACAATCTTCAATTTATGAATCCTCCGTTGGTTTCTGCGGCCCCTTCATTGCTCCGCTGCCCGATCGCTGCTAGGGAAGCACAAATTCCTCTTTTGGCAGGCTTTGTAATGGAGCTCTTCTACAGCCCCGCCATGGAGCCCGATGACGTCACCGGACCATTTCAAATTGTACGAAAACCGAGCGGACGTACGAGAACTGAGACAACATAGCAATGAAAAAAAATCATCGAAAACCGAAGCTAACGAAAACTGGGGCATACGAAAACCGAGGTTTGACTGTACCTCCTAATTGTATATAGTTATGATCCCCTGTTACTGATGCATGGTTGTAAATAGTTATCATGATGCTGTTTATTGTTCTATGTAAATCGCCTTGACCTGGCAAAAGGCGGTATATAAATTTAGCTAATTAAATAAAATAAAGAAATAAAGCTTCTAGAAGCATCAACTGTTAACAGTATTGTAATTTATATCAAACTGCTTTAAGTGAAATGCATGTTATAAACATTTATAAGCCAGAAAACAAAACACTGTGAGAATAAACAATGCTCATTTTTGCACTAAACTCATTTTTCTAGCAGGTGCACACGTGTTCATTCTCAATAGCAAATCCCTAAATACTGCATAAGGCTTTAATTAGCTTTGAACACCTAATATAACTGAAATCCTTAGAACATTATATTAAAGCTTTAATGAGAGAAAGTCATCTTTTCTCATGAGAACAATTATTCTTCCGCATTAATTGCATGATTAATTGCAATTCAAATTTCTAATCAATGCCACCTCCACATAAAAATACAAACGTTTGTTCAGCCACACTATTTTTTTGCATTTAGGAGGTGAACAGAGAAAAAATGCTTACAAATAACTTTAATAAAAGTAGATATTAGGAAAAACATAAATGGTAATTTGACTAGTTTGAAAAAGGCACTCACCGCCCTGTGTATATCCGCCCTATGTATATCCGACCCAACCGTAGATAATGATGAACTGTCCACTACCCTGTGACATACAGCTAGAATGTAAATAGTTACGCTGTTTGACCTGTAAATAATGCTGAGCTGCACGTATAACTTGTTGCCACCAACTTGTACATAGCTTACCTGTTAGCCCTGTATAAAATACCCCATTTTTTGTAAGTCCAGTGTAGACCATCCTACACTGCACAAATGTGTTGCCTGTAAATCGCACTGATGATGAATAGCGCGGTATAGAAGAAACATTAATAAAATAAATAAATACATAAAATAAATAATAAATAAATAATAAATGTTTGCAGGAGGAAAAGCCATGATACAGTAGATAGTCTATTAATGAACTACATTCTTTTCTAAAGACCTGCCTACAAAAATTTGATTCACCAAAATACATACACAGCAGCCTACAGGGCTTGTATGTATAATCTATTCATCTCCTATAAATTAACTAGACTCTAACCTTTGTCCCAGGAATTTAACTGGACAGAATAGATAGGTCCTATGGGCCTTATCTACCATCATATTCTTTGCCTCTGTAGATGTCCGTCCAAAACATAATTGCTCCTCCTTCAGTGAGCATGACTTGCTGGAACATTTTTCACTTGGTGAAACATGGGAAAATGTCTTCTATCACATTTATTCAAATCAATCAAAAATCCCACAAAAACACTTCTCAGATTTCTAGCATGTTCGAGAGCTTTCCCTTTCAAAGTTGATTTTTAAGAGCTAGCTCGGCTTTTTTCCAAAACGGAAAGTGGATGATCATAAAAGCAAATTGAAGCGCTTTCATCTCTGCACAATTTGTCCCCCAGAGAAGTCTGAGTCATAGGATATGGCACAGATTATGGAAAGTTCCTTGTTTCTTTTACTTACTGTTGACCATGAAGATCAGGCACATACAGTTACTTCTAAATACAGTGACAGGCCAAGGTCAGTGTTCATCAGATTCTTGAATTATAGACAAAAGACATCTATTTTTCATCCTGCTATTCAAATGGATATGCTTCTTTACTTGGAAAATAGGATCATGCTATTTCCTTTCAAAAAGCAAAAACGTAATTCTTAGAAAATACATTACAGATGCTACCTCTAATTCTTTTAGATTAATTTATTTCATTTTCTAAATGCCTTCTCTCCTTAGATATGAAGAAGATGTTCAATCAGGTGAATTATGATTCTTTCAGAAGGCATGCTACACAGATTTGGTTTTAGAACCCATTTTATACATAGGATTAAAAGCATTAATAGTTCTGCTTAGGCTCAAATGAGCACTAATAAAATGAACTTGGAGATTTTTGTACAACTCAAAAGCACTTGACAAAACCAACTAACAGTCTTTCCATTTTCTTATTTTTTTAGTGAAAGATGCAAAAAATATATATCTTCACACATGTATTGCAATATTAATTATTTACATCAAATATGTCCCTATATCTGATATTTTATTTTCAGATACAACTTAACAAAAAATGACTAAACTCTGGAATGTTTTTATTAAAAATTCCTTGCGACAGATAGGTGGAAAGACACATATTAAGAGCTATAATTAGAAAAGAAAATCACCTGAAGCATTCTTTCCAGTTTTGGAGGTTGCACACTTGAAAGGGCATAAGCAGGGTGGAGCTAGTCTAGGGAAGAGCTACCAAAATAATGTGATGAATGCATAGAACAATCTCCTAGAGCGGATTGTTGAGGCTATAACAGTAACTGACACCAAAAGGGCATAGGATATGCACAGAGGATCGTTAGTGACAAAAAAATGAGTAGATAAAAGAAGCACAGTCAAGGAGAAACTGTTAAATGTTTCGTGTGTTGTATTCAAAAGATTTAATGAGTGTCGGGATTATCAGAATGAATGACAAGGTGACTAATATAAAATGTTAGAAAATTCAGTTGAAATGTGAGCAACTATACAGCCAAGTTTGACTGGCTGTGATGATAAAATTAAATAGCGGCTGGATCTGCTTGACCAGTTGCAAGTATGATAATAACTAGAAGTCCAAGTGAAAATTCAGGCCTTCATCTAGCTGAATCAATCAGGTAGGCTACAGAAGGGACTCTTAAGAGATGTCTGAATAACAGTTACAGTAGTACTATAGCTATTTAGATTATTACTGCTTTTAGAGTTCTCAGGGGCTTACTCAGGTCTTATATATCTAGGTATTTGTCATTAGGAACATGTATGCAAAACCTTTTCATGCTAGTTAGTATTTGTCCCCGGATCCTGTTTGATTAATTTTCATACACTGAATTGTCACATTAGCCCCCATTGAGGTCTATGGAGCAACCATTTTAAATGTAACAGTGAGGCTTTGCATCCATTTTCAATTGAAATTACTTGAAACTTGCTAGTAGGCATCTCTAACAGAGGCAGTAGCACAATGAGCCATCAAGAATGTCACAGACACCCCACAACACCAGAAGATGACCAAAGGAAGACTACAAGCCACCATCAGAAGAGCAAAGCAGCACAAAGAGTGGAATAAACACACCAAGGCAGCAGAAGAGGGCAAAGGAGCAACAAAATTGGCAGGGGAGCACAAAGGAACTTTGAGAGGATTAAAACAGCATCAACAGCATGATGCCTCCAAAGCACTGGCAGAGCAGTTAACCGGGTAGCCAGACCCGGCGCTCACCCTATGCTTATACCTTGCTTTCACCCCCCCCCCCCCACCCCCGGACCCCTACCCCCTTCCTCTAACAGCTTTTCTCTTTTACCCTTCCCACAAATTACTCCAACAGCCAAGTATGGTAACAACTGGTCGCAGCTTTATTTCACATAACAACAAAACCATAACAGGAACAATGAACCCACACCCCCCCCCCCCCCCCCCCGCGGAGCGATGCGTCACCAGCCATGCTACTAGCAAAGCGACCTCGCCTCCGCTGCAGCCATGGTCACACCACCGGCAACGTTCCGACCACCCCAATCCGACTTCGCCATATTACTAGCAAAAGTCTTCCAGGGGTAGTCCGGGTCGAGGGCACCCCGTCCCCGTCCCGAGTCGCCTAAGGCTCCGGACCCTGGAAACCTCTGGGATCCCGCCTCACCCCCCCCCCCAGCTGCGACACCCCAACACCAGCCTCGCTACCGCAAAGGCTGGGTGGGCGGGTGGGCTGCCACGTATCCCGCCAAACTGCCTGTGCTCTGGCGAGTCTCGTGCACGCCAGAGCACATGGCTGCCTGCGCCCTGATTGGCTCCGCTCGCTCCCCTCCCGAGCGGAGCCAATCAATTTAAACCATGCACCGCGTGCACATCGTGCACGGCCCGCATGGCCCCCATTCCTACCCCCCACCCCGTGCACGAGCAGGGTCCTGCACCGGGCAGAGCACCTGGTTACGAGCAGACGCCGGGACCCTGCCCGCGCCTTTATTCTAACCGGGTAGCCAGACCCGGTGCTCACCCTATGCTTATACCTTGCTTTCACCCCCCCACCCCCGGACCCCTACCCCCTTCCTCCAACAGCTTTTCTCTTTTACCCTTCCCACAAATTACTCCAATAGCCAAGTATGGTAACAACTGGTCGCAGCTTTATTTCACATAACAACAAAACCATAACAGGAACAATGATCCCACAAACCCCCCCCCCCCCAGCGGAGCAATGCGTCACCAGCCATGCTACTAGCAAAGCGACCTCGCCTCCGCTGCAGCTAGGGTCACACCACCGGCAACGTTCCGACCACCCCTATCCGCCTTCGCCATATTACTCGCAAAAGTCTTCCAGGGGTAGTCCGGGTCGAGGGCACCCCACCCACGTCCCGAGTCGCCTAAGGCTCCGGACCCCGGAAACCTCCGGGATCCCGCCACCGGCACAGAAAAACTTTAGCTGTGCCGCCCCCCCCCCAATTACAACAAGCTGCGACCAGTGTGGCCACCCCGAACAACGCTTTCCAACACCTCCTGCCAGTCGTTCAAAAGCAAGTCCATCCCAACTGGCGAGAGATGCACACCATCCGCCCTATACAACCCTGAACAGGCCACATCAACCCACACATGCTGCACCTGATACCCCCCTCTTTCGCAGACCCATCTCCCAATCTGCCGATTTATCTTGGTCAGCCCGCGGGACCATCGTCGCTGGCCCCAGGACGACAGCCGCGGGATAATGTCCGACCAAATCAAGATGACTCTGTCCAGCAAACGAAGCAAAGTCGTAAAGTCCTTTTTCGCCGCCCTTATCAGCTGCTTGCAAGACCACTCCGACAAATCGTTGCCTCCAAGATGCACCAGCATGACCGCCGGCCGCCCTCGAACCCGCAGATGATGATGAAGCAAGGGCAGCAGTTGAGTCCACCTCAGCCCCCGCTCACCCAGCCATGCAATCGCCACCTCAGCCGGGTCGAGCCCCAGATTCGTCCCGATAGGCCGCACTGCCACTCTCCGACCAGCCCAAAAGACAAAGGAGTGTCCCAGCATCCAGCAGCCACTCTCCATCCGCCCCACACCTGCAACAGAAAATAACAGCATTAATAACCCCCCCCCCCAACCCTGAAGGGCTTCTCACAGCCGCACATAACCTTGAAATGCCTTAGATCGCCAGCGGCCAATACTCTGGATCTGATCCCCCGACAGACCCGCCGCAGCCGCACTGGTGGCGGCCCCGATGCGAAAAGAGTGAGCCGAAAACAACCCCGGATCTTCGCCGATCCTGCGCAGAGCCAGGCGTAAAACCGCCGTCACCTGATACCTGGTCACGTATGAAGAGTTCTCATGAACGAACAGCGCTTCGCCACCACCCGGGCGTACACCCAAGTAGTCTTCAAGGGCCGCTACAGGGCAAGACATAACCCACAATCCTTTACCCTTTTGGTCAGTTTTGGACTTGGCTAAAAGTGCACGAATGCGGCCCGGCTCCCTCCACACGTGCTGCAACCGCAAACAATTACCCAACCCCACCTTCACCGAATCCGCCGCCAGCTCACCGACCCAAAAGGCCCCAAAAAACGCTAAACAAAACACCGCTCGAAATAGAACTACCTCGTAAGGCGACGCCGCCACCCCCGACAACACGTGACACAAGCGCTGCAACAAGTCATGTGTAATTGGACGCCGCCGATCGCGCCGCAGTGGCAGTGCCCACTCCCACCCTTGCATTAAACGCTGAGGCAGGCGCCCCTGCCCTAAGCCCGGCCAACTCACCGCCCTGGCAAAAAATTCAAACCCCGCCAGATGCCCCCTCACCGCCGATCTCGGAAACCCCCTCTCCTTTGCCCACCCAACATAACTCCCCAGCATATACTCCGACACCTCACTTCCAACACACCCCTCACCCTGCAGATACTCCCACACGCGCGCACACCCCCGTCGATAAGAATCCCACGTGTGCTCAGCTACCGAATTCCTTAACAGGTTCTTCATCTCGGTAGGCCACAACTCCACAAGTTCCAAGGGACCCTGAACCCTTCCTCGTCCGCCTCCGGCGCCAACTGCCGAAACCGCTCCCACTGCAAACGAGAAAGAACATCAGTGATGGCATTAGTATGACCAGGAATATGGCGGGCCTTCAAGTCCACGTTCAAACGCAAACAGGCTAGAATGACTTGGCGCATTAAGGCCGCGACCGTACAGCAGCGTGGCGTATAACGATTCACGACGGCCACCACTGCCTCGTTATCACACCACCACACCACCCTACGGTTGGCCAATCTCTCTGGCCATAATGCAAGTGCCACTAGGATTGGAAACAATTCTAGAATGGTAATATTCCTCAAAAGCCCTTCAGCCTCCCATTCCGGCGGCCACCGTTCAGCACACCAAGCCCCACCGAAATTTATTCCCAGACCAACCCCACCCGCCGCATCCGAATACAGCTGCAAATCGTCACTGGAGAGCTCCGCTTCCCGCAACACCGAAGTGCCATTAAAGTCCCTCAAAAATAGCTCCCAAATCCTCAAATCCTCTTGCATCACTTTTGACACTCTGATACGATGGTGAGGCTTCCGGACCCCCGCTGTCGCCGCCGCCAAGCACCGAAGGAAGACCCTCCCCATGGGAATGACCTTACAAGCAAAGTTAAGAGAGCCTATTAAGGCCTGCAGTTCCCGCAGATTCAACTTAGACGAGGCCAAGGCATTAGCCACCAGCACCTTCAATTTTTCCACCTTCTCCGAGGGCAAGCGGGCCTCCAAACTTTGCGATTCCAATTCCACTCCTAAAAAGGTTAACCTTGTCGTCGGGCCCACCATTTTACTCTCAGCCAACGGCACCCCCAACTCGCGAGCCAAACTACCAAAACCAACTAACAGCTCGCTACACCCTACGGACTCTGCTTCACCCACAAAGAAAAAATCATCCAAATAATGCACAACCTCCCCCCTCCCAACTCTCCGCACCAAACTCCAGTGCAGGAAAGAGCTGAACTTTTCAAAGTAAGCGCAAGATACCGCACACCCCATGGGCATACACTTATCAAAATAAAACGCCCCCTCGAACTGAAAACCCAACAACCTGAAGGAAGATGGATGAACCGGCAACAAACGGAACGCCGACTCGATATCAACCTTCGCCATCAATGCCCCCCGCCCCGCTCTCCTGACTAACTCTGCAGCCTTGTCAAAAGACTGATAACGCACCGTGCATAAATCCCGCGGAATCAAATCATTCACGGAGGATCCAGCCGGGGAAGATAAATTGTGAATTAGATGAAACTTTCCCGGTTCCTTCTTCGGAATAATGCCTAACTGCGATACCACAAAATCCGGGAACGGCGGCTGCCGAAAAGGCCCCGCTATCCTCCCCAACCGTAATTCCTCTACTATGTTCCCCCGTGCTATAGCTCCCCAGCGCCGCACACTGGGTGAATTGCGTGGCGAGGAAACCACAACCACCCCATGCACCGGAACCACAAAACCCAAACTAAATCCCAACTGCAACACTAACCTATCCTGCCTTCGCGGATAAGCACGCAACCACGAACACAAGAGCGGAACCTGAATCGGCGAAGGGGCCAGATCAAACAGCCCCCACTTACTTGAGGCCAGTCGGCGGCTGAGCCCCGCGCCCTTTTTTAACACATTTTGCTGCCGCATGGGGACCTCCGCAGCTCGAGCACGCATGCCGGAACTTACAATCCTGGAAGGGACACATCAACCGATTAAACCTCCAACACACATCACTCCCTCCTCAGGGGGCCGGCCGAGCCGGTCCTGTGGCGACTCCCCCCCGAAAGGAATGAGCCGCCCCCCCAACGACCACCGACCCCATCCTACCTCCGCTTCCCCCACTCCCCCCTCCCTTGACCGACATCTGCGTTAGCCAAAGGTTAATGTCCTGCGTGCCCCACGTTAAAAACTTATTCTCCTCCATTTTATCCCTGAATTTCTCATTGTAATTAAGCCACGACCATCCTTCATGCATTTGAGACGCTTCAAGAATCGAATCCGCATAGGATAACAACATCCCGGACTGGTGAGGAAAATGATGCCCCCACACACTCGCCAACCGCAAGAATGATCGCACCCAATTAATTACATTCCGCGACACCTTCCGAAGCCGACCCGCCTTCTCGTCCTCCTTTCGCTTCTTATTACTGTCCCCAGAACGCTTCCTTCCTTCCAGCAAATGAAAAATATCAATATATTTCCGCTTCTTAATCTTTCGCCTCAGCTTCTTGGGGACCCCTTCCCACAATTCCGACAATGGAACCAAAGAAGCCGATCCCTCACCAGCTAAACTCGCCTCAACCCCACCCCCCACAGCCACCCCATGCCCCTCACCGGTAGCCTCCGAGGCTCCAGACGAATCCGACGATGATGATGAGGAAGACGAGGAGTTACGTCGATAACGACACCCCCGCTTCCTCTTTCTGCGCACCTTGCCTGGCTGATCGGACCGCGACCCCCGCTCGAGCGATGTGCCACCCTCAGCCTCTCTCAACTCACCTGGCGTGTCATCGATGCCGCGTGCCCCGGACGAGAGCAGCCCATCGCCTCTAGGCCCCGCTGGCCGCTGCAGATCCGCTGCCCCAGAAGCCTGGACGCCGACTCCAGCTGCACCCACTTCCGCAGGGGGCCTCAAATCCATACTCCCCTCACTGCAGGACACCACCGCCGATGGAGCAGCACCCGACGTTGCCATATAGGGCACCTGTGAAGACAAAATGGGAAAACCCAATGCAGACAAGCCCAGAGCACCCCTCGGGGGCCATGCCCCAGTCCAATCCGCCCTAGATGAACCCTGCCCCCTCCCAACCAGTGCTCCCACCCAGACCGCTGCCCCGACGGCCCAGACCACCCGGAAGGTGGCAAACCCACTACAGGAGGAACAAAACCCCCGACCGGAGACATCCACCCCCAAGCATCCCCCCCAGCCGCCCCAAATACCTGCCTAGGTCCCCCCCCATTGGCCCAAGGGGCCACCTCCCCACCCATGCCCCTGCTCCTGATCCATCCTGAGATTCCGTCCATCCACGCCTTCCACCTGCCCCCCCCTGGAACCCATCCCCCCTACAGGGGTCTCAACTGGCCCTGCCGCTGGGGCCACTGCCAGCCGCTGAGGCCCAATACTCTCAGCCTGACCAGTGGGCCGTTCAAGATGCCCCTCCCTAGTCCTTGGCCCCCTACGCCCCCTAACCAAACCCCCAGCACCTCTCGCCCCCCTTCTCCCAACCCCATGTTCACTTGCACTCCCAGACCCTGAATGCACCGATTTGCCCAACCCCCTCCCCTCTGCCCTTTTCCTTGCCTCCCCTGTCTGCCTGACCCCCCTGCCGCCCCCCCCTCTTGCCTGCTTCCTTCCAGCCATCCCCCTGTGTTTTGTTCGTTTGTTTGGGGTTTTTTTTTTTTTTTAATAAAAAAGCTGCGTCTTTTTATTACAAACGGCCGACTACTGGAGCACTGCCCCAGGCACACCTCCCTGCCCTGACACAAGCAGTTTCGGGCTCACCCCGACGCCCGCGAGCCCCCCTGCCGCCCACCTGACACTTGCCTTCGCAGCGACCCTGTGCTCCGTCGGTGCCCGCTCGGCCGCAAATCCAAACGGAGGAGTGGCCTAGTGGCCTAGTGGTTGGGGCAAGGTACTTCGGGCCGGAAGGTCGGGGGTTCAAATCCCACTAGAGGACAGCAATCTTGGGCCGGAAGGACTGGGGTTTCTAGTCCCACAGGTGCTCCTTGTGGTCTTGGGCAAGCCACTTAACCCTCCATAGCCCATGTTCCCTGTAAAATAGTTCTCTGTGTGCTGTGCTTTCCTGTCTAATCAATGTGTTTATACCTCAAAACATTTCCTGTCATGATTTGACAATTTCCAATCTGTAATCAAACCGCTGCTGATCGCTGGAAGTAGCGGTATACAAATGTATACTAAATAAATAAATAAATAAAACCGCCACCACCACACAGGCACTCTCGCCCTTTAAACGCACGCGAACTCCCGCCGCAGATTAAAGGCCGTTTTCTCCCCGCCGACAGCACAGATCTCACAGCTCGCCTGCCGCGCTAGATTGAAGGCCGTTTTCTCCCCGCCAACAGCACAGATCTCACAGCTCACCTGCCACGCCTCCCGCCAAACTGCCTGTGCTCTGGCGAGTCTCGCGCACGCCAGAGCACATGGCTGCCTGCGCCCTGATTGGCTCCGCTCGCTCCCCTCCCGAGCGGAGCCAATCAATTTAAACCACGCACCGCGTGCACATTGTGCACGGCCCGCGCGGCCCCCCTTCCTACCCCCCCCCCCCCCGTGCACGAGCAGGGTCCCACGCCAGGCAGAGCACCCGGTTACGAGCAGACGCCGGGACCCTGCCCGCGCCTTTATTCGAAGCAACAATAACACTGTCCATCTGGCTTCAAGGCGGTGTGAGTAGGCCAAAGCTGCAATAACATTGGTTGGAAGGCACCGTAGAATCAGAAGAGGGCCGATACAGCACCTTCATTGGATAGAAGGCCCTAAAATACCTGAAGAGTACCAACATAGCAATAAGATAGGTTGAAAGGGTGCAAAACACCAGAGAAGGGCCAACACAGCAGCAAGATAGGCTGCACAAGCCCAGGTAGCAGCAATTGGATGAAGTCAGTTAAGCTGTGTGCCTAGAAATTAGAGTCCAGGCATTGAGGACTTTTATCTTAGCACAAGAATCTATAGTGAAGAATAAAAGTTTACCCTGGGCTAGGGAAAGTATTCATGGATTGAAATTCTGTGGGATTTAGATAAAGAGCATCAGATATGATTGTATGATATATAGATACATAAGACAAGGGTCTGCATTAGGAGTCACTACCCAGGAAAAGGATCTAGGCATCAATACACTGAAATCTTCTGTTTAGTATATGGTGGTGGCCAAAAAAGCAAACAGAATATTAGAAATCATTAAGAAAGGAATAAATAATACAATAAATTGTATCATAAGGCCTCTGTATCGGTCCATGGTGCAACTGCACCTTGAGTATTACGTACAGATCTGGTCTCCATAGCCCAAAAAATATATAGCAGTATTAGAAAAGGTACAGAGAAGGGCAAGCAAAATGATAAAAGGGGATGGGACCACTCTCCTATGAGGAAAGTTTAAAGAGGGCTGTGTGAATCACCCAGAAACTTGGTAGCACTTTACCTTAGAAACACAGGTCAGGGCACTGTGTAGCAAACCAGCTTTTATTAAGTTGTCTTAAGTAGACAGGGTAATTTGAAATCTTTAAGTTCTGTCTGCTCTGTACTTAAGGGCATTTGGGTTACTTTTGTCTTTATTAGAATCTCTCTGTCAGTATGTCCTAACTTCCCTCTTTTGCTAGTATCCTTCAAGGATACATCCTTACGAACCATGCACTCTTGGGAGACTGTCTGCTTTCCCCTATTATGTATTTTAAAAGCTACTCAATCTCCTTTTTAAAGGTTAATGCCAGCAGCCTGGTTCCTTCCCGGTTAAAGTGGAGCCCATCCCTTTGGAAAAGCCCTTCCTTTCCCCAGAATGTTGCCCAGTTGCAAACAAATCCAAACCCTCTTCCCTGCCCCATTGTCTTATCCATACATTTACAGTAGACTCCGGAGCTCTGTCTGTCTTTTGTGTTCTGCACGTGGAATGGGAATCATTTCAGAGAATGCTACCCTGGAAGTTCTGGATTTCAACTAACTACCTAAAAGCCTAAATTTGGCCTCCAGAACCTCCCTCCCACCCTTTCCTATGTCATTGCTACCAAAATGTACCAAGACAGTAGACACCTCCCCAGTAGACTCCTCCCTAGACTCCATACCTTGTCTAGATATGATAGAGGTCTATAAATTAATGAATGGAGTGGAGCAGGTAAACGTAGATTGATGGTTTACATCATCAAAAAATAGAAAGACTAGGGGACATGCAATGAAGCTACAGCGTAACCCGTTTAAGACTAATAAGAGAAAATATTTTTATCACTCCGATGTGTAATCAAACTCTGGAATTCGTTACCAGAGGATGTAATAAAAGCTATTAGTGTAGATAGTTCTTAAAAAGGTTTGGACAAATTCCTGGAGGAAAGATCCATAAACCATTTTTTAAGAAGACCCAGGAAATCCACTGCATGCCCCAATACGCATTGTGGAACGTGTGTGTCTTTATGGGAACCTGCTAGATACTTGTGACCTGGATTAGCCACTGTTGGAAACAGTATACTGGGCTTGATGGACCTTGGTCTGACCCAGTATGACATATCTGATATTCTTATGTTCTAGGTTAGGGCTCTACAGCCTGATGAAGAGATAGCAGAGGGGAGATATGATCAGTAGCTTTTCCAGCCCCTTTTCTACCCATGGTGGGTGCCCCCTCCCTTTAAACCTTTTTTTTTTCCATTTGAACATACAATAAGTTCACAAACACCTAACCCTCTTGTGTGAATCTTTGTCATGGTTGAAAACCATCTAACTTCACCTTTAAAATATTTATTATTGGGATCAGAAGGCTCAGGGTAGCCCTTCTGAAACTTGGTAGCATGGAATACATCTTTCTCCATGGACAAGCAGGAGGGAAGTCCTCATATATGGGTGATGTCTCCAATTGATCCCGATGTGGAAGCATTCCCCAACTTCTATTAGAAGCTTTTAGGAGACTGCACCGGATCTGCGAGTCTGCCTTCCCATCTGCCGTCGCAGCACCATCTTCTACATTCTTCATTCTTCCACGGAGTCCCATGGACATTGTTTCAGTCCTCCACCAGCAAATGTGTTTTTTTTCCCCCTTCAGAAGCCTTCATGGCCCGTTTTGTGTTAGTGCCTACCATCAATCATATCAGTTTTGTAGGTCACGGTGCCTTCTTTGGTTCCAGTGCTTTTCAGTAACTTTTAATTTCTCGGCTGTTTCCCTATGGACCAGCCAGGCCCTGAGTCACCATTGAGCCATTTGATTTTGCCATGGCCATCTTCCTAGAAACCAGCCAGCGGGTTCAAGAAGTGCACCAAGTGTGCCAGGACTATCTCTGTCACTGACAGGCACAATTGGTGTCTCTAGTATCGGGGTCACGATCACCAGCTCTCTTTTTGAAATCTGTGTTTGCAGATGACAAGGAGAGGCCTGAGGGGTCAAGAAACATAGAAACATAGAAATATGAAGACAGAAAAAGACCACATGGCCTATCTAGTCTGTCCTTCCACATCAACAACTACAACAGTCCCCCTTTTACCCTCAAAGATCCTCTGTGTTTGTCCCATGCTTTTTTGAATTCAGTTACTGTCCTCACCTCTACCACCTCCACTGGGAGACTATTCCACGGATCCACTACTCTTTCTGTAAAGAAATATTTCTGCATATCACTCCTGAATCTATCTTCCTTCACCCTCATCCCATGTCCCCTCATAGCAGAACTTGCTTTCAATTGAAAGAGGCTCTCTACCTAAACCTTTATGCCACTGAGGTATTTAAACATCTCAATCATATCACCTCTATCCCGCCTTTCCACTAAGGTGTACATATTAAGATCCTTAAGTCTGTCCTCATATGCTTTATAATTAAGACCACTAATCATTTTAGTAACCACCCTCTGCATCGACTCCATCCTGTTCACATCCTTTTGAAGGTGCAGTCTCCAGAATTTCACACTATACTCCAAATGAGGTCGCACCAAAGATTTATACAGAGGCATTATCACCTCCTTTTTTATGCTAGCCATTCCTCTCCATATGCACCCAAGCATCCTTCTAGCTTTTGCCCACTCTTCTTTAGGGACAAAAGTACTTCCCCCCTATACTATATTGCTCCCTTGGATTGCTGCAACCCAAATGCATGACTTTACATTTTTTAACATTAAATCCCAGCTGTCAAATTCTAGACCATTCTTCAAGCTTAGCTAGATCCCTCCTCATATTATCTACACCTTCCTGGGTGTCTACTCTGTTTCAGATTTTGGTTTCATCCGCAAAGAGGCAAACCTTACCCGACAGCCCTTCTGCTATATCACTAACAAAGATGTTAAAAAGAATCGGACCAAGGACAGATTCCTGGGGTACACCACTGGTAGCATCCTTCTCCTCAGAGTGAGCCCCATTTACCTGTACTCTTTGTCGCCTCCCACCCAATCAAATTCTAACCCAAGCTGTAACTTTAGGGTCAATCCCTAGGGTGCTCAGTTTGTTTATAAGTCGACTGTGAGGAACAGTGTCAAAGGCTTTACTGAAATCTAAATACACCACATCTAGGGCTCTCCCTCGCTCCAACTCCCTGGTCACCCAGTCAAAGAAATCACTCAGATTTCTCTGGTGAATCCATTCTACCTCGGATCCTGTAATCCACTGGACTCCAGAAACCTCACTATTTTCTCTTTCAGCAGCGTTTCCAATAATTTACTCACCACCGAAGTTAAACTAACCAGCCTGTAGTTTTCAACCACATCCTTACTTCCGCTTTTGTGTAAAGGCACCACATGAGCCTCTCTCCAGTCATTTGGCACTACTTCTGACTCCAACAAGGCATTGAAAAGGTCAGTCAGTGGAGCTGCTAGAACGTCCCCAAGTTCCCTCAGTATTCTAGGGTGTATACCATCCGGTCCCATCGCTTTGTCTACTTTAAGTTGAGCTAGTTTCTCACCTGAGTGAAACAGAGAGAATCCTTGGTTGGACAGAAGTCTGATTCATTGTCTTCAGTACTGCCATCTGTTTCAATGACTTCCCAGGAATCCATCAATGGTGCATTGACATCAAGAGGTTCTTGGGTTCAAATGCAATCGAGCACCCACAATGCCCCACAACATCAACCATCAGTAAGTTCCTACCTGGAGTCAAGAAAGGATTTGGCCTCATCTCCTTTGACGTTAAAGGGGAAGCAATCTGAGCACCAGGTGAAGGCATGGGTGCAATGGCATCAGAGCTATTCGAAGCAAGACATCGAGAGTGATAGGTGCAAGTGGCCCATCAAGGTGCTCTGGAGAGAAGCTCCTTATTCTCCAGGGTTTTGGAGGGGATGTGGCTGGCTCCCAACAGCCAAGGCCATGCTGATACCCTTGCATAAATGCTGGAATTGTCGGTCAAAGCTGCTCAGGCCCCAAGGTCTTCAGAATTGGCAGCCATGGAGGAGTGCCTCCTTCAGACACTTGAAGTCTGTATTGCATCATTGCTGGAGAAACAGCTGGCTGTGCCTCAGTGACCATGGCATCATAGTTGAGTGCTGTGCAGCAGATCCTCAAGACACACACTCTGCCTGTGGAGGCATCGACATCAGGGCATCAGAGAGAGCCATCTCCCTGTTGAGTGTCTCAGGTTCTGATATCCCGAAAAAACATTGGAATCCTTCGATGCATCATTGATCCTGTTGAAGGTCTCACTTCTCTCAAGGCAGAAGGGAGCTCCAGGAAGAGTCTTAGAGGTACTTAAACTTCCTTTCAGACTCTGATGGCTGGGTGACTGATATGGAATCGTAAAACGTATTGGAGAGCAGGTCTCCTGAGCTCTCATCTGATCCCTCCCCTCTGCACAAAAGGCAGAGGTCTCCTCTGGAAGACATGTCTTTCTAGGATTTCATGAGGGATATGGCAAAGGCCATCCCATTTTCAATGGAGATGGAGGATGTGCAGAGGAGTTGGAGATCCTCCAATTCTTCTCAGTCGCTAAGGAAGCTGTGCCATTGATCAGTAGAAGGCTGGGCTTGATGTACAGGGTTAAAAAAAAAACCTCTGGGTTTAAAAAGCCTCAACTCCCATACCTCTCCTTAGTGACCTTCCCTTAAAAGGATCAAGAGCACCAAGACTTATTCCTCAATGCCCCTGGGAGGCTCAGATGTTGGACTCCTTTGGAAGAAGGTGCTTTCATAGCTCCATGCTTGTGACTTGAGTACACTCTTACCAGCTGTACACGAGCATATTCTTGAAGGACATCATGTATGATCTTGCAGACTTGTACCAGTTCCTTCCCCTGGAGAAATTGGAGCACTGTCATGCCCTGGTGGGCCATGGCAAGGATTGTTCAAAGTTCCTGGTTCGGGCAACCTACGATGCCTTTGAGGCAGTGTCTAGAATGGCAGCAGTTGGCATTGGGGCTAAACAGACTTGCCTGTCTTTAGTCCTTCGACCTGGAACAGTTGGTGCAAAATAAGCTTGCAGACAAACCCTGTGGTGGAGAGAACCTTTAGAGAGTAGGTGGAGGAGAAGGTGGAGATCATAGAGAAGCAGCACATTATCCTCACCAGGTTTTTGAGATGCATGTCCGAACCAGCTGCCTATTGCAGGAGGTATCAAAATAGAGGCCACAAGAAGACTTACTACCTGCAGAGGTACTTTCCTGATACGTATCACTGGTCAACATTGAAATCATTACAGACTTTAAAAGGCCCTAATCTGTAGTATCTTGGTGAGATGGACGAACATGAATATAACATTAAAAAGTTTTTATTGCTCTCGTTTTGAAGATACTGCATATAGTTCATTTTTGACGTTTCACCGTGTAAATTTATCCAGTAGGACATCAACAACATCCCAAATAAGCCTTGGATGATGTAATATTACATCACATTACATAATACCAGCATGCACACATCATCCAGAGTTGATTACATCATTTTCTGATGCAATGCAATACTACTGCCAGATGGCTGCTGAAGCCATCTGACATCAGCAGTGTACTATACGCAGTCGGAAAGGTTGACCATTTAAAATATTTCAGACTGTGTGCGAGACAGTTTAAGCTACTGTTACATGTAATTTTTATTAATCATATAATTTTAGCCATTTAGGTACAATACAGAACATTAATGCCGCGAAAGTGCGTTAATACCTTTGATAATTTCTGCTACATTTGTGAGGAAGTGACATTTGCCAACCAGAAGAAAAGTATCACTTCTCAACTGAAGATGGCATATCATCTTTACTTTGGATGCAAGATTGGTGACTAAGACAAGCGTTGGGCCCCACATATATGCTGCGCTACGTGTACAATACAGCTTTCACAGTGGTTGAATTGCAAAAGACCATCAATGCTGTTTTCAGTCCCCATTGTGTGGAGAGAGCCAAGCAACCACATAAATGACTGTTACTTCTGTTTGGTTCCTCCTCTTTCCAGCGGAATAACGAAGCAAAAGAAGTCGAGCATAGTCTACCCAAACATTCCATCTGCATTGAGACCAGTTCCACATTGTGAGGGACTTCCTATTCCAGAACCTCCATCAGAATATTCTCTTGATTCATCTGATGAGGACAAGGGTGAGCCGACCTGTTCTTCTCTTGGTCCGTCAACATGCAGTGACCCAGATTTTCAATGGGATGCATATCAACTCCACACAGAATAACACAGTAAGAACTAAATGACCTGGTTCGTGATTTGGACTTATCCAAGAACAAGGCAGAATTGCTAGGATCAAGACTCCAACAATGGAATCTTCTAGAAGAAGATGTCAACATTACTTCATATGAAAAGCGCCACCAGCAGTTGGAGCCTTTCTTCAGAAAGGAAAGTAATCTGGTATTCTGTTCCGATATTGAAAGCCTCATGAATGCCTTAAAAATCACTCATGACCCACAAGACTGGAGACTATTTATAGACTCTTTGAAACTGAGACTGAAGGCTGTGCTTTTGAACAATGGAAACTGTCTTCCATCTATTCCAGTAGCACATGCCGTCCACATGAAAGAGACATACGATAACTTAAAGCATCTACTGACTTCCATTAACTATAACAAGTACAGCTGGCACCTCTGTGGTAACTTGAAGGTAGTTGCCCTTTTAATGGGACTGCAGCAGGGATATATAAAATGCATGCGTTTCTTATGTGAGTGGGATAGCCAAGCAAGGGATTGGCACTACTTGCGGAAGGAATGGAATCGCAGATAAAATGTAACAGTTGGAGAGAAGAATATCCAGCACCCAGCTCTGGTTGAGGCTCACAAAATCCTGCTACCACCCCTTCACACCAAACTAGGTTTGATGAAAAACTTCGTGAAAGCCATGGACCGCACTTCGCCAGTTTCCGATACATGCATGAAAAATTCCCTTGACTCAGTGAAGCAAAGATTAAAGAGGGAGTTTTTGTGGGTCCTCAGATTCGAGAACTCTTCAAAGATGACCGGTTCAACAACTTGCTGCAGGGTGATGCGAAACAAGCATGGAATGCTTTTTGCCTAGTGTCAACAAACTTTCTCGGGAATGTTAGGGCAGAAAACTACAAGGAACTAGTAGAAGACATGCTGATGCAGTATCAGAAACTTGGCTGCAATATGTCTCTAAAGATCAATTTCCTTGATTCCCATCTCGATTTCTTTCCTGACAACTGTGGTATGCTTAGTGATGAACAGGGAGAACGTTTTCACCAGGATATCGCAACGATGGAGCAAAGATACCAGGGAAAATGGTCCACTACAATGCTGGCTGACTACTGCTGAATACTCCCCAGAGAAGCTCCCGAACAGCTGTACAAGAGACAGGCGAAAAAATCTAAGAAGTAGTCTATGAATTGGTTTTTTACAGGTATTAACCAAAGGCCTATTATATTTACTGTTGACATGCATTTCGTGATGTAAACATTAATTTTTATAGATTACAAAACAACTAGAGCCAACTTTGCAATTTCACTGTCATATTTGTGTTCAGCATCTAAAAATTGATAAGAAATTACTATTTTTATTTCAGTAACATGACTTTTGTAAAAACATGTTGACCTACTCAAACCTTCCAACAAAAAACACAGACTCCTCACCTGCAGCATTGAAAAAAACCTCAAAAGTCTCAGCCTGCCTGCAACCAAAGCCAGAAGTGAGGTTTTGACTGGTTCCTGCAGAGCATAGCCAATCTGCTAGTGTCCACAGAGGAGAGCCCTCCAGTGGGAGGAAGGCTCAGTCTTTTTACCCACAAGTGGCCCTTATAACTTAGGATTTGTGGGTGCTATAAATAGTCCAAAGCAGCTACATATTGCACTTTGCTGAGCTGCAGCCACATTGCCCCCTGAGGGCATATCGCCTCAACACTGCATCTAAAGCTCTTTTAGGGAGAAATCTCAGCCCTTCTAGCTGATCTTGCCATTGAGCCTGTGCTGCAGGAGCAGATTGGATGGGGATTTTACTCCAGGTACTTTATGGTTCCCAAAATGATGGAGGTGGGGAGGGGTTCAGCCCATCCTGGACCTCAAAAACCTCACCTTCCTGATGCATGAAAAATTCAAGATGGTAAATCTAGGTACCCTACTCCCTTATCTTCAGAAAGACAATTGGCTATGCTCCCTGGATCTAAAGGATACATATACCCACACACTGATCCATCCTGTTAACAGGAGGTATCTCAGATTTGTCTTGGCAGAAGAGCACTTTCCGTAACGAGTACTACATTTTGGGCTGGCCTCGGTGCCCTGAGTCTTCACAAAGTGCCTCACAATGGTGGTGGTTTATCTCAGAACTCTAGGGGTCTTTGTCTTCCCTTATTTTGATGAACAGTTCATAAAAAGGACCACTCTAGATAGAGTCTAGTGATCAACCATTCAGCTGCTAGAGCTGTTGGGGTTTATAGTCAATTATCCAAAGTCCCACCTTCAGCCCGCTCAACAACTGACATTCATAGGGACTCTCCTCAGCACAATTCAAGTGAAGGCCTTCCTTACGCTAGACAGACTCCAGAGATTAATGGCCTTGGTTCAATATACTCAGCGGGGTCATCAGACAACGGTTCGTGGGATGCTGACCATGCTTGACCACGTGGTACATGTCATCCATGGCTCATCTTTCCACAAGACAGGCTCAATAGTCACTGAGAACTCAGTGGAACCAAGCCACCAACCACCTTTGGGATCAGATGACTGTTACCAGCTCTTTTGTCCAGTCCCTGCACTGGTGGTTGGATCATCAGAACCTGCTCATGAGTCTCCCATTTCAGAAGGCATCACCTCAGAAAAAATGACAACAGACGCATCCAAACTAGGTTGGGGAGCACATCTGGATGGCCTTCACATTCAAAGTGTCTGGTCTGAATAAGAGAGGCTGCACCAGGTCAATTTCTTAGAATTGAGAGCCATAGTGAATGCCCTCAGGGCTTTCCTAGAACAACTAGCCAGCCGGATTGTCCTGATTCAGGTCATGATGTACTACCTAAACAAACAGGGGGGCACAGGTTCATATTTCCTGTGCTTGGAAACCAGGGGCGACCCACCGTATCATAACAGAACTACCAGGACTCACAAAGCACCATACCCTACCTATCAAAAGGCAACACTGCAAATATTAAACCATTACATCTCAGAGAATACCAAAAAACAAACTTGGAATGTACAACAACACTGGAGAAATAAAACTATAAATTATTTCCTTTTGTACTAAACAAAGCAAAGACGTTAACGATGCACATTTCCCAGAGCTGACATAGTCCAGTTAATAAATTAAAAATTAAAAATGTATTTTTCTGCCTTTTGTTGTTGTTGCATTTTATTTTTCAGTTGCAATTTCTCCAGTCACTTTCTTCTGGTTTCTTTGTGTCTTCTGCTAACTCTACATTGTCGGCTGTCCATTTGTCCTTTCTTCTCTCTTCTAGTTTTTTTCCATTCCATCTGCTTTAACATACTGATCTTTCCCCTTTTGCCGAAGTGAAAAAAAACAGTGCTCTTAACTTCAGCGGCTGTCAGAGGTGAGCCGGGGCCTCTCCGTCTCCCTCTAAAGCCATCCAGCTGGTGCTGAATGTGTGGGATGTTGTTGGTGCGGGGCCCCCTGAAGCACTGGGCCCTATGCGAACAACATTCTCGTACAATGGTGGGCTGGCCCTGGTTATGGAGGTTTGCCATCACCTATGGGATGGAGTTCAGGGCCACATATCTACCAGGGGAGCAGAATACTGAGTCTTGTCCTCCAGCCATGCAAATGGATACTGGACAGGGGCATGGAGGACCACATCTTTCAGAAGTGGAATACTCCCTCAATAGACCTGTTTGCCCCCCAACAAAATACCCAAGTGTATCAGTTCTGCTCCAAAGTTGCCTTGCACAGCAGACTTGCACCGGATGCTTTTCTCCAGCACTAAGGGAAGGGCCTGCTATACGCATATCCTCCCATACCTCTCATAGCAAAATCCCTGCTGAAATGCTTAACAGACAGGAGTACGATAATACTCATTGTGCCATATTGGCTCAGACAGCTGCTTCAACTCTCCCAGTGGGAATCTCTATGGCTGGGCTCTGCCCCAGACCTTGTATCACAGGAAGATGGGAGGATGCTTCATCCTAACATTGGGTCCTTGGCCCTAATTGTGTGGATGTTGAAAGGATAATCCTCTCGGAGTTTAACCTGACCGACAGAGTAGCAGATGTTCTGTTGGCCTCTAGGAGGGCCTCGATGAGAAGATCTTGTGCATTCAAATGGAAGAGATTTGTGATCTGGTGCACAGAATAGACACTAAATCTTTTTAATTGCTCCACTGACAGACTGCTTGAATATCTCCTACACCTCTCGGAGTCGGATCTCAAATCTAACTCTGTCAAGGTTCACCTCAGTATGATTGGAGCATACCATCGCAGAATAGAAGTAAAGTCCATCTTGGCTCAGTTGTTGGTGGCTCACTTCATGCCAGATTTGCTTCTCTCGAAACCTTCCTTCAAGCCCCCGGTGGTGGCTTAGGACCTTAGTGTGGTTCTGGCACAGCTCATGTTGGCTCCTTTTGAGCCGCAATTCCTGCCCTATTACGTTCTTGACCTGGAAGGTCTTGTTTCTGGTGACAGTTATGTCAGCACACTGGGTTAGTGAGCTCCAGACTCTAGTGGCTCAACCGCTGTACACCAGGTTCCACCATAATAGAGTGGTCCTGAACACTCATCCTTGATTGCTTCCAAAAGTTGGTATCTGCTTTCCATCTTAATCAGTCAGTCATTCTGATGACTTAATTCCTGAGGCCTCTCGCCCACAGAGGGGAAGTGGTGCTGCATCAAGAGATATCCCTGCATAAGGCCTTCTCTGCCTTGGCCAATGAGGACGAGGAAATGAGGGAGGAACTGGCTGCAATGAAGCACACCTTTTCTAGGATACAAACTGTACAAAGTCCACCACCGCTCCCACAAAGAATCAAACACCCCAGGAACAAATGGATCACAGTGGGTTCTGGTAGATTGCGACATGCGACACAGAGGCATCCTATGCATCAGGAGATATCCCTGCATAATGCCTTCTCTGCCTTGGTGAATGAGGATGCCCAATCCAAAGAAACTGAAGGGCCCTTAAATGAGACAGACAATGCCCAATCTCCTGCTAAAGGACTAAATATGAAGAAAACTCACCAAACAGCAAACTACTACTACTTGGTGATTCTGTCATCAGGGGCATCAACTTGGGAACACAGTTCAAAGGAGAGAAGATAGTCAAGTGCCTCCTAGGCTCTTCAGCCAGCAGGAATACAAACCACATTGTTGAGGTACTTAGAGCAGAAAGTGAACACTTCAAACTTGATGTTGTTATCCACTTGGGCACAAATGACCTGGCTAGAAACAGTGCCTCTACAGTCCAAAAGGACTTCCAATCTCTGGGAGAGAAATTCAAGCCCATTGTTAACACTGTTATTTCAGCTATTTATTTAATGTTTTTTTCTATACCGCACTATTTATCATCAGCGTGGTTCACAGGCAAGAAAAATTGTGCAATGCATAACAGTCTAACATTGGACTTACATTAAACAGGGAGTTTAAAACATGGTGAACAAGTGAACTATATACAAATTAGTATCAAGGTTTTACATGTGATTTGGCATTATTTACAAATTAGACAGTATGACTATATACACATACATAATTGTATGTCACAGAGTTATGGACAGCTCATCCGTGGTTACCAGGGGGGGGGGGAATTATGGGGGGGGGGGGTAGCTTAAGTGATCTGATTACGGTGTGTGGGGTGGGTACTTTGTGGGAGCTGACTTGGGTCGAGATGCAGGTGGCTAAGTGATATCGTCTGAATTGGAAAAGTACTGAAGAAAGAGATGATGTTTGAGTGCCTTCCTGAACTGGGAGAGGTTGTTTATGGCACGAATGTCTGGTGGCAGGGTGTTCCAGCAAGAAGGTGCATATAGTGCAAAGCAACGGTTTCTTGTAGCCTTGGAGCATTTGGTGATAGCTTTCGGGAGAAGTATGGTGTTGTTGGTGGCTGATTTCCTCAATCTGTTGAGGGGGGTGGTCTGGACGAGGTCTGAGAGGGAGATGGACGTGCATTTGTTGATGGCCTTGAATGTCATTGTTAAGATCTTAAAGGTAATCCTGCAGTGGACCGGAAGCCAGTGCAGAAGTTTTAGGATTGGGGTGATATGGTCCTTTCTAGATGCTCCGTAGAGGGTTCTGGCTGCAGTGTTCATTGCGAGCTGCAAGAGGTTCAGCGAGCTCTTCGGGAGGCCGTGCAGTATGGAATCGGCGTAGTCAAAATGAGGCATTATTAGTGCTTGAAAGACTGTTTGGAAGTCTTTTGGCTCTAGTATCTGTCTCATGTGACGTAGTATCCGAACTTTGTGGTAAATCGCCTTTACCGTATTGCTTATCTGGGCATTCATGTTAAGACGCTGGTCGAGTGTTACACCAAGATATCGTATTGTCATTTTGGTGAGGAGCTCTGCATTGCGTACCTTCAGTGATGAGGGTGGAATGAATGCCTGGTTTCTGCTGATGAATAGGACCTCCGTCTTTTTGAAGTTTATTTTGAGCTTCTGTGTTTGTAGCCAGTCTGTGACTGCATCAAAGCATGTAGACAGCTGAGAGGTTGCATTCTCAGAGGTTCTACCTGTTCTTACTAAGGGGGCAAAAAGGCTGCATCACATTAACAGCTTTAATACATGGCTCCAGCCCTGGTGCAAACAAGAAGGATTCAGATTTATTGGCGACTGGGGTAACAGATGGAACAACAAGAGACTATACTGTGCTGATGGATTACATCTCTCTGTCACAGGGAAAAGAATCCTAAGTGAAAAATTCAAATAATATGTGGATACACATTTAAACTAGAAAAAGGGGGTGACGGATGTGGAAGGTCAAGCTCTGGAAGTCACCCCCTGCAAAAGCACATTAAAATCAGAAACAGCCACACTTTTAAACCACACATCAAAAACAAGTGGGAAGATGTAGGCAGAGTAAAATCAATGCAAAATACACGCAAGTCAGTTAAATGCTGGAAAGCAATGAGCACAAATGCTCAAAGCATAGCCAACAAAGTTCCGGACCTGGAAGCCCTAATGGTGGAAATGGATTTGGACATTGTGGCCATTACAGAAACATGGCTAAATGAATCTCATGATTTGGATATAGCCATAGCTGGCTATAATCTATTCAGAAGAGACAGAGAAAATGGAAGAGGAGGAGTAGCCTTGTATTTCAAAAGCAATATTAAAGCTACTGAAATGCAGGGGGCATGGGGAAAAGAAGAAGCACTCTGGATTGTGTTGGAAAGAGGAGATGGCACTGTCATCCATACTGCTGTAGTCTACAGACCTCCAACACAAATTGAAGAGATAGATAACGAACTGATTATAGATATTGCCAAGATAGCCACAAAGGGGGAAGCGATACTATTGGGTGACTTTAATATACTGGATATGGATTGGATTACTCCTTCTGCAAATCTGGAAAGAAGCAAAAAAATTGTGGATGCTCTCCAAGATGCATTACTTAGATAAATGGTGCTGGAACCAACCAGGGAAAGCTCAACGCTGGATTTAGTGCTCACCAACGGTGATAGCGTGTCGAATGTCTGCGTGAGTGCTCCTGTGTGCAGCAGCGATCATCACACAGTGTGGTTTGAGATAAAATCCATGGTACAGGCCAATCATTGCAAGCTCAAAGTCCTAAACTTCAAAAACACTGACTTCAATAAAATGGCAGAGTACCTAAAGGAGAAGCTGACAGGATGAAAGGAGATAGGGGTAGTGGAATTGCAATGGGCTAAACTAAAGGTGGCAATAAAAGGGGAAACAGATAATTATCTAAGAAAAGTAAACAAAAACAAGAGGAGAAGAAAACCTGTTTTGTTTTCCAAAGAAGTGGCTACTCAAATATAGGCAAAAAACACAGCTTTCGCAAAATTCAAAAGTTCACAAACAGAGGAACACAGAAATGAATACAGGATCAAACTCAAAGAGACAAAAAGAGAAATATGGATAGCAAAATCAAAGGCAGAGGAAAAGATGGCTAACGATGTTAAGTGTGGCGACAAACTTTCTTCAGGTATATTTGGGAAAGGAAGAAGATCAGACGTGGAATTGCAGGACTCAGAAGTGCTGCGAACGGACTCGTGGAAAGTGACATTGAAAAAGTGAAATTGCTAAATGAATACTTCTGCTCTATTTTTACTAAAGAAAGTCCTGGAGAAGGACCTCCTGTGACTCCCAAATATAAAAATGGGAATGAAGTAGATACCACACCATTCACAAAAGATGAAGTGTTAGAACAACTTGCAAAACTGAAAGTGGACAAGGCCATGGGACCAGATGGGATACATCCCAGGATACTGAAAAAGCTCAGAGAGGTTCTTGCAGGGCCATTTAAGGATGTATTCAACAGATCCTTGGAAACTGGGGAGGTTCCTCAGGACTGGAGAATGGCTGATGTCGTACCTCTACACAAAAGTGGCGACAGGGAAGAAGTGTCAAACTACAGGCCTGTGAGCCTTACCTCGGTGGTGGGAAAAGTAATGGAGGCGCTCCTGAAAGAGTGAATAGTGAACTTTCTCAAAACCAACAGGTTGCAAGAACCGAGGCTACATGGTTTTACCGAAGGACAATTTTGCCAATCTGAATGAGTTCTTTGACTGGGTGACCAGGGAACTAGATCAGGGGCATGTGATGGATGTCATCTACCTGGATTTCAACAAAGCCTTTGATACTGTTCCTCATAGAAGGCTTATCAATAAACTCATTAGCTTGGGGACAGATCACAAGATGGTAAATACAATCAGAAATTGGTTGACTGACTGATGACAGAAGGTGATGGGAAATGGAGCTCACTCGAATGAAGGGAAGATGATTAGCGGGGTGCCCCAGGGGTCGGTCCTGGGCCCGACACTGTTCAATGTATTTGTGAGTGATATTGCTGAAGGACTAAATGGAAAAGTCTGTATTTTTGCAGATGACACAAAAATTTGCAACAGTGTGGACTCCACCGAGGGAGTGGTTAACATGAGGAAAGATCTACAAAAGCTGGAGGAATGGTGTAATGCTTGGCAATTAAGATATAATGCAAAGAAGTGCAGAGTCATGCACTTGGGTAGCAGAAATCCAAGGGAAATGTACACGATAGGGGGCGAGAGGTTGGTGTGCACGGATCAGGAGAGAGACCTTGGTGTGATTATTTCTGAAGATCTCAAGGTGGCAAAACAGTGCGACAAGGCAGTGTCAAAAGCCAGGAGGATGTTGGGTTGCTTACAAAGAGGAATTACCAGCAAAAAGGAAGAGGTACTTCTGCCACTGTACAATCACTGGTGAGGCCTCACTTGGAGTACTCTTCAGTTTTGGAGACCATATCTTGCAAAGGATGTAAAAAGACTGGAAACTGTTCAGAGGAAGGCGACCAAAATGATTTGGAGCCTGCGTCAGAAGCCTTATGAGAAGAGACTTGAAGACCTAAATATGTACACTCTGGAGGAGAGGAGGGACAGGGGAGATATGATTCAGACCTTTAAATATTTAAAGGGAAATAATGAACAAACAAACCTCTTCCAAAGATAGGGAAGCTGTAAAACTAGAGGGCATAACAGGAAGCTGCAAGGTGGTAAATTGAAAGGCAATGTCAGGAAATACTTTTTCACAGAAAGGGTGGTGGATGCTTGGAACACCCTCCCAATGGAAGTGGTGGGGGCAAACACGGTGACAGAATTCAAAATGGCATGGGACAGACACAGTGGATCTCTTTACATCAACAGGATAAAATCAAAATAAACCTAACCATCTAATTTCTCAACAAATAGGGGTGTCCTACATGCAGTGGTGGGTTCCCCTCTAAACAAAGACATGGGGAGGGGTGGCCTGCACAGAGCAGCAGGTGCACCTACTCTTGTCATCATACTGGGCAGACTAGATGGACCATACTGGTCTTTATCTGCCGTCATTTACTATGTTATTATGTTACATGCTGGACTGTGAATGAGCTTTAGCTTTCTACTTAGAGTGGACAAAGGCCCACCAGCTGTTTGTTTCTTTTGATGCCAACAAGTTAAGTGCTGCCATTTCCAAACACACTATTTCAATTTGGCTGGCAGACTGCGTCTCTTTCGCTTATGTCCAGGCTGACCTGAGCCTTGATGGTCATGTCACAGATCACAATATCAGAGCCAAGGCTGTGTAGGTGGCCAACTTGCACTCGGTCACCATGGAAGAGATCTGCAGGGCTGCAATGAGGTTTTCTGCCACACATTCATATCTCACTATTGTCTGGATGGGGATTCCCAATGGGAAAGCAACTTCTGCCAATCGGTACTCCAGTATCTATTTGGGGATTAAAATCCAACTCCATTCCCCCAAGGCCCTACTGTCCATCCAGGCTACCAAAGGAAAACAAAAACAAAAACAACAAATGGTGAAGAAGCTGAATCAGATGAGTTCCCTTTTGTGAACTACCACTTCTGTACATAGTTGATTCTCCAGTTCTCAGTTCAATTTTGCCTCAGTTGGGCTTCTCAGCCTCCTCGGTTTTCAGTAGTGTGTAGCTTGGAAGTCCCATATGTGAGGACTTACTTCCAGCTTGTCCACAGAGAAAAGGTAGTTACTCATCTATAACATGGGTTCTCTATGGACAGCAGGAATAAGTCCTTACAACCCTCCCACCTCTCTGAGGAGTTGTATTCTCCTACAGCTTTGTTATCAGACTGGAGAAGATAACACCACTGCAACAGGTGGGAAGGGAGACATGCAGGTGTGGTACAGCCTCCCTAAAGCTTCCAATAGAAGTTGAGGAGTGTTACCACATGGGGCTCCATCAGAGACATCACCCATACCTGAGTATTTATTCCTGTTGTCCATGGAGAACACCTTCTACAGGTGAGTAACTTCCATTTCTTAGCCCTCTGGCCATTATGCTTCGGACATGATTCCTTTGCCTGCCAACAGCAATTCCCTTAACACAATATGTTCTAAGTCACCCTGCCCCTTCAAGAATAAGGGTAACCCAACACTCATGCTACTTCAGGACAATTCTATTTATTTTACCAAACAAATATGCAAATTAGAGCAGCACAAATGTTTTGTGCAAACATAATGAAATAGACTACTGTCAACTTCAGACTGCTGTAACTCATTGTATCAGGGACTACCAGCTCAAACCATCCAACCCCTGCAAATGGCCCAGAACATTGCTGCATGTGTCATAATGGGCTCCCAATTAAGAGTCACCCCAGATATAAATCCACTCTTAACATCTTCAAAATCCTGCATGACAGCTCAGCTGTGGTACTCCAGGATTTCAAGAAAAGGGATCCTGAAAACCGGCCAAGAAGAACGAACACTAAGAATGTGTTGCTTAACCCTAATGATTACTCCAAAGCTAAGAACGTTCTCACTAAATGCTCTGGCACTATGGAACTCTCTCCTTCATGATACCAAGAATTTCAGGAAGAAGTTAAAGAACTTATTGTTCACAGAGCACTATGACGATTTTACATAAAGCCAGGATTTAGATATGCCACCGCCGAAGATGTACTCTAGAATCTCAACCCAAAGCATGTTCACTACCTCCTCACTCTACCCATTGTATATAAGCTACTGCTTGTAAGTGGCAGAGTGCTTTAATCTACCCTGTATGCCAATATAATGCATGTACTCTCCCTGTTAGCACTTTCTTTTGCTTACAACCTGCACCTGTTACTCCACATTTTGAAACCTTCTATGTAAACAATGAGAGTTGAATGTAAACTGTCTTGATTTTAGGAGAAGGCAGCATATAAAACCTGTTAAATAAATAAATAACTTACAATGCATAGATAGAGGTGTCATTTTCAAGCGACTACTATGTGAATTGCATTGAGAGGGAGAAAATATTCAAACACCAAGAAATGCAGTCGGAAACCAAGAAAATGTGGCAGAAAGATATGAAGTTTCCTGTGTTGGGTGCCACAGGCTTAATTAAGAGGAATTTTCAAGCGCACCTTGATAAACTACTCATACACATAACATCTTATGAACTCCAAAGAGAGGCTCTCTTTGACACGATACAAGTACTTCACCGAACATTAGCAGTAAGTTTGAGAAACTGAGATCATACTCCACATAACCTGGCTTAGAAGTGAGGTTCATGACTGTGATGGTATGCACAAAACTCACCCATAAGAAAAAAATGTCCCACATAGATACAGTACCATACCATGCTAGAAATGCTCTCTGTGTGACCAATGAATCTGGTGCGCACCAGCCCCACCTTCCCCAAACACATGCAGTAACTCACTCTTTTGGAGCTTCCTGGAAGCACATTGATGATATCAGTGCCCTTTCTGTACTTGCGCCCTGTGCAGCCGCACCGCTCGCACAGCCATTGTTACGACCATACAGAGATAAGTTCCCTTAACAGCAACCCTCTAGAGCTCATGAGGGGTAGCAGATGACATCATAATTGTACACATGCATTTTGCACATAAATCTTCAGATGAACCACGATCTCATGTTACATTTTAGGTGTGTCCAATATACTTTTAGAAGACCTTTTCCATGAGAGCCTGGATGCATAAAAAGATCTTCCATTGAGAAATATCTGCTAGCAGAATTGGTTGCCCAACTGGCAACTAAGGTACCTGAGGTAGAGATTCATATGTTGTTGGTACCATCTCATGCTTCCAGAAGTACTCTTGATTTGAGTACAACGAAAGCCAAATTACAAGAAGAATTCAAAACTATCAGTACTGCAGCAAGCTGGCCTGAACAAGTATGAGCTATAGGTCAAGCAAACATACACATGGCCAGATGCAGACCAGGTGATTGTGGTACTAGGTAGGAAATATAGAAGCTGATATTCAGAGGGGAAGTCTGTAGGTGAAGCAAATTCAGATCCCAAGGGTTATCAGCTGGCGGCAATATTCATTCTGCTAACTGGATAACACACTGTATAAAGTTATACCACAAGAAAGGCAGGGAGGGAGGAGTGGTCTAGTGGTTAGGACAAGGTACTTCAGGCCAGAGGGCCAGAGGTTCAAGTCCCACCTAGGGACAGCAATCTCAGGCCAGAGGGATTGGGATTTCTAGCCCTATAGGCACTCCTCATGGTCTTGGGCAAGCCACTTAACCCTCCATTGCCCATGTTCCCTGTAAATATTAACACATGTGTCATATCCTCTCATGTTAAATATATCCCCCAATTGACCACTTTGACCCAGTGAAAAGCAGAATATAAATACAGCTAAATAAGTACATAAATAAAAAAGGCAGTCCTAATTTTATGCAGTTTGCTATTTGGATAGCAGCTGAATATCATCAGTATCTAGATAACCCTGGTGGTGAGTATTGAAACCATATATTCAGCACCGGAAGATATTGTGATTCTGGTAGTGAATATCTTGTTTCAGTTTAAATGGCACAGCCAACATTTTAAAAATCCCATTGACCACAGAGTCTGAATTTTGGCCCAACTTACCAGATACAGCTGTTGGTCAGGTCCCACCCTTCAAGTACTGAACATGCCACAGATAGCACCACTACCTAGGCTAAGATGCACAAAAAGCAGGACCTGCAGGGTTTTTTTTACAGATATATATCCAGATAGTAATAAAACAACATAGTCAATGACAACAGATGAAGACCAGTATGGTCCATTTTTTCTGCCTAGTAAGATAGCTAGAGTTGTAGCTCAATGAGGGAGAGATTTAAAAAAGTGATGCATGTTACAAGTACAGGTTTGTTATGCTTTACACTCAAGGGGGCTTATTCTGAACCACGAATAAGCTGGTTAGACATGCAGGATAGATGTTTTTCTCGTGAATATGTCTAGAACCATCTTCCGTGAACACGTGTATCTACACTACACGGCACCAGCACAGGAATCTCTGAACATGGGAGGGAGAGGGCAGAACATGGGCGTGGCCAGCCCTAGAGACATATAAAGCGTATTCAGTAGAGGCCAATGTATGTCTTCAGCGTTAGCCACAGACGTCCAAGTTATATATGCAGAAATGTGGATTAAGGCTAGGACAGAAATATTCTGCTCTGAACCCCAATGCATCCCATAGAGATGAATGGCTGTGACACGTCTCTACTGAACTTGTGTGTCTACTTTCTGGGAGTGCACAAGATGCAGTTGTATAGAATGGGATGCCCAGGTAAGGGATGTTTGTAAGGTTAAGGAACAATAAAAAAACACTCCTACAGAAATATAAAGCACTGCAATAGACTTTATTCTGGCTATGCTGACATTTGCTGCTTGTGCCAAAAGGGCTATTCTCAGCTTCCCTAACAATTCCAATGTCCAGAACAACGTGAATGTAGATGTAGGGATGGTATGTGAGGTAGTAGGGAGCAGAATTGTGTTTGCCTGAGAAATGCAAATCAGCTGTGGTGTCCTGAGATGCCACGCCATCATGGCTTCACAGCATTTGTGTATGGGTGCAGGACATGGTTTTGGCAGAGGATGGTAGCTCTGACTGCAAGTGAGAAACATTTGTGTGTGTGTATGTGTGTGTGTGCATGTGTGTGTGGTCTGAGTGTTGCATAGGAGGATCAATTGTGCTCATCCGCTAATCTGAGGGGACACGGATGCCTGGGCAGTACCTGGACTGTAGGGATGACCGCAGGGTCACCAGGTTCCAGTGTGATTGGGGAGGTTAATTCAGAAGAAATTCTCTATAGCAAAATGTCACAACATATCCCTGTCACTAAAAAGGGCCCCTCAGAATAAGAGCAGTCAACAGCACAAACAGCACTAAGACATGCCGAGGGGCACCATCATAGCTCTCTATAAATGTGCACAATTGTAGAGAGCGATGATGGTGCTTTTCGTCATTTATTAGTGCTGTTTGCACTGTTGAATAATCCCATTCTGCGGGTCCCTTATCAGTGACAGGGATATGTTGTGATATTTTGCTATAGAGACCCTCTTTTGATTTCTTCTGGGCCATCCTGAGCATTGCACAGACTGTTTTCAGAGATGACCAATGCAAGCATAACTAAGGATGTCTTCCACTGCCATGTATGTTGTGATGCAAGATATGTCATGTCAAACACATCACTTTCTACCTGCTATTGTAGAGTGCACTGACCTATCTTTGCAGCGTTCTGGGCATGCAACAGACTGGTATAAATAGTCTAGTTTGCATCACCATTTCTGTATCATTGGTATTCATGTGCACAACACTGTCAGTGAGTGGAGCAGCTTAGGAGATGCTTTACACAGAGACATGGCTGTTCACGGGTCTATAGTGGAGACGGGCAGGTTCAGGAATGTCTAACCTTTCAGAATACAGTGAGTGCAGGGACATACAAAGCCATTTGCTGCATATAGCCATGTCCTGTACTCTATAGTGCTTTGTTCATGCAGCACCAAAAATGTGTATGTCCCTATTCCAAAACTGTGTGTGCGTTTAATGCGGAATTCTCTTTAAATCTGGCACGTTTACAATTTGGACGTGCTCATGGCCAAGACATGCATGTAATGGAATTGTCCCCAAGGTCTATATTTGGAAGAACAATTGTAGAACTGGAATTTATTTCATAGTACAAGAACATAAGGAAAAGAAAATATAGGAAAAAGGACAAAATGAAGCAAGATGGAAAGTTGACAAGGGAGTGATTGTGTAGGAAAGGAAATTGCAAATGTAGATTGATGGTAGGACAAAGCTTAGTAATACAGTGTTCAATTTTCAAAACTACTGACATTCAGACACCACGATGGTTGGCCATGGCACTTAAATAATGGTGCAATATTCAATGCCAGTATCCAGAAAGGACCTGCCACAGAATATCCAGACTGAGCGGCGCTAACTGGCACTTACTCAGTTAATGTGATGTTCTGCTGACACTTGCCCAGACTGCAATTTAGGGCTCCTTTTCATGTGGCCTGAGTTGTCCAGATAAGAACCACTGAAAATCATGCTAACTTGGTAAGTGCCAGCACTTATCATTTAGCACCAGTTCCATCTACCCCTGTACTAACCAGACCTGGAGTTGTCTGTGGAGATATTCAGTGATACTATCTGGATGCTGCCACTAAATATCGTGGCCTGTCCCCCTTAGCCAACTGGTCTCCCACTGGCCAGCTAAGGGCTTTGAATATCAGCTTGACAATAGGTTGAATAGGAATTTTATGGGATTAAAATTTTCTGGAATACTTAAAGTTAGTGAAGAATATAGAGAGGGTAGGAACATGACTGAATTTAGGAGTCTGCACTTGGAGAAAAAACAGTGAATTTTGAATCTGTTGAAAAGAATGATATGCAGAACATGAAAGAGAGTAATGAATTAGACATGGAACGATGGAGTAAGAACTCAGAATAATTGTGGAGAAATGAATGAGAAAAAGGATATTCAAGATGAGACACAGGACTAAAAGGATTTACTGACTGCAACAACGATGTGGACAGAAAAAGAAAGACATCAATTGAAGATAACCTAAGGATATTTGTAGATGGAGATGAGAAAATGAAAATGGCTAGCCAGAGGGTCAGAGAGGGGTAAGAAGACCAAGGTAAGGAAAAAGAACGAAAGTAAATGAACTCAGCTCTATTTATGGTTAACTTTAGTCAGTGGGTAGAAATATAACTTTTACAAAAAGATAGTCAAAACTAAGATCCTAAATAGAATTAGTAGGCATGGGAAAGTATAGAAAAAGTTTCAAGAATGCCTTATGTCCCTCGGAGAAAAGTTGTATCTTAAATAAATGAGTAAGTAGTGAATATTGAAGAATAAGGATATTTGTTATTAATATTTAGACCAAGAATGTTTTTAGTTTTTAGCTGGATTATTGTTTTTAGTTGGATAATTAGGTTATTGGTGTGAAAATGAAATAGTGATCCATTCTTATGGGCCTTTTAAAATGGATGTTGTTTAATCTGTTCCAACCATCAACCAAGGCTTGCAAGATATTTGTGATTGGACAGTTGGATTTTTGGATGATCAATAAACCAAAACTAAATCTGGATAACTTGCCCCTTTTGCTAGACGTCTGAGTATATCTTTGATATCTCAGTTTGGGAGTGATGTTAGATTCTTCTTTAACTATGGAGGCCGAAACTGCTACTATTATGAATAATGCTTTTTTATAAATCAAATCTTGTTCATCTGTTTTTACCTTTTCCTGAGAATCCTACATTAAGAACTACTATCCAGATAAATATATCTCATACATATTCATCATGGATATCCTAAAAACCAGACTGGCTGGGATGTACTTATTTAGCTGTATTTATATCCTGCTTTTCCCCGGGTCAAAGCGGTCAATTGGGAGATACATTTAACACAAGGGGATATGACACACATATGCTAATACTTACAGGGAACATGGGCAATGGAGGGTTAAGTGGCTTGCCCAAGACCACAAGGAGTATAGGACTAGAAAACCCAGTCCCTCCGGCCTGAGATTGCTGTCCCCAGGTGGGACTTGAACCCCTGGCCCTCTGGCCTAAAGAACCTTGTCCTAACCACTAGGCCACTCTTCCATGAATGACTTGAGAAACACTGTTTAGACTATTTTATAGCAGTTATTAAGGATGTGAATTCATTCAAAATGACATGGAAAATATAAACATTTTATATATCGTATCATATCATATCATTTTTAACCTGAACCAACAGGGGAAAAATAACTTTTTTTTCCATTGTTGTTAATAGTTTAAAGACATGGGCTAGTCTCAAACAGGTTCTCCATGGCTTGGAGAGTACTAGACTCAGGAAAAACTGCCGTATTCTATCTCTTTAATATCTGCTTTGAGTCAATCCATTCTTAGCTGTGTCTTGTATTTCTGGTACTTTTTCCTGTTTCTTGATTGGCCCAGCAGGGACCAACCCAGGGCAATCTTGGGTATTTTTGCCCCACCTTTGGGCTTGTTCCCTGCTAATTCATTGCCCCTGTCCAGCTGCATTTTTTCCCCGAGTCCCTGCATTCGGTTCCTGTCTTATTTGCCTTGCTGATGCCTTAGTATTCCAGCTTCTTAGCAAGGCCTTTGAGTCCAGTAAGCCTTGTTACTTTTGTGTTGATGCAGTTTTTGGAGATACAGTAACATCAAAACTTACAGTGTCTGAATAATCCTAGTCTCATCTTGTTCTTGTCCACTATTGAAGCCTTGGGAGTCCTTGTCTAGTTAGCCACCCACACCCTAGCTAGGGTCTTGGTAGCAGACTGCATCAGCTAAAGCAGAGCTGCCAATTGCTCAGTTCTAGAAGAGAGATTTTTTGGCCAGTCCTGGTTTGGAACTTACATTCTAAAAGCAATGCGGTGCTTGTAGCCCCTGATTCTACCCATTGAAATCGGTACCGCATGTCCCATAATGCATCAGGATAGGGTTGCCTGAAATCTAGGACTGTCCTATAATCTCCCTCTTAGAAATAGATAAACCTGCAGCTCTGCCAAACTAAAGGTCCTGATAGATTTCAGCTACATTTGAGTGCCCACAATAGCTTAAAAGTTCCAGATAAAAGGAGTTAAGCTTGCCTGACAGCTAAGTGCTTGCAGTATGTATATCAAAGTTTTCCTGTCCAGTCTTAAGCTCAATGGAAAAATTCCTGCCTGGAATTTTTTGCATTGTGAATCTATTAATTTTTTACATTCTCTTATATACCATGCTATTCTGCATCAGTGTGGTTTATATTGAACAAACTGAAATTACATGGAACAGGGCATTACAACTTGGAGATAACTATTTTACAGGGAACATGGGCTATGGAGGGTTGAGTGGCTTGCCCAAGACCACGAGGAGCACCTGTGGGACTAGAAACCCCAGTCTTTCTGGCCCATGGTTGCTGTCCTCTAGTGGGATTTGAATCCCCAACCTTACAGCCTGAAGTACCTTGCCCCAACCACTAGGCCACTCCTCCACTCCTGCTCTAGAGACTTACTCTAGTGACTTTTCTTGTGCCATGTTCCTAACCCTCTAAGTCAGTGGTTCCAACCCAGTCCTCGGGTACCCCCAGGCCAGTCAGGTTTTCAGGATATCCACAATGAATATGCATGAGATAGATCTGCATGCACTGCTTCCATTGCATGCAGATCTACTGCATGCATATTCATTGTGGATATCCTGAAAACCTGACTGGCTTGGGGGGTACCCGAGGACTGGGTTGGGAACCACTTCTCTAAGTTATGGGAAGGTATTCTTGAATCCTTGTTGTTTTTTTTTCCTTATTGAATACTTGGACTTAAAAATTCTTGTGTGAAAATACCAGTTACTGTTATATTACCAGAGACATTTACCAAGCTTAATCCAGATCTTGACTGTCTAATTTGTGATCCAGTTCAGATATTCTGTGAAACCATCTAAGTAAAAAATGCAATTATCTCTCATGCTTAAAAATATCTGGTAACCTACCAAGTACCTTCTGAGCCTTTCCTTGAAATGTCTAATGACACACAAGATACATCAGAGCGGTCAAGTTACCCAGTTCCAAGAGGGAGATTTTAGGTCATCCTGGCTTTCTGACAAGCCTATCATGATGCATTATGAGACCTGCAGCAAGGATTTCAATGTTTAGAATCAGGAACAATAAATCCCACACGATTGGCCAAAAGTCTCCTACTAGAATTGGGTAACTTGGCCTCTCTGCATTAGAGAGTGAATATTGTACTGGCATACCCACAGGGGGTTTCACACAGACTAGGCCCAGGTGTGCTTTATTTTCCTCCTCCTCAAATGAAAAACCTTATTCTGGATTAATCCCCTATTGGATGAGATCAACCCACTTCTGCAATCTGAAAGTATTTATAACCACCATGGCTCTTAGGTTGGAGTGCCCTCACCTTCTCCAATGATTCCTAAGTCTATGACTTTGAGTCTTGCTTCAAAGCATCCTCCTCCCAAGAATCCAGCTCCTGGTATTCTAGTCCAGGCTACACTACCTTTGCTTCAGTGCTTCCTACTCCCAGGACTTCAAAATCCATGCCTCTACTGTTGGTTTCAGCAGATCTCTTTCTGCAGGCTCCAGTTTCGGACGCTTTAGCTGTTACTCTCATTCCAGAAAGTCAAGCTCCAGAAACTTCAGTTTCCAAGGTTGTTCCTGCTTCTGTGCCAGAGTCTGCAGTTCTAGACATTCTAATTTCCATGGTTCTAAACCTGACCTCAAGGGGATCCTGCATTCCTAAATCCAGCTTCCATGATACCAAAGATTCCAAGTACTGTCCTGATTTGGCAGCTTGACTCTTAGTGGTAGTAGTATGAGGATACCATTAGGTGTCAGAACTGCTATTTTGAAAGGGGATTTCTACTGTTCTATGCCACACTGTTTAACATTTTTCCAAGTCCCCTAGGGTTGTCAACTTTTTGAAAGAGAAAAACCCACCACCTTTGGCTAGTCATGCTCCGCCCATGCCCACCCTTCCCCACCCCAACCTTGCCCCACCCCCTGTCCCCCAAAAATAATTGCAGAAAGGGCAATGTGCAAACTGAACAAGCAAGATTGCTACCAATTTTTAAACAGAAATGCCATACTAACAGAATACCCATCATTGGTTGTACACACACACACACACAACAACACACAATACAGTCAGGCCTTCATCAATAAATGAGCACAAAACAAAAAGAGAAATATATAGACACAAATTAAACTAAAACCTCAGAAAGCCAGACACTGCATGTAGTGCATCACAAGAGAAATAGAAATGCATTTCCGCCGTACTGTGCAAAATAAAAGACAGCAGATGTCAGGATTGGTATTAGGAAGGATGCAATCAGGCAATTGACCTGGACCCACAAGCCAGAGAGGACCTCAGATCTGTCAGAAATGGAAAAAGGCGCAGCTTGCTAGCGGGCTTTAGGCAATGTGTGCATTTGAGTCAAAGCCACTCCTGATGACCCATCAGCTCCCAGGTTTTCTTGGCAGTGTGACCAGAAGTTGATTGCCAGGCTTTTCTTCTGAGGTAATGGAGAGTTATGTGACTTGCCCAAGGCTACAAGGCGTGTTAGTGGGAATTGAACCCTGGTCTCCTGGTTACCAAGACAGTGCTCAAAACCACTAAGCTAGCTCCTCTAGCTCCAGCCCCTCCCAGTGTCAGCTCCCTTCTGTGATGCTTGTGGCTACTCTAGCATGCTGGACTGCTGTGAGAATTGTTGCAGCAGTGTCTGGGAGTAGCCACAAGCACCACACGCCTTAAACAGGAGCAGCCATGGTGATTGTGGCTCTCCCCAATGCCTGCATGACCCCATATGCTGCCTGAATCCAGCCCCACAGCTTCACTTTTCTTTTTCAGTTCTGCTGCTGCTGCCCAGGGCTGACTCGGGCCCACCATGGCAGCTGACAGCCCTGATCACAGTCCAAAGCTGTCCTGCTGCATGCACACAAATGGCCCTTGGCAGGGCGATGCTAGGGTTTCTGGTGCTCCACTGCAACCTCTAAATTGGCGCCCCTCCCTCATTATTATTAATGTTGGTTACACCCCATCCTCCTTTTTCCCAAAACTCCTAACAACAATATAAACATTCTCCAATACCAGGTATATAGGTGAACTAATATAAAACTCTAAAAAAGTCACTGAAGATCTACAAGACCAAATCTACTATACCATACCAGCATAAACTTCTAAAACTCATACAAGGGACTTATCCAGATAAAAACAGCACTATAAATGCTACAACAGGCCCTAGAACATCCATACACCTATTTGAAAAGTTGAACAAATTACTACAGTATAGCATAGATCCCTACGTGCAAACTGCATGTTAACAGAACACCTAGCCTCAGTCACACACTCCGAATACAGACCCTCACCAAGTAAGTGACCACAACCTAAAGTAAAAATAAAAATATGTAGACAAAAATTAAACTGAAACCCAAAGAAGCCAGCCAGTGCAACATCAGATAAATAAGAGATGCAGTTCCCCATACCTTGTAAAAAATTAAGATAGCGCAAAGTCTAATCACTAAATTGAAAATAAAATTATTTTTTCTACCTTTCTTGTCTGACCATTTTATTCTCTGATCATGCAGGTCCTGATATGAGGTTTCTGCTTTCCTGTCATCTCTAAGCTCTATTTCTATGGTCTATAGTCTATCTGCCATTTCTTGTCTCTTTTTTTGTTTTCTTCACTTCCTTCCATCAGCCTATTTCCGGTCCCAGTAACCTTCCCCAGTATAAGCCCTCTTTCCAGTCCTCCCCTCCCATTATCTTCCATTGTCATCTTCCTTGCTTTCCCAGGACTGCCAGTGGTGTCCATTCCCTTCCAGTCCCCCTCCTTCCCCACTGTCCAGCCCCTTCTAGTCCAAATACCATCCCAGGTATCAGAACGCTTCCAGTCCAGTGCCACTCCCCTTATCAGCTCCCTTCCAGTCACCCTACCCTCTTTGCCCCCTTCCTTCTAGTCTCAGTGCCCATCCCTTCCAGCCCTGCCATTACCCAGCCACCTACCAGTCTCATCCCCAAGTGCCATCTCCTTTCCAGTCCCCCTCCAGAACCACCCCCGGGTGTTAGCTCCATAAATCCTCCACCTTCCCCCATTTCAGCTTCCTTCTAGCCACCTCCATCACCCCTCTGTCGGCTCCCTTCTAGCCCTCACCTTCCCCTCTATGTCAGCCTCCTTCCAGCCACCTCCTTCCTGCCCCTCAGTCAGCTCCTTTCCAGTCCCCACCTCTTCCCCATGTCAGCTCACTCCAGCCCCCACTTCCCCCCTGTGTCAGCTCCATTCCTGCCACCTCCTTCCTCCCCTGGGTCAACTCTCTTCCAGTCCCCACATTCTCCCCAAGTCAGCTTCCAGCCACCTCCTTCACCTCTCTGTCAGCTCCCTTCCAGCCCCCACTTCCCCTTGTATCAGCTCCCTTCCTGCCACCTCCTTCATCCCCTGTGTCAGCTCCCTTCCAGTCCTACCTTCCCTCCATGTCAGTTCCCTTTCAACACCTCCTTCCCCCCTCTTTCAGTTTCCTTCCAGCTCCCAGCTTCTCCCCATGTAAGCTCCCTTCCAGCCCCCCCCCCCGCCCCCCGTGTCAGTTACTTCCTGCCACCTCCTTCCCCTGGCAGTCGCACCTCCAGTCTCTTACAGAGCTATGATTGCAATAGCACTATTTAAAATAAAAACAAAAGTGCTGCAGCGCCTTCTGGCCCTATGAAACTCCTGCTGCTGCATCCCACCCCTCCTAACATAGCTTCCTTTTGAGGGCAGGACGCAGCAGCAGAGGTTCCATAGGGCCGGAAAGCTCTGCCCCTGATTTGCTTTTATTTTAATTATTAGTGCTATTGCTGCTGTGGCTCGGTAAGAAGCAGGAGCCGTGGCTGGGGCGGAGGAGAAGGTGAGGCTGTGCCGTGCAAGGGGGGGTTGGGACAAGGACTCCAGGAGAGATGAAAAGCCGGTTTTATGCTCTGGCTGCTCCTAGTCCTGCAGTCAGAGCAAAAAAACTGCTTAGATCTCTGCCGGCAGCCAGATTCTCTTGTCGAAGGCCAATACTGTTAAAAAGTAGAGAATATAGGGATATGCATGGAACAAAGTTTGGTTATTTTCAGATATTATTTGCAGAGCCACGACAGTATGTATTTCATGCATACTTGTTAATCTTTTTTTTAGCAAATGTTAGAACTTTGTAACATGCATTAGTTGACTTTATGGGCTGATTTTATAGGTCTTTAAGTGTTTATTTTAAAGTACTTACATTTATGAAATGGTACTTAGACACACGCTTTAGGCAGTCACTATTCTACAAGCGTGAATATAATTCCAACCATGTATACTTTCAGTTTGGATTTGCACAGAGGAGCAGCTTGGGCAAACTGTAGGTGGGGCCAAATCGACACGCATAAGTTATAAAGTATTATAACTTGTGCATGTTTCTGATCAATCTAGGAGTGGGCATTTATTACTGCTATGGCTAGATAGGGGCATAGACATACTTCAAAATATGTAAAGCAAAGTATGCACATACTTCACTTTATAAAATAGACCCCCAAATGTACATGTAGCAACATGTGTTAACTACAGTATGTAGGATTTACAAAACTGCTGACTTAAGGTGCATTAATGAACCAATGCATGCTGACAAATGCATATCCTTAAGAGAAAGCATCCATAAAACACAGACAAGTGTCTGAGAAATAAAAGGACAATAGGAACACTGTTTCTCTCTAAGTGTTATAGAAAACTGACTTTTCTTTCTAAAGCTATATAAATATAAATCTGGACTGAGCATATTATTGTTGTTAAGTGCCATCAAGTTGGTGTCGACTCATGGTGACACTCTGGATAGTTGTCCTAAATTGTGTTAGGTCTTCAGTCAGGCAGCTCATTGTTGACAGACTGGCACCCAAAGCTGCTGTTATTGTATCGATCCATCTCATTGCTGGCCTTCCTCTTTTGCGTTGACCTTCTACCTTGCCCAAGCATGATGTCTTTCTCTAATGATCCCTCTCTTCGCATGATGTGTCCAAAGTATGGAAGTCAAAGTCTTGTCATCTGAGCTTCTAAAGAAAGTTTAGATTTGATCTCCTCTAGTACTGACTGGTTTGAGAGAGAAAGGGAACCCAAATAGCATTTCGCAAAGAGGCACAGGCAGGCAGCTACTGTCTGTTTCCCCGGATCAGAGAGAAGTGGTATTTAAAACTCTTTTAGGATCTGTGGGCTCAGAAAGCTTGTATATATGCTTACCATTTCCATAAGAACATACAAAATGCCTTACTGGGTCAGACCAAGGTCCATCAAGCCCAGTATCCTGTTTCCAACAGTGGCCAATCTAGGCCACAAGTACATGGCAGGTTCCCAAATAGGCAAACAGGTTCCATAATGCTTCTCCGGGGGCAAGCAGTGGATTTCATGAGTCCTCTTTAATAATGTTTATGGACCTTTCCTCCAGGAACTTGTCCAAACCTTTTTTAAACCCAGCTACACTAACAGCTTTTACTACATCCTCTGGTAATGGATTTCAGAATTTAATTACATGTTGAGTAAAAAAATATTTTCTCTTATCAGTCTTAAATGGGTTGCTTTGTAGCTTCATTGTGTGTCCTCTAGTCTTTCTAGTTTTTGATAGCATAAACAATTGATCTATGTTTACCTGTTCCACTCCATTCATTAATTTATAGACCTCTATCATGTCCCCCCTCAACTGCCTCTTTTCCAAGCTGAAGAGCCTCAACCTTTTAAGCATCTCCTCATAGGGGTATCCTTCCATTCCCTTTGCCATTTTTGTCACTCTTCTCTGTACCTTTTCTAATTCTTCTATATCCTTTTTAAGATATGGCAACCAGAAATGCACACAATATTCAAGATGCGGTCACACCATGGAACAATTTAGAGGCATTATAATATCATTGCCTTTATTCTCCATTCCTTTTGTTATGATTCTTAGCATTCAATTTCCTTTCTTGGCTGCCGCTGCAGGGTTTCAACATATTATCAACGATGATGCCTAAATCTTTTTCCTGGGTGGTGGTTTCTAAGGTGGTACTTTGCATCATGTAACCATGGTTTGGATTGTTCTTTCCTAGGTGCATAACTTTGCACTTGTCCGCATTAAATTTCATCTTCGATTAGGATCAGTCCTCCAATATTTTAAGGTCTTTTTTTAAATTTTTCACAATCCTCTTGCTTTTAACAACTTTGAATTCTTTAGTATTATCTGCAAATTTGATCACTTCATTAGTTATTTCTATTTCCAGGTCATTTCTGAATATGTTAAAAAGCAGTAGGCCCAGCACAGATCCCTGGGGTACTCCACTATTCACCTTTCTCCATTGAGAAAATTGGCCTTTTAGCCCTAATCTCTGCTTTCTATCTTTTAACCAGTTCCTGATCCACAATACTACACTGCCTCCAATCCCATGACATTTTTATTTGGCCAAGCATCTGTCATTAGGGAGCTTGTTAAAGGCTTTCTGAAAATCCAGATACACTATATCAGGCATGTCCAACTTTGAACAGGTCGTGATCTACTTTTTCCAGCCAAAAGTGCCGGTGATCTACCACCATGAAAATTAAGTTTCAAATTAGTTTCAAATTTTAACCAAATAAAGTTGGAGGATCCCCCCCACCCCCATTTTTAATGAACCTTCTGTCATTTACTTGGATGTGATCAGCTGTTAAGCAAATTAAGCAAAAACAAAACAGAGAGACAAAGATCCAGTAAGAACTGCGAGGGGAAATGGAAAGTACATTTTTTCTTAAAGTTTTATTGAGTAATAACTTTCTTTAACTGTCTTAATAACTTCCTTTAGGTTGAGAATTGATCTTGCACAATCTTTAATATTTCGCTCTTGCTCATTAGTGAGATGTCTGAGCCTGCATTTCATCACCAGCTTTTTGAAGTTGGGTGAATATTGCATGAGGGCCAGTCTCAGGGAATCCTGGAGATGTTCATCTGTCATGTTGGAACGTTGTGTACACTCTGTCATTTTCAGATGGGAAAATGCAGATTCACACAAATAAGTTGAGCCGAAACAGGAGTGTACAGCTTCACTGCATCTTCTCAAGTTAGAAAATTTGTCTCTAGGCACTAGTTTCCAAAACAATTCTTGCTCAGCAAGGGTCTTGAGAAAAATGTAATTTTTAAGGGTTAATATTTCATTTTCAAGAGATGGCTTGTTCAATGAGTAATTTGTACTGATATCAGCTGCAGTTTCTTTAATGTCCACATCTACTTTGAATGGGTATGACAAGTACTCCACAACTGTTCCAAATTTTTGGAAGTCACAGAATCTATTTTTGAATTCCTGGATAACAGAACAGATTTCTGTCACATACTTCTTGTTCTGAAAAACAAAATTTGGATATTGTCCCAGATGGTCCTGCATATTAGGAAAATGATCCAAACTGTTGTTTGCAAGGTCAGTCATTATTAGCTCAAATTTGCTCTTGTAGGATGAAACTGTACTCATCATCTCACCAATGCATTTGTTTTTACCTTGTAGTTCAAGGTTCACATCACTTAGTTTGCCTATAAAGTCAGCGAGAAATGCCAGATCACATAACCACTCCTCATCTTCCAACTCTGCTTGGTCATCTCCCCTCTCCTTCAAAAAACTTTTTATTTCATTCAGCAAATCACAAAATCTTTGCAGAAATTTAGACACCCCTTACATCTGTGTGCAAAATTATTTCTGCTGCCCCTTCATCAAGAGTAAGACTGAAAAGCCGTCTTTGAAGTGATCTTCCATGAACTGAATTTACAATTTTGAAAGTGATGTCCATGACAGTCTTTGTATTGAGTCTCTTTCTTGTCAAAACTTGCTGGTGAATGATGCAGTAGTAAGAAAGGAAATTTGGGAGGTCGTCATGCTGTCTACAGAGGGCTATGAAACCGTTAAACTCACCTGTCATTGCTCTTGCTCCATCAGTAGTGATGGAAACAAGTCTATGCAATGGAAGATTACACTTTGTCACAAAAGAATAGAAAGAACTGAATATTTCCTGACCGGTAGTTCTCTCTTTTAAAGAAATCATTCCAAGTAGCTCTTCTTTAACACTGAAGTCTTCAAAAAACATCTGGATAAAGACTAGTAACTGGACTATGTCTCTTATGCCTGTAGATTCACCAAGTTGGAGCGAGAAAGCAACACAATTTTAAACATCCTCCAACAATTGTTCAGTTTTGTCTCCACGCATCTTTTCTATTCGCCGCACGACGGTGTTTCTTGACAATTGTACATCTTGAACAGCAGCTATGATCTCTTTCTTATTTTTAAATCATTCAAAAATATTGTCAGCTGCTTTAAGAAAACAGTCCTTTACAAATTCCCCTTCAGTGAAAGCTTTGGATTTCTTTGTGATCAGGTTGCTGACTTTGAAGGATGCTATGGTTGCATTGAATGTGACCTTGGCTTCGCCATCGACTGTTGCTGAGTAGCCAATTTTGATTTAAGTTCTTTGAGCTTCAGTTTACGAATTTCACTTTTGGGTGGAAAATCAGCATCAAACTTATTGCTATGCAGAGCCTTATAATGACGTTCCAGATTACCCTTTTTGGGCAAGGATACTGGGGCGTTACAAATTAGACAACACCACTTGTCTTTCACCATGATGAAGAAGTAGTCCATTTCCCATTCATCATGAAAGTGGTAGGTTTTGCTCTTCTTTGGAACAATCATCTTCGTTATAGTGGGGTGGCTGTCACTGTCCCAAAGTATTAAAGATCAACAGGAGCCGAAGACTTCTGGATGATCTGCAATACAAGGACTGGAGATGCTAAAACCACACATGCAGTTCTAAAAGTAAAAATAAGAATTCATCATACTGGCACCAATAATCAAAAACCACCAAACAATAATCAAAAAAACTCAAACGCCTGTCCAGCAAACCAGATAAAATCAAAAACCGCCAAACAAGTTCAAATACCACCACATGCGATTTAATAAATTCTGCACACAGTGTAGAATAAACGCAAAGGCAAGGTGAAATAAAATTGCAGTGTAGAATCAACACAAAGGCTAGGCAAAATGCAATTGCAGAGGCAAGCAGAAGTCACAGTGGTTTGAAACAATTCGAAGGCAAGGCATAGGCAAATTAGAACAAAATTGGAAAAGCCCGCCAAAATCACCAAATTTTTGACACTTTGTTATGTCTGCCTGAAAACGTTTAATGAAAGCGAACTATAAAGCGACCAACGACCAGCACACGACACAACTAATACGGTAAGTGTATTCAGGTAAAGCCCGGGTGAACGGATATCACCCGGTATATAACACATTTCTAAGGGGTGTTGGGGCGGGGACAGGAAAGGGTGATTCTGAGAGGCAGGAGACCAGGTATGACACCGGGCATGTGGCATCTCATCGTGGGGCATGAGCAACAGCCCCCTGGGGTACCCACAAATTACTGGCACCAAAACAACAAGCGCCCCCAATACACCCACAGGCAAGATTCCCGCAGGCAGGGAAAAAAGACAGGCAAAGGATCAGTAGAGGCGGCAAGCCCTCGGCAGACGAACTGCTGGCACGAACTCTCACCAAGCGATGGGGCGAACTGCTGTTGGGGCTGGTGATCTACCTCTGACCCCTCTGCGATCTACAGGTAGATCACGATCTACCTGTTGGACATACCTGCACTATATCAACTGGCTCACCTTTGTCTACCTGTTTATTCACCCCTTCAAAAAAATATGAGGTGTGACAAAACAGAAATGAGACTGTGGCAGCCACACACAAGACTCAATGCCAATTGGCTAACCGCTTATGTCACTGTGTTGTGCAACATCTTGCCACTTTTCTGCTATAATATTTTTCATCTCTCTCACTCTGTTTTTCTTTTTCAGGGTTTTTTTTTTTTTAAATGCTTTATTTTCGTTTTATAACAACAAAGGAAAGGAAGACATACAGCAAAAGACAGATACATAAAGTGTAATACATACATCAAAGTAAACCCCTACCAACCCCCACCCCCCTGCTTGTTCTCTAGAAAACTGATCAATTCCCGACAGCGGGCGTGTACTTACATTATAGTGTTACAAAACCTAACGGTGATCTGAAACATGATGAGTGCACATTATACAGGCATGTTGGAACAATGAGCATGAACTCTGGACCATCTACCTTCTGTATCTGAGCTAGTCGCAATAATAGTAGCATGCAAAGATTTCCTAACCAGTATGGCAACCCCACATTTCTTAGAAACGGCTGAGGAGTAGGCGGCCACCATGTAAGGTTTAATATTGAGTTTAAGAGTTTCCTTCGAATTTAAATGCGTTTCTTGGAGAAAATCAGATCTGCAGCTTCCTGACTTAGGTAGCTTAGGATTTTCTTACGTTTTATCGGATTATTGATTCCTTTTACGTTCAATGAGAGAATCTTACATGGTGCCATCAATCGGTTAATATAATTTTAGATAAGGGCGCTTGAAAACATACAACATAATCAGAATCTGTGCAACAATGACATAATCACCGAGTATGCTGCGGTAATACAGCCCATATTGAAAAGTATGTACCATTGTATCTTAGAGAAGAAGCAAAACCCCCAAAGAATATGGCGACCATATGTCTGCGGGAGGAGGGCCCTAGAGAGGAAATAGAAAGACATGAAAAAAAAAGAAAAGAAACCCAGATCCATAGTTAATACTGTCTCTGATACTCATCGAGGCTACTGTGGGTAGATGGAGTCGGGTCACAGATATCATCAAAAGTAAGGCAGACAAACTGCCCTTGTCAAACTCTTTGCTAGGCTGCGGCAGATCCAATATGACGGGTACTGCGGATATGAGAATACTTGCAGGAATATTCTGGAAGTCAGTGCATCAAGTCGGCTTCTTTGAAATCCAAAAACTCCGCTAGTAGATCAGGGTCCTCAAATGTTCTTGTCTGATTGTGAAGCGTGACTCGGAGCTTGGCCGGGTACATCAGGCCATAGCGTGCTTGTAGTTGTTGAAGCCTCGGCCGGAATTCCAGAAAGCGCTGTCGGCGGTCGACCGTGGGTGTAGCCAGTCAGGAAAGAAGGAGATCTTGTGGCTCTCAAACTCCATGGGGCCCTTTTGCCCGAGAGGCACTAAGAATTGCTTCACGTGTTGATATCTCAAAGTCGAAAAATGATAGGCCGCGGGGTCTTCCTGTTGAGCGTTATGCTTGTGGGTACACGATGAGCGCGATCGATCTCCAAATCTTTGAATAAAGGTGATTTGGAGCAGGGAAGGGAGGATTTTGCATAAAAACTCCTTCATGTCTCCCGATTCCGCTCCCTCCGGTATGCCACGAGTCGTAGGTTATTGCGGCGCGCTCTATTATTGCCATCTTCCACTTCTTTCTGCAAGGCCCGCCACCTGACGGTTCAACTTTGTCGAGTTGGACAACCGGGCCGCATGGGAGTCCAATATGCTCTCCCATTTTGTCCCTGACGCGAAGAAAGCCCTTCTAGCTTGCCTTGCAGCAACACCAAGATCTTCACGCAGCGCTCGGAGTGCTTCACCGTTTGACTGCACGAGGTCTTTTGACCCCTCTAATCTCTGCGAGGATTTCCTGCTGCATTTCGGGGCCCTCGCGCAAGGCCAGCCCCTTCTGCGGGGACGGGGTTCAGTTTTGGAACGTTTGCCGTGAGAAGCCGCTGGAGATCCGAATTCCAGGCGCGTGGGTTTGGTCCCTGCCATCTCACCAATGTGCCCCGGCAAGATCAGAGGAGAAGTTCCAAGTATATACGGTGTTAATTCAGGATTCTGAGTAGGCCTCTCGGGAGCCTCAGCGTTATGCGACCATCCCGCTGGACATCAGGCTCCGCCCCCCTCCTTTTTCAGGTTTTTTTTTTGTAACACACTGCTCCATCTATTTGTCACGCAACTGGAGGTGGTAGAAATGTGGAGCAAAGAATCAACCTGAAATTTCTGGTTAAGTTGGACAAGGGCCCAACTGAGTGTCTCCAACTTCTCCAAAAGGTTTATGGAGAAGATGCAATGTCAAGGCCGTGAGTCTTTGAGTGGCACAAATGCCGCGAGGAGGTGGAGGATGACCCAAAGTCAGGACAGCTTTCTACGACAATGACGGCTGAGAACATTGACAGAGTGAACAAGCTGGTCTGGAGTGATCACAGATTGATAGTGCAGATGATAGCTGAGGAGCTCAGCCTGGATAGGGAGTCAGTGTGGACCATCTTGGTGCAGGAGCTGGGGATGCAGAAGGTGTGCGCTAAGATGGTGTCCAAGCTTTTATCGGATGACCAGAAGGAGCACCGGGTCAATGTTTGTCGAGACTTGCTAGAGAAGATCTGAGCAGATCCAGAGTTCATTGGCTGAGTCATCATGGGAGACAAGACTTGGGTCTTCCAGTATGACCCTGAAAGAAAGAGACAGAGCCTGCAGTGGAAGACTTGACTGTCACCCAGACCCAAGAAGGTGAGCATGTCCAAATCAAGGATCAAGGTCATGCTGATCGCATTCTTCAACCAGAAGGGAGTGGTCATGAGTTTGTGCCTGAGGTTCAGAAAGTCAACCAGCACTTCTACCAACAGGTCCTCAATCACTTCTATGACTGGGTTTGGCACAGCAGGCAGGCTCTGTGAAGAGACAAGTCATGGCTGCTTCACCATGACAATGCACCCGCACACACCATGTTCAGTGTGAGGCAGTTCTGGGCCAATAAACAGATCTCAGCTCTCGACCACTCTCCTTATTCCCCATATCTCACACAGTGCAACTTCTGGCTCTTCCCCAGGCTGAAAACGGTGCTCAAAGGAACTCATTTTGCCTCTGTAGAAGAGATCAAGGCCACTGTGATGAGGAAGCTGAGGGACCTCAAGGAGGACTTTACCGCGTACTTCCGTACATGGCAGAAGCGAATGCAGAAGTGCATTAACTCTGGGAGGGATTACTTTGAAGGGGACAATGTGTAATTTCTCTGTATATTTTGTAATAAAACATTTATGGAACAGTCTCATTTATTTTTTGTGACACCTCGTATAAGACATAGTAACATAGTAAATGACAGCAGATAAAGACCCCAAGCAAGACAGACAAAAACAAAAACAAAAAACAAACAGCAGGTGGGACAGAAAAACCTGCTCTGCCCTGGTGAGGTGTTGTGCTTTTTTGTTGATTTTTGTAGTGAGACAGAATTCTTTTTCTTTGCTTTTTTGCAGGTCAGCGTTTTTCAGCCAGCGTCCTTTTTTTCAAATTGCTGTTCCCACACGTTGAAGCTCCCTGAGGAAGCCGCAAGGCGAAACATCTGGTGTCGGGGCTCATGTCAGGGCTCGTTTGATATTTGGACATTTGGACATTTCCTTCTTGGACTTCAGATAAGTTTTGTTTTTTTAACGCTGAACATCTCTATTGCTGAATGTCTTTTTTCTTGTCTGGCTCTGCTTTAAGCTGTACCAGCTGATGGGGTATTAGAGGTTTTTTTGTTAGACCTTTGATGTAAAGAGAGTCCTTTCATGGTTCACGGGACGTGTTCCCTTCATGTATGACTCGTTTCCTCCCTTATCTGCATGGAGGGTTACTGAGGTCTTTTTTCCTCTATATTTTCATCCCATCTGGTTTTCCTGGTTTTTCTGTCTCACCTGCTGTTTGTTTTTTGTTTTTGTTTTTGTCTGACTTGCTTGGGGTTTTGGATGTGTATTTTGTTAGATTGGCTCCTTGAGGATTTTTTGAATATAGCAGATAAAGACCAGGATGGTCCATCCAGTCTGCCCAGCAATACGGCAAGAGTAGGTGCACCTGTCACTCTGTGCAGGCCACCACTCCCCATGTCTCTGTCTAGGGGTGGACCCACCACTCAATGTAGGACACCCCTATTTGTTGAGAAGTTAGATGGTTCCGTTTATTTTGTTTTTATCCTGTTTCTGTAAAGAGATCCGCTGTGCTTGTCCCATGCTGTTTTGAATTCCGTCACCGTGTTTGCCCCTACCACTTCCATCGGGAGAGCATTCCAAGCATCCACCACCCTTTCAGTGAAAAAATATTTCCTGACATTGCCTTTCAATTTTCCACCTTGCAGCTTCATGTTATGCCCTCTAGTTTTGCAGCTTCCCCATCTTTGGAAGAGGTTTGTTTGTTCATCGTTCCTCTTCAAGTATTTAAAGGTTTGAATCATATCTCCCCTTTCCCTCCTCTCCTCCAAAGTGTACATATTTAGGTCTTCAAGTCTCTTCTCCTAAGGTTTCTTACACAGGCTCCAAATCATTTTGGTTGCCTTCCTCTGAACACTTTCCAGTCTTTTTACATCTTTTGCAACATATGGTCTCCAAAACTGAACACAGTATTCCAAGTGAGGCCTCACCAGCGACCTGTACAGTGGCATAAGTACCTCCTCCTTTCTGCTGGTAATCCCTCTTTGTATGCAGCCCAGCATCCTCCTAGCTTTTGCCACCGCCTTGTCTCACTGTTTTGCCACCTTGAGATCATCAGAGATAATCACACCAAGGTCTTTCTCCTGAACCATGCACATCAACCTCTCGCCACCTATCGTGTACATTTCCCTTGAATTTCTGCTACCTAAGTGCATGACACTGCACTTTTTCACATTAAATCATAATTGCCAAGCATTAGACCATTCTTCCAGCTTTTGTAGATCTTTCCTCATGTTATCCACTCCCTCGGGGGAGTCCACTCTCTGGCAAATTTTTGTGTCATCTGCAAAAAGACAGACTTTTCCATTCAGTACTTCAGAAATATCACTCACAAATACATTGAACAGTGCCGGGCCCAGGACCAACCCCTGGGGCACCCCGCTAATCACCTTCCTTTCATCAGAGTGAGCTCCATGTACCATCACCTTCTGTCGTCTGTCAGTCAACCAATTTTTAATCCAGTTTACCATCTTGGGACCCATCCCCAAGCTACTGAGTTTATTGCCAAGCCTCCTGCGAGGAACAGTATCAAAGGCTTTGCTGAAATCCAGGTAGATGACATCCATTGCATTCCCCTGATCTAGTTCCTTGGTCACCCAGTCAAAGAACTCAATCAAATTTATTTGGCAAGACCGTCCTTCAGTAAAACCATGTTGCCTCGGATTTTGCAACCTGTTGGTTTTGATAAAGTTCACTATTCGCTCTTTCAGGAGAATATCCATTACTTTTCCCGCCATCGAGGTAAGGCTCACGGGTCTGTAGTTTGACATTTCTTCCCTGTAACCACTTTTGTGTATAGGTACATCATCAGCCATTCTCCAGTCCTGAGGAACCTCTCCTGTTTCCAAGGATCTGTTGAATACATCCTTTAATGGCCCTGCAAGAACCTCTCTGAGCTCTTTCAGTATCCTGGGATGTATCCCATCCGGTCCCATGGCTTTGTCCACGTTCAGTTTAGCAAGTTGTTCCAACATCTCATCTTCTGTGAATGGTGTGATATCTACTTCATTCCCATTTTTATATTTGGGAGTCATAGCTAGTCCATCTCCAGGATTTTCTTTAGTAAAAACAGAACAGAAGTATTTGTTTAGCAATTTCTCTTTTTCTATGTCACTTTCCATGTGTCCTTTCCCAGCACTTCTGAGTCCTGAAATTCCACCTCTGATCTTCTTCCTTTCCCGAATATACCTGAAGAAAGTTTTGTCGCCACCCTTAACATCTTTAGCCATCTTTTCCTCTGCCTTTGATTTTGCTATCCTTATTTCTCTTTTTGACTCTTTGTTTGATCCTGTATTCATTTCTGTGTTCTTCTGTTTGCAAGCTTTTGAATTTTGCGAAAGCTGTGTTTTTTGCCTTTATTTGAGCAGACACTTCTTTGGAAAACCATATAGGTTTCCTTCTCCTCTTGTTTTTGTTTACCTTTTTTACATATTTGTCTGTTGCCCCTTTTATTGCCACCTTTAGTTTAGCCCATTGCAATTCCACTTCCCTTATCTCCTTCCACCCTATCATCTCCTCCTTTAGGAGAAAATTTGTTGGTTACAGCCTAAAGGGGGGGGGGGGTTGGTTTCCCCCTTTTTCTTGGTACTCCTCTAGGAAAGAATCCTGGAGGAAATCCAAACAAACCTCTTAGAAGAACAGCATCCCGATGGACATCTAAATGAGTTTTTAGAAGAGTTATCCCCTGATGAAACTTCGAGTGAAACGCGACATGGCACTAATTGATGGCGTTGGGAGAAGAACATAATAAAAGAGGCATTGGGAGAAGAACATAATAAAAGAGATAAGACAATTTTTTAAAGGGACTGTTATAAATTGGGATATATCATATAAGTGTGGATTGGTCATTGATGTTATTTAGGCACCGTTACCTCCCATTGATTGGGAGTTAGCAAATATAAGTGCCGTTAAGTCTGAGACCATCCCTATTATTCTTGAAGTAGTTATTTGAAATTTGAGTTAGGGGTTTTTGATATGTGTAGAGTGAATTAGACATTATTTGAATTAATATTGCTTTTGACATATAAGGCTACTCCTCCTCTTCCATTTTCTCTGTCTCTTCTGAATAGATTATAGCCAGCTATGGCTATATCCCAATCATGCGATTCATTAAACCATGTTTCTGTAATGGCCACAATGTCCAAATCCATTTCCACCATTAGGGCTTCCAGGCAGGGCCGGATTTACCTTGAGTGAGGCCCTACGCCAACAAAAATTGTGGGCCCCCAGCAGGGGCGGCCCAAGGGGGGTGCGGGGCCTCATTTGCATAAGGGGCCTCATTTGCATAAATATTTGCATAATGTTACCATATACTAACTTTTAGTAAACGTGCCTCTTAATGAGTGTATGGATAAAGAAAGACTAAAAGATTTCTACATTACTATAATCCAGTGCCAACTGCCAGACACATTAGGAACTACTACAAACACTGCCCATTTAGAACCCATAGCAAACCCACCATATCCTAACAGCCCTACCAGGACTCACAAAGCACCATACTCTACCAATCAAAAGGCAACACTGCAAATATTAAACCAATACATTTCAGAGAACAACAATACATGACCTACTGGGGAAAGAGAACAAGTGGCAATGTGAAATAGGAATTATATAAACAGAACACCTCAGCTCAGTTACACATGCAGAACATAGACCATCACCAAACAAGTAATCACAATTTAGAAACAGGAAGACAATAATTAAACTGGGAATCCCAAAAGCCAAACTTGGAATGTACAACACTGTAGAAATAAAACTATACATTAATTTGCTCTTGTACTAAACAAAGCGCAGACGTTAATGATGCACATTTACCAGAGCTGACATATTCCAATTAATAAATTCAAAATAAAGAGATATTTTTCTACCTTTTGTGCATTTTTTTCAGCTGCAATTGCTCCAGACACTTTCTTCTGGTTTCTTCGTGTCTTCTGCTAACTCTCCATCGTCTGCTGTCCATTTGTCCTTTCTTCTCTCTTCTAGTTTTTTTTCCATTCTCTCTCTACATCTGCTTTAACATACTAATCTTTCTCCTTTTGCTCTTTCCTCATTCCTATTTCATCTACTCAAATTTTACCCCTCCATCCTCAATCCCCACTTACTCTCCCAATACCCGGCCAATTGTAGATTTTTTATCCCTCCCACACAAAATATTTTTCCCTTCTCCATTTTACTCTTCCAGCCCCATCCCATTCTAATCCTCCCCAACATCAGCTCCCTTCTAGTTCCAGCCTCACCCAGCATCCATTCCCTTCTAGTCCCTGCATCAGCCCATTTCCAGTCCTAGCCACCCATCAGCCCATTTCCAGTCCTAGCAACCCCCCAACCCAATACCAGTCCTAGCCCCCCATCAACCCACTTACAGTCCTAACCCCCCATCACCCCATCACCCCATTTTAAGTTTAAGCCCCCCCCCTATAACCCATTACCAGTCCTAACCCCATCAGCCCACCTCCAGTCTTAACCCCCCCAGCCCCTTTCCAGTCCTAGCCCCCCCTTAGCCCATTACCAGACAGCCCCCATCAGCCCACAGCCCATTACCAGTCTTAACCCCCCAAAGCCCATTACCAGTTCTAAACCCCCCCCCAACAGCCCATTACCAGTCCTAACCCCATCAGCCCACCTCCAGTCTTAACCCTGCCCCAGAGGACTTACAATCCATGTTTGTAACTGAGGCAACAGAGGCTTAAGTTAACAGAGGCCTAGTTCATAGCCTGTAGCTCTAACTAGTAGATGACTCTTCTACTCCAGATGAATGCCTTTGAATATCAACCCATATAAGTGTACTTCCCACAGTGACAAAACAGATTTTCAAAATGTTCCTTTTCTAATTTACCCCTGCTCCAAGAAACACATCAGTGTCAGCTACCTTCTTAACCCCCCCAGCCCATTTCCAGTCCCAGCCCCAGCCCCCCCGATAGCCCATTACCAGTCCTACCCCCCCCCCTCGGCCTAAAGTAAACTTTAATTTAAAAAAAAAACCTGCTGTGAGAGACGCGAAGGAAGGAAATTTCCCATCAGCCCCTGCGGGCTTAACAGAGACGCGAGAGAGACACTCTTCCTTCGCGTCTCTCACAGCCTGCACGGAGGGAGGGAGGGAGGGAGGCAGGCAGGCACCGACGGACGGATTCAGCTTGCAGAGGGGGCCCCCACGGGTCAGTCCGTGCTGCCGCGGCAGCAGAGGGGGCCCCGCGGCGGCAGCCAGCAGGTTTTTTTTTTTAAATTTTATTTTAAAAGAAAATTTAACTTGTTCTATTTTTGTGGGCCCCTGCCAGCTGTGGGCCCTATGCCATGGCGTACATGGCGTATAGATAAATCCGGCCCTGCTTCCAGGTCTAGAACTTTGTTGGCTAAGCTTCTAGCATTTGTGCTCATTGCTTTCCAGCATTTACCTGGCTTATGTGTATTTTGCACTGATTTTGTTCTGCCCACATCTCCCCACTTGTTTTTGATGTGTGGTTTAAAAGTGTGGCTGTTTCTGATGTTATTCTGCTTTTGCAGGGAGTGGCATGCAGGTCTTGATCTTCCACATCCGTCACCCCCTTTTCCTAGTTTAAGTGCATATCCACATACTGCCTGAATTTTTCAGTTAAGATTATTTTCCCTGCGACAGAGAGATTCAGTCCATCAGCACAGTATAGTCTCTTGTTGTTCCATCTGTTTCCCCAATCGCCAATAAATCTGAATCCTTCTTGTTTGCACCAGGTCTGGAGCTATGTATTAAAGCTTTTAATGTGATGCAGCCTTTTTGTCCCCTTACCAAGAACAGGCAGAACCTCTGAGAATGCAACAATGCTAACAATGGGCTTGAGTTTCTCTCCCAGAGACTGGAGGTCCTTTTGGACTGTAGAGGCATTGTTTCTAGCCAGGTCATTTGTGCCCAAGTGGATAACAACATCCAGTTTGGAGTGTTTACTTTTTGCGCTAAGTACTTCAACAATTTGGTTTGTATTCCTGTTGACTGTCAAGCCTGGTAGGCACATGACTATCTTCTCTACTTTGAACTGTGTTCCCAAGTTGGTGCTTCTGATGATGGAATCTACAAGTAGTAGTAGTTTTCTGTTTGGTGAGGTTTTCTTCATATTTGGTGCTTTAGCAGGAGATCGGGCATTGTCTCACTCATTTAAGGGCCCTTCAGTTTCATTAGATTGAGCATCCTCATTAGACAAGACCTTCCTTTGCAAAATTCATGTTGGCTTTCTCCCATTAAACCATGGCTATCTACACATTCAATAATTTTATTCTTTATAATGGTTTTACCATTTTGCCCGGTACTGACTTCAGGCTCACCGGTCTGGAGTTTCCCGGATCATCCCTGGAACTCTTTTTAAAACTGGAGTTACATTGGCCATTCTCCAATACTCAGCTACTACAGATGATTTTAATGATAGTTCACAGATTATTAATAGTAGGTTTGCAGTCTTATACTTCAGTTCTTTCAACCCACTTGTATGTATACCATCTGGTCCAGGTGATTTGTTACTATTCAGTTTATCAAACAGTTGCAATGCATCCTCCCGGTTTATCACTTTTTCTTTCAATTCTTCCGCTATATCACCTTTATATACCATTTCAGGAATGGGTAACTTCCCTACATTTTCTTCAGTAAAGACTAAAGCAAACTGTTAATCTAGTCCATCCGCTATGGCCTTGTCCTCCCTTAGTGCCCCTTTTACCCTTCTGTCATCCAATGGTCTGACTCTCTCACAGTATTTTGCTATGAATGTACTTGAAAATATTTTTATTATGCGTTTTTGCTTCCATGGCAAGCTTCTTTTCAAATTGTCTATTTGCCTGCCTTATCAATGCCTTGCATCTAGCTTGCCAGTGCTTATGTTGTTTCCTGTGTTCATCAATAGACTCCTTTTTCCATTTTCTGAAGGATGTTTTTTTTTGGCAACAACAGCCTCTCTGACCTCGCCTTTATACCATGCTGGCAGTTTTTTAGCCTTCCTTCCACTTTTCTTAAAGCATGGAATACATCTGTTTTGAGCTTCGAAGATAATACTTTTAAACAACGCCTATGCTTGATGTAAATCTTTAACCTTTGCAACTGCTCCTTTTAGTTTTTTCTTAACTATTTTCCCCATATTATCATAGCCTCCCTTCTGAAAGTTAAAAGGTAGTACTGTGGATTTCCTTGCCATCTTTCTTCCATTTACTAAATCTAATGCGGTCATGCTATGATCACTATTGACAAGTGTCCTCCAAACCTTTATCTCTTGCACAAGATCCTGTGTTCCACTAAGGACTAGGTCCAAAATAGTTTCCCCTCTTCTTGGTTCATGAACCAGCTGCTCCAAGAAGCAGCCACTTATTTCATCTAGAAACTTTATCTCCCTAGCATGTCTTGCTGTGACATTGACCCAGTCAAATGCCAGGGTAATAGAAATCACCCATTATTACTATGTTGTAACTTTTGTTAGCTTTCTTGATTTCTTTTAGCATTTCATCATCCATCTGTTCATTCTGGCCAGGGGTTGGTACTACATCTCAACTGCCATTGTCTTATGCTTTTTACATGGAAGTTCTATCCATAGAGATTCTACAGTGTATTTGTATCCTGAAAAACTTTAATCCTATATGACTCAATGCCCTCTCTAATATAGAGCACAACCCCTCCACCAATTTGATCTACTCTGTCATTGTGCTATAGTTTATACCAAAAAATTCCTCAAGCAGCAGCCTTATCCAGTAAGTCAACTTCTGTTGTTGGAGCGCCTTGCCCGGTTGGTCTTATTCCGGAATTTTTTTCTTTTTGAGAAAGTTCTTTACCAGCAGACAGCCGGTGTGGCAATGGGGGCTACGGCAGCCCCGTCAATAACCAATTTGTTTATGGCAGATTTTGAGAAGACTTGGCTATATACTTCAGAATTTTGGTGCCATATTCCTTTCTGGGGCCGTTACATAGATGACGTGTTCATGCTGTGGACGGCCTCAGAAACTCAGTTTGCTCAATTTTTACAATGGCTTAATCAGTGTCATCCTAACATACGTTTCACCAGTGTCTGTGCTTTAGATAAGATTACATATCTTGATTTGGAAATTCGTAGAGGCCGAGTTTCTTGGGAGACAACGATATTTAAGAAGAAAGTAGCCCGAAATGCCTTATTACATTATGATAGTGCTCATCCTACACCTTTGAAAACCAGTTTGCCATTCTCCCAATTTTTACGGTTTCGACGGAATTGTTCGGACCTACAAGATTTTCGATCTCATTCTAAACAGTTGCAAAAGAATTTCCAAGATCGGGGATATCCGAAAGGAGTTGTGCAACGAGCTTATACTCGTGCGTTGTATAACAACCGTGCTTTATTGTTACAGGAGAAGCATTCCAAGGCTGCTAATGAGGAGCATATTAATTTTGTTTCCAAATTTTCTCCATTAAGCACAAAGATAAAAAAGATTCTACACCGACACAGTAACATACTTAGCCATTTACCGGGTCTAGAGCACAAATCCATCCGTTGCGTTTGGCAACGGAATAAGAACCTTAAGGAGTTATGAGCCCTTCAGAGTTACGTCCAATAGTTTCATCTTTGGAAGACGAGAGTATTCAGGTTGGCCATACCAAATGTAATGACTGTACCATCTGTAAGATCACGTTGGAGCTTACACAGTTTGTTTATCATGGCGTTACGTATCAAATTCACACTCAAACAGATTGTACTTCGAGCTATGTAGTATACGTCATTCAATGTCCCTGTCAACTTTTTTACATTGGAAAAACTAACCGCGCTTTTAAAATTCATATGGGGGAGCACCGGAGTCGCCTTCATTGTCGGAAGTTGGAAGCACCAATAGTATCTCATTGTCTGGCTTTGGGTCACCAATTCGATCAGCTTCGTTGCTTTTGTATAGACCAAACCTTAAGGGGGTCAATGGGTAAAACCAGGGATCAAAGTCTGTTGTTGAATGAACAGCGGTGGATATATCGCTTACAAACAGTTAGTCCCGGTGGTCTTAACTCTCAAATAGATTGGTCAGTATGTACTTCATAGTAGCTTTTCAACTTACTTCATATTCTATTCTCATTTGAGGGCGAAGATACCACCTTAAGAGCTAGTTTGAACCTATGGTAGTCCATTCACAGGAGTGAATCATCTGCTGATAGGTTGCTTCCAGTTTAAAACCCATTGATGAGGGTGCCTCTGTACGCAAGCACGGCGTTTTTTGGCTCTGAATACATACACTGCAAGGTAAAGTTCGAGGTCAGTTGGTGTGATTCCACGGATAATCTTTAGCGGGACCAATTCTACATAAAGGGGTTTTTCCTTACAAGATCTGTTATAATTATGCATTTTCTTACTGATTTTTATTCTTTTTCTTTGAAGTTGTTTCTGGAATGAAGTTTAAAGATTTTGTATGACACGCCATGAGAACCGTGTATCCCCCGAAGAAACCGCGGGAGCGGTGAAACACGTCAGCGCTGAAAATCCGCGTCGGGAATATAGAGGGACCCGTGAGGATTTTTTCATCACAGATAAGTTTTTGGTTTAATACAACCTACTGCTTCATCTTTGGATTGAGATAAAGAACTACACAGGATTTCAGGGAGTTTTAAAACCTGGTTCGGTTCTCCCATGCAGCAAGGTTGTCTATAACTTGGACTCAATTTTGAATACATCCCTCTTTAGAAATAATCAATAATAATTGGTTGTCATCATTGAATAAGAGTTTGCAGAGCTCGACTGTAGTTAAATCTGCTCTTGAAAGAATATTTTAACTGTTAAATCTAAAAAAATGGATGGTAGGAGTCTTTGATGTAAGGAAGGGGCCAGGACTTTCTCAGGCTTTTCAGTTTCTGTGGCCTGTAGCTATCCTCCCCCATTCATTCTGAGACCCGCATCCAAGAAAAATAAAAAAAAAATAAAATATATATATATATATAAATTTTTTCTAAAATAGATGAAACCTGGGTCGCATCTTTTAGACCTTATATAGATTTCTTAGAATAATATATATCAGTACTCGCAAGATTTGGGGCAATTTTCTACATTTTCTGGTTTCATTGCTCCGTAAACCCTTAAATGATGGATTTGTATAGTTTATACCAAGGCATCACAGTGTCCCATTGGTTGCCCTCCTTTCGCCAGATATTAATCTGGTTATCAGTTGATAGGTGTAATTTGGAATCTTTTGGCTCTGAACTGAAGGACATCTGGGTTACTTTTATCTTTGTTTGAACCTCCCTGTTGGGATGCCCTAAATGCCTTATTTTGCTAGTATCCTTCGAGGATACATTCTTCTGAACTATGTGCTCCTGGGCAACTGTTGGCTTTCCCCTACTATCTAGTTAAAGCTTCTCTATCTCCTTTTTAAAGGTTAATGCTAGCAGCCTGGTTCCATCCAGATTAAGGTAGAGCACATCCCTTTGGCAGAGCCCCTTCCTTCCTCAGAATGTTGCCCAGTTCCTAACAAATCTAAAACCCTCCTCTTTACCCCATCATCTCATCCACGCATTGAGACTCCAGAGCTCTTCCTGCCTTTTGAGTCCTGTGCATGGAATGGAAAGCATTTCAGAGAATTCTACCCTGGAAGTTCTGGATTTCAACTTCCTACCTAAACCCTAAATTTGGTCTACAGAATTTCCTTCCCACACTTTCCTATGTCATTGGTGCCAACATATACCAAGACAGCAGATTTCTCCCCAGCACTACCTAAAGCCTTGTCTAGGTGGTGCGTGAGGACCACTACCTTCGCATCAGGCAGGTATGTTAACAGGAGATCCTCATGTCCACCAGTCACCCAGCTATCTACATGCCTAATGATCGAATGGTCAACTATAAGAGCTCTCCTAACCCTTCCCTCATGGGCACATGGCCCTGGAGAAACCTCCTCAGTGCAAGAAGATTTTACATCTCCCGGTGGACAGGTTCAAGCTACAGGATCACTTCCTGCCACATCAAGGTAATGCTCTCCTTTCAACTGACCTCTCTCCTCCATGGCAACTGAGAGGTTGCCAGATTGGATGTGAGACTTCTGTACTACATCCCTGTAGGCCTTGTCTATGTACCTCTCTGTCTTTCTTATGTCCTCCAAATCAAGTCCCAGAGATTGGACTTGTTCCCTGAGGTCAAAGTGTTCCTTGCAACTAGGGCACACCTAAGACACCTAACCAACTGGGAGAAAATCACACAAGTGACACTCAATGCAAAAGAATGGGTAGCCCCCATCTCACTGCTGGACTGCTGTCTACTTCTTAGTTTAAAGGTTTTGTTTAGCTACTTAAGTTGTTTGCTTAAAGTTTTTAGGGATACCTGTACTGATACAACTATAACAATTACTTTTAATGGACTTTTTTCACCTCAACCTCAAGGTCTTAATCTTTTCCTGGTGATGATAACCAGCTGAACCCAAAAGTAACTTTGACCACCCTTCCCCCTTTAATAGATTTAAGAGCCTATAAAGCTAAGATTATGCCTGGGGTGGGTGGGAGCCAGGATGGTTGGGAGAGAACTAGCACTTAGTAAAAGCTGGTTTGCTACACAAGTCCCAGACCTGTGCTTCTAAGATAATCTGGTAACAATTTTCTGGGTGATTCACAAAGCCCTTGGTTTGATAGAGGGAGCCTTTCAAATTGCCCCTTTGACTTTTCACTTGGTTTTAACACCTATTAGAAAAACATTTCCAGATCTCTTGCCTCCTAAGTTGAAGGCTTCTTTGTAAAGGTATCTAGAAAAATGTATTTATTTCAAGTCAAAGAATATTTTACCCTATTCTTCCTTCTATGCTAGGCTATACTCTGATTTGATTTAAATTAAAAGCTGTCTGCTGATACTAGGCCCTGACAGATTTAAATCTAAACTAAAAGCTCTCTGCTGATACAAGGCCCTGATTGAGTTTTAAATTGAAACTAAGATTAGCTCCTGCTGGTTTTAAATTTAAACTAAAAGCTCTCATCTGTTTTTAAAGAAAAGTAAAAGTTCTCTGTAGGTTTTAAAAGTAAACTAAAAGCTCTATGCTGAGTTTTAAATTTACACTAAAAGCTCTCTGCTAATATTAGGCCCTAAAAGCTCTATGCTGAATTTTAAATTTAAACTAAGTGCTCTCTGCTAGTATTAAATTTAAACTAAAAGTTATCTTCTGTTTTTAAAGAAAATGAAAAGTTCTCTGTTGGTTTTAAATGTAAACTAAAAGTTATCTATTGGGTTTTAAATGTAAACTAAAAGCTATCTGCTGAATCTAGGCCCTGAGTGAGTAAACAAATATACTGGATTCTAAAATGCACAGATTTATCAGTTTTAACTGAAAGCATTCCCTTTTCCCCAAGATTTAGAGAATTTCTCAGAAGTAAATACAAGTGCAGATTTCTTTCCAGCAGTAGCAGTCCCTTGTGGTAGTCCTTCAAGACTCCAAAAGCACTCCAAAGCACCACCAGACATACATAGTGCTTTATAGATACATATAAGAGAGAGATTCCCTTCCCAAAGAACTTACAAGCCAGTCTGATGGATCACAATGCTTGGACAAGGTACTATGTAAATGGTAATAGAAGCCAAGGAGGGAAGGTTGATGTTCCTGACAGAATCATTAGCAGAGATGAACAGAGGTTGGTTTCAGATCTCCATTTATTTATTTTATTTATTTAAGAGGATTTATATACCGCCTTCTCCTGTAATCAAAACAGTTTACACAGCAAACAATCATATTGGTGTGTCATATTGTGGGCATGCAGTGGCATCAAAAAAAGTGTATGTGTAAGTGTGGTAATGATTAGTGGTGAACTATTTACAGGGTGAGCTAATTACATGGAAATATGTACATGGGGAAGGGTAGGAGAATTTTGACTGTCATGAGCTGAGGGGGGACTATGTCACGTCACTGTAGTACTCAATGAAGTGCGTCATCTTAAGCTTTTTTCTGAAGTCGTTGATGTCCTTTGGTGATCGTAGGTCATCCGGGAGAGAGTTCCAGAGAGCTGGTGCTGCCAGTGATAGCGCTCTTCTCGAGGTGTCTTGGCGTACCTTGGTGAAGTCTTTTGGGGTTCTGTTGAAATCGGATGTGCCTCTCCTCCTTGGTCTGTTACTTATGTCTGGTGTTATGAGTGGTTGGAGGCTGATGGCTGAGATTCTGTGTTTGATTTTAAAGATGTTTAGGATTGTTTTGTATTTGATGCGAGAGCTGATTGGGAGCCAGTGGAGGTGTTTGAGAGTGGGGGTGATGTGGTCCTGCTTTGTTGATCTGTCTATTATGCGAGCTGCTGTGAATTGGGCTATCTGTAGAGGCCGGAGAGCATGTTTTGTTATGCCAAGGTAGATTGGGTTGCAGAAGTCTAGGATTGGGGTGACTAGTGCTTGACAAACAGGGAGGAAATGATCCTTGGAGAGGAGGGGTTTTAGCCATCGGATGGTTCTCATTTTGATGTATGCGTTCTTGGTGGTTTTACTGATGTGTGACTGTAAGTTTAGTTCCTTGTTGAGGGTCACTCCAAGGTACTTTACTTCAGTCTTTATTGGTATTGTAATGTTGTTCATCGTGATGGTGTGTGGTGGGATGAAGGTGGTGTTTCTGGTGATAACTAGAGCTTCAGTCTTGTTGTAATTGATGGTCAGGTTGTTATCTTGAAACCAGCTTGTTATGTGTTGAAGACAGTCTATTATTCCGTTGTATTCTGGGCTGTCCAGGTTGATTGGCGTGTATATCATGATATCATCTGCGTAGATTGTAGTTCACTAGCCAAACTTGAGAGAGATTGATAGAAGAGTACCAACAACTGCAGTGCCCAATGGAAATGTGAAAGAATAGTTGCCTGTTCCTACCGCTCAAAGGGGCAAATAAAGGAGGAGGCAGTACATAGAGGTGGTGGTTTGGGGGGGGGGAGACACAAGACTAATTGTAGATAAAGCTATTGTTAACAGAGCAAAGTAGAAGACATATCCTGTTCCCTGTGATGAATATATAGTCAGGTTTGGTAAATACAGAATAAGGATAGTGATGGAGGACTGGCAGCGAGACCAGAGAGACAACCATGCTTCCTAGCTAGTTTGTAACAGACAATGGAAAGAGTGTGTTTAATATAATAAAGGACGATATTTATGGTATCAGATACTTTGCACACTTGCTGCAGCTGGCAGTAACAGTGTCCCTGGACCTGGGGAGCAAGGAATGCGGCATCCCTGTGCTGAAGTTACTGATTGATATGCTAATAATAGGGTATTTTCATGCTGCATGAGAATAAGGAAGCGGCAGGAGAATCTGTGTATCAGCTCATTCAGAATGGGAACATGTCGCAGAATTCCACCTAGTTGATGTTACAGAGGTCAGTAGAGTAGCAAACAGCCCTCCAACAGATTTCATTGGATACCGAGATCAGTTTTAATAACCTCCTGGAATATCAGGATTGGAAAAATATGATTCAGGTTATAAAAGTCATGAAACCCTTCAAGAACGCCAAGTTTCAGAATGGCCACCTTGAGTGTAGTTATTCCAATAGTGGTTATCCTGGATTCAAAGTGAGGAGGTTTTAGCAGAGGAGAGGAATTGATATCAGTGGGTAGAAAGTGAAAAAAGGTTGATTATATTATGCCTTGTTTCATATTTATGTTTGTTTTATTTTTAAATGTTTTTAGCATATCGGCTCTGTTTGTGGCATCATGAGTATTCTTCTCAACATATTTTATTAGTTATGACTATATTTTTATTTGTTGTTATTGTTCACCACTTTGAGCCAGTAGAACATTCATTAATCAATAAACAAACTGCTTTGGTAGTTTTTCTTTGAAAATCAGTAAAAAGAACAAATGGTAATAGCACCTCTGTATTTTAAAACTACATGTGTAATTTGAACACTCTTCCTTTGTCTGCAATTTTTTAAACTGTATACATATGAAACTGCAGAATTGTTGTGCAAGCCTAAAGTTTGTTTCAAAGGCAAATTTCATTTTTTTAGAAGATGGGAAAGGGGTTGTGTTTTTTAGAAGATGGGAAAGGGGTTGTGGTTTGTATTCTCACTTCTAAACCTGACTCTTAGCTGTGTAAACCATAGCAAAATTCATATCTTCCTCTCATTCTTAAAACCATTTTCTTTCTCAGTGCTCAGCTTTAGAGATGTGCATTTTTGCATCTTTTCAATTTGCTTTCTAATAGTATGCGCTATTTCACTGAGGGGCGTGTTTACTAAACTGCCCTAACCCCTAGCACGAGAGGACAGTAAGCATTCTGTACTAAAGTTAGCATAGGGTCCCATGCTAAAAATCCCACACTAAAAGGTTAAACATGAATGGGCAGAGACAGGGCATGTTGGGGCAGAATGTGAGCATTGATGGTGCATCAAGGTTAGCGCAGGCATGATGGGAGTGCGCTAACTGCAATTGTTGCCATTAGTGCGTGCTACTTAACGCCATTTCAGTGGGTGGCATCAGGTGCACCAGCCTGTCAGGTTCTATAGTGCTCTAATGGCAGAGGTTGGATGCACATGCCCCTGAAGTTTGCATGGTCTCCGTACTGGTTTAGCAGGACAACCATACACTACTAGGGAACAGTTTAGCTAATATGCCCCATAGTGCACACTAATTATTACAATATAAATGAAAACAAAACAATATGATATATAACAAAAAAAACCGAACTGGAACAAATTTTCTGCTTGCATACCTCTGCTCATCTTTAAACTCTCTGGGGCAAGAACGTAGTAACTGTGTATTAGCCAGTAACTCTAAAGATGTAATTTTTTAAATGTACTTTCTTGTGGCAGAAAAGTAATGAAGTAGCTCCATTTGGAAATATCAAAATATTTGACTGCAGTGGCGCCAGCAGCAGCAGATGCAGCTATAGTTTTGATGGAAAAGGACTGCAGCTGTGAATTTCTCTGGCAATTGAGTCGACCACGTCTACTGAACGAGGTGACATTGGTAGCAGCAGTAACAGCTGAGTTAATTTGGGCAGTTTTAGCAGCATAAGAAGTATCTTTCAGTTACAGAATGGTGGTAAGAAGAGGAGATATGTTATGAGTGTAGCAACATTTTTTGGGCTGCTGATAAGCTTGCTGACAATGGAAGTTTCAAACGCTGGAGGTTATATCAACTATGGCAGGGAGCGATACAGAGGCCTGTTCATGACAGCAAATATATTTTATCAGGGAAGCATGGGAATCCCAGAGATGGTGATACTTGTAATTAGTATATGTTAGTGATGTAACCAGTAGTCAGTGGTTCCCAACTGGTCAGCAATCTTTGTAGTCCTGTAGGACGAATACAATATACCTATTTTGATGCTGCTCTGTTCAGAAGCCATATTCAGATGTGGTTGGTATCATTCAGAAGGGCTATGAGAGTCCTCCTTTTTTGGTATTTTAAAAATGTTGTAGCTGTTGGAATTCCTGTTGTGAGGATTGTTACAGGAATCAATTAAATTGAACTTTTTCTGGTCAGAGTTCTGATAGAAAAGCAGTATAAGAACTAAATCGAGTTTCATTTATATGGTAATATTCTAATGGTAAAGGGGACTTTAGTGATACTGGAGATGTCTTTTCATTAGAAAGCTTTATGAAAATGTGTACTTCTATCCTTAAGTTCTTCATGCTGAAAATGTTTCTATGGAAACACGGAAAATGGCAGCTGGTAAGGTAGGTCTATTTCAACTGGTTTTTCAGTATGTGATTGAAAAATTCAGTTTGGCAATTAACACCCAGGTAAGAGAGTAGTTGAATTTTACATTGTCTGAAAAATTGTGTGCAACTTTTTAAGGCTGATGAAACTGTTTATGGAGTGGCTTTAAGGTTCTTCTACTACAGAAGAACATTGATTTACAAATTAATCTTAGCTGAGTTGAAATGTGTTTTTTCTTTTATTCCAAATGGGAACATATTTGACTTAAAGTCAAAAGACTGTATGAACTAAATTATTAACCTTCATGTGCACTCTTTGAGAGCAAAGGTTTAGAAAATCTGATTAACTGATAGCATCTGTTCATCAAACCTTGCCACCACTGGAAAAAACCCACAGAATATTTATTTTGATTATTTGCCAATGAAAGCCCTAGGTATAAATATTTAAATTAGAGGAATGTCAGACAGTCAATTGTAATACCCAAACATTTGAGCGGGGTGTAAAAATGACCACATTTGGAATTTTAGAAACAAGAAAATAGGAGATACAAAGGTGTTTCTTTGTCCTGTGACCCTGGGAGATGATGAACACAGGCCCCATGTTGTAATAGTAAAATAGATAAATGGAATGCATACAAAAAAGGGAAGGGGACATAGTTAAATATAAGAGCATATTATAAAGAACTATTGACAACAATGCATCCATTTGTATAAGTACTTCTGCTTCACTCTTTCTGTTGTTGCTATGCCTCCAGAGGTTGCACATAGCTTTGGCAGACACTGATATTGTTGCTAAGTGTTTCATTCTAAAGCATAGTTAGGCAATTCATGAATTATTGTCATTGAAGAGGAAAATTGAATAAATGGTATGCTGGCTGTCTTTTGCTTGATTTCAACAAAGGGTTAGAGTGGGTTCAGAACCATCACAGACTTGACTCCCTCTTCAGAAGGAAATGGTAGAAGGTTGCAAAATAGCTACGATTTTGCAATTACTCCAAGTTCTAGACCTTTTAGACAAACATGTAGGAGAGCCCTATTGTGTCCCACCTGATAAACATCAGATCTATGATAGTTAGGAGAGTGGCTAAACAGCCAAATGTAAAAGCTTATCTCTAATTGATTTACGTAAACTCACAGCTATACCCAACTACTGGCTGTCTTCATGTGGGGCAAGCAGGAGCTCATATTCCTACATCAGCTGTTTGAGGGACAGCATTTTAAATCATCCCAGGATCTGATGTGAGAATTTTAGATTCCTAGCCATGTTTATTTCTTGCATTTACTACTGAGCAGGAACATCATTAAGGCTATTGATAAGGGGATAGTGGAGGAAGGATGTGAGCGACTTGTGAAGATGTCATGAAAGAGCAAAGCCAGGAACTTGATTTCTTGTACTGACTTGTGTATCAGAGATGATGCATGAGGAGGGAACATCTACAGTTTTAATCCACGGATGGAAATCGTACTTACAGGAGACTATGTATAATCACAATCAAGGCTGATCTGACAAATCTTTGAAACAAAATGCAGGTTGGAGAGGGGGACCCAAGATTATGCAAGACTGGAAAGTGCCCTACTGCTGTACTCCCTCTTATTTATTTATTTACAATCTCTTATATACCACACTATTCAGCATCAGCACGGTTTACATGGCACAAAATGCTCAGTACAGTTAACATGTATGAGTTTACAGATAACAGGGAACAAAAACTTGGATAACCGGGGGAAAACTATGTACAATACTTACTATACTCTTCAGTTTAAATATTTATTTCTCCTTGGCTAATCTATTTACAATGGTGAAAAGGAAAGGCAAGTTGAGAATCCTCCAGTGCCTTCAGCTACTATATAGGTCTTGACTAAGACCTCTGTGGCACAGGGTTTAGTAATACATTTAAGTCATCAGCTGAGTATGCAGCTAGGAGCCATGAATCAGACGTTCAGCAGGAATGACATCTTTGATTCACTGTTCAACAGCCAAAATGCTTCGGACACGAAAGCAGCTGTTCTAAACTAATTAAGGCTGCTGAACACAGAAATCATAATGAAAATGGCTGATTAGGTCTAGTTGCTAAGGTATATGCTATTAATTAGTCATTAGAGGCCATTAATTGTGTATTATGCAACATTTGCATGAGATCTCTACTTGCAACCAATAGAAATATCTGTCCAAAACCAGATGATTTAAATTTGCATTACTTGACAGTATAAATCTTAAGGTGTATTAGTCACAGAAAAAAAAAAATTATGTTGCATTATTTTATGCCGTATATATTTTATGCTGTGTATACCATGGACTGCCCGAAGAACAAACCAGTCGGTACTAGAGGAGATCAAACCTAAGCTTTCTTTAGAAGCTCAAATGACAAGACTTCGACTTTCATACTTTGGACACATCATGCGAAGAGAGAGATCATTAGAGAAAGACATCATGCTTGGCAAGATAGAAGGTAAACGCAAAAGAGGAAGGCCAGCAATGAGATGGATCGATACAATAACAGCAGCTTTGGGCACCAGTCTGTCAACAATGAGCCGCCTGACTCAAGACCGAACACAATTTAGGATAGCTATCCAGAGGGTCACCATGAGTTGACTCCGACTCGACGGCACTTAACAACAACAACATTTTATGCCGATAGGTCAATCACAGCGTATTCAGTGATGCATCATACTTGTGTTAATAATGCAGATAATTTCTGCTATATTTGTGGTGAAGTGACTTTTACATCACAAAAATGGAATATGACTGTGTTGGTTATGAAAGCCTACAACTTATCAGGGATTTGGATCTCCCGAAGAATAAAGCTGAGCTTTTGGGTTCTAGACTATAGCAGTGGAATCTTCTGGCTGGTGATGTTCAAATTTCCTTTTTCGGGACTGTCAGAAAGACTTGGGGGTATGTTTACTAAACTCCGTTGCTGTGCGGGTCCCCGTTAGTGTGCTGGTGCCATATAAGGAGTGGGCGGGCCAGGCAGAAAAAAGCAAAAAAACGGACCGTACGTGTGTGCGTCGCGCTAATGTGCGGGGCTCACATTAGCGCGTGGGAAGGCTAAGTGGGGCGCTGCTGCAAAACCAAACAACAGAGCCGTAGTACAACGGTGAAGACACCGACCAATGGTGCAGAGGCCAGGGGTTCAAACCCCCAATGCACTCAACAAAAAAGACCAGCTGAGGCACCAACATTTATGGGCAAAAGTGCTTAGGAGGCATATTAATTTTGGGCGGCAGAAGGCGGCGCACTGTTATTTTTATTACGGCATGAGGCGGCGCACTGTTTAGTGTGGGCGGCAGATGGCGGCGCATTGGTAAATTTGGGCGGCAGAAGGCGGTGTGCTGATAAATGTGGGCAACAGAAGGCGGCGAGCCGGTGGGCAGAAGGCGGCGCGCTGATGTGTGAGGGGGCAGTCCAATAGTGGGAGGGAGAAGTGGCGCGCTGATGTGCAAATAACAGGAGCAGAGCCATAGCACAATGGTTAAAACACTGACCACTCATGCAGGGATCATGGGTTCAATTCCCCACAGTGCCCATTGAAGACAGCTGGCTGAGGCATTATTTTAGGGGCATATCCATGTTGCGCGGCATAAGGCGGTGCGCTGTTAATTTAGTGTGCCACAAGATGGCGCGCTGATGGCTACAAGGCTGCGTGCGGATGCACAAACACAGGAACAGAGCCACAGCACAATGGTTAGGACACTGACCAATGGTGCAGGGGCCAGGGGTTCAACCTCTCACAGTGCCCAGTGAACAAGGCTGGCTGGGGCAGTATGTATCATGGTGAGAAGTGCTGTAGGAAGCCTTCCATTTATATTTTATTTCCCACCACTAGTAAACCCGCTCTCACAGTGTGTTAACATACGGATGCCCGTAAGGCACATGTTACAGTGCACTGTCCGCCAAGGCACCCTAGAATGTCCCCTATAGGGCACCATGTATGTTGCAACACAGGATAATGTATAGTGCACCCTATATGGATGGCAACTATAAGGTGGCCTATAGGGCGCCCTATAAAGCACCCTCAGAGGCACCTAATGGGTATAGTAAGCTGTGTGTGGTTTTGCCGGCATAGACATATGTACAGTAAATAAAAATAAAGCTGTGAACAGCCCTATCAAAGGGCCCCACTGTGGGTTTGAACTCATGACCTCTGGCTGTACAGGGAGTGATGTAACCATTGGGCTATGGCTCTATAGCTGACAGCAAGCCCCTGGCTGGCTGCAGAGAGCCTGCATGTCACCCCATAGACAGTCTGCTGTTGTAGACAGGATAGGGTTAGGCCACCCAACCATGATGCACTGCACATGCAAATCAGCTGTCCACAGATGCACACAAGATGGGGAATGCACCCCAACAGCTACCCGGCCTGGTAGGGGGAATTGTCCATGTGAACCCACACAGCACCTCGGCCTGGTAGGGGGTCCTGAGCGGGTGGACTACCAGCAAAGAGTAGCTACACACCGTCACATTGTGCGGGTACTGTGCTCACTCTGAGGGTGTGATATGGCGGCCAGGACCAGGTCCACAACACCAGCCATGGCTGGATGAGGCCATGACAGAGCTCCAAAACAGTACTAACCTGTGAGATAGGAAGGTGCTGCAGAAACATGTTGGATATCTCTGTCTGTCTCAGTTAGTGGAAACCCCCAAGAACCCCTAGGTGGTCAAAGAACCACCACCCCACCTTTTCCCTCCCAGGCCCCCCCCAGCAAAGTAGACCATCAAACCCCAGTCCTGCTGGGGAACAGACACCATAGAGGGCAGTCCAAGCAGCTCCACACACACACATCCATAACACAATATCAGGCAGACTTTAGGCCTGGATATCCAAAGATGCACCCCAGCACTATCTGATATTCACCTGCAGCAAGCCATCAGCCACTGCACCCTGCAAGGCACTCCATCAAGACACATACCAGCTGTGAACAGTCTGCTGGTTAGCCCTGATGGAAATGCATGCACCCAAAACTGGGGTGGCAGCACACACAAGCAAAGAGTTCTGTGAGGAGGCCCCAATAGGAAACCCATATTTATCACAAGAGAGAAACACAATACAGCACTATGGGGGTGCCTAGCCATGCTGTCATCACTGCACACTCAGGGTGAGAGTACTCCCCCCAGCAGCACATACAGAGGTCACCCTGTCTGTGTAGGTGGTGGCCTGGCACTACAATGTCACAGCCAGTGCCCTATGCCCTGTGCAGATGCATCCTGGCCAGCCCACCATGTCTGACCTATACCCATGGTACATTGCTGCTCATTATGCACATTGGCAGGCCAATACTGGCAGTAGTGCTGGCAGTGTGGGTTGGGGAAGGTGTTTGCAGCCAACACACACTGTATAGACAGACACACACTCCCACACCTATGCCAGCATTGTGCTACTATTGAGGGGGTGATTTGCCTTGGCCACCACACCGGTCCTGGGCACGGCACAGGCATGGATATGGTACGCAGTACTGCTGGGGGTCACTCCCCAGGGTGGTGAACACCGTCAGAGGCCAGGCCTGGAGCACGCACCGCAGACACCAAACAGATTGTTCGGATGGGGTCAACTAGCAGTATGTGCGTAACGTAGGGATATCTATCAGCCTGTACTCTTAGCAAACATTTCAGAGCTGTGTACCTCAGGTGTAGTGTGACATTGCTAAGGTATGCAGGTGCTGATATTGGGAGATGCACGCAGGGTCCAATGTTCTGCCTCTACAGGAGACATTGGCCAATGGGGCCTGTGGGTGTGGGTGTGGGTGTGTCTTCCCCTGTTGGCTGCTGCTTTACGGCAGCGCTTCCCCACTCCAGCCCAGTTTTGCATCACACTGTTCGGGTCTTCCTGCTGTCCCTCATGAATATGCATGAGCTACATCTACATGCCGTAGGGGTGGTGCATAGATATACAGCACAGGCATTTGTATGAGTGGCAGCATGGAACCTGACTGGTGTGTGGCCCACCAGGACTGCATTTGGGGGATTCTGCTGTAGGTTCTGCCCCTGTTCATGGTGTCTGTGCTCAGTGGGGTAAAAGATAGACGTATTACCATTGCATATGTCCTTGTCACCAAAGGTGTGTCCTTACTGTCACTGTTTATTTGTGGGGAAAATATGTGGGCAGGATTGCCGGTAGCCCCAGCTGGTCTTTGAACCTGTGACCTTCATGTTCTTGCATGCACTGTCTGTGTGCACTGCACCACCATGTAGCCACAGCTTGGCTGAATTCCCTGGATAGTCCATGACTGTGGATCCGGCAGGGCCTGTCTGTTGCTGTGGACTGTGCCAGCCTGCACATGGCTAGGCCTCTGTCTTCTGTCGCTAGCAGCCACTGCCCCCTGCACCACATGTACTCATCCGCCAACATGCTGGCATGAGCTTCTCCCATAAAATGCAGGTGACCTGATTGGAATGTGGCAGTACGGGACTGCATTTGGGGTACTTGGCTGTGGGTAATGCCCATTGTTGTGGTGTGTGTGCGTTGTTGGGTAAAATATGGGTGTTTTCCCCATGCTTATGTCCCATGCAATACAGGGGTGTCTGTGCTATCTGTGTTTAGTGGTGGGTAAAATATAGGGACTGGGCTGGCAAGTGCCCCAGCTGGGCTTTGAGCCTCTGGTCCTAGAGGTACTGACTCTGTCTGCTGCACCACACTATGGCCACATAGATAGTGCAGCCCCTGGAGGTAGTAAGCCTGGCAGGATGGAGTCACAAACCCTGCTCTACGCAAATTTACTGTGGACATATGCACCCTGTCTGGTGACAAACGTGCACATAAACCCCGGAAATGACCACGGGAAATGGGGGACAAAATATCACCACGCTGGGCAACAGTGATATTAATGGGCAAACATAGCAAACACTCCCAGGAAAGCTCCACAAAAGGAAATGTTTTTTGGAAGAGTCTCCGCTCCGTAAACCCTTCCAAAATTCATTTCTTTTTTCTGGAGCTTTGCTGGGTGTGTTTTCTGTATTTGCCCATCACTATAACTGTTCCCCAGCTGAATTACTATTTTTAATAGTTCTGTTGTGGTCACTTTCTATTTTTATTTGCACTCTTGTGCTGTGCACATGTATCACACTGCTCACGTTTTGCTGGTTTCCCCGGTTTTCCTGTACATTGCTGACGGAAATGGTTTCTCTTCCCTTTAAATGATTTCTACCGCGAGTGTTTCCCTCGCGGTAGTTTTTACATGGAAATTCGGGCCCGATACTGTGCGGAGAGCGTCTCCCCTCCCACTCTCCACCCATTGACCACATCCCTCTGCCCCTCTGGAGCCTTCCTCCGCCCTCCTTTAGCCGTTCCACGCCTCTATCGGACATTTGCGGGCCCGCACTTGTACGGGGCCCGTTAGTGTGCCGCGCACCTTTGCGGGGATGACACGCACATGTGCGGGGCGTTTAAATGCGTTTATTAGCATTTCAGTGCCGCGTTTCCGTGCGCTCTTTTGCGGCGCGCACATTTCCGGTTTTTAGTAAACATCCCCCTTGGTGTCATTCTTTTTCAAAGAAGGTGATCTTGCTGCATGCAACAACGTAAAAGGTTTAATGGCAGCTCTCAATATCAATTACAATGCAGATGATTGGAGGCTCTTCATTGATTCATCCAAAGCAAGTCTTAAAGCTGTATTGCTGCATAATGGCAACTTGCTACCATCAATTCCTATTGGCCATGCAGCTTTTATGAAAGAGACTTATGACAATATGAAACAACTTTTGAAATGTATAAACTATGATCAACATCTATGATCAATCTGTGGTGACTTCAAAGTGGTCGCCCTCTTGCTTGGTCTTCAGGGTGGATACACCAAGTACTGCTGCTTCTTTTGTGACTGGGATAGTCGTGCTAGAGATTGTCATTTTGTCAAAAGGCAAAATGGCATGCGCGGCATTCTCAGAAGATCTCAAGAATAACCGGAGGTTTCTGAGTATGTAAATGGGCAACAGCGTATTAATAGACAGATGAACAAACAGAGAGGTCCCCTGAGGAACCCGTAGGGAGAAACGCGAGGGTGCCTTGACTTGGCGTTGGGACTGAAGCATGAAGCTGTATGAAGCTAAGTGAAAAATCTTTCTGTTTGTAAAAGATAAGAAAAACGAAAGAAAAAAGAAACATAAGAACCTATAAGTCATTGATGCTAACAGGTATGCTACTGGGGAAGATAATATACCCGGAAAAAATGCCTATGTTTGTCTGAGACTTGCAGTTCAGAAATCGGTTGTTTGCACTGCAGAGTCATTCAGAGTTAATTTTTATAGACTTTTACTGATTTTGTCAAAAGGGACTGGCCACTCCGTCAGTCACCGGATCCCGGAAGCAAAAATGTTCTGTTTCCAGCACTTGTAGACAGCAACAAGATTTTGATGCCTTCCTTGCACATCAAGTTGGGACTAATGAAAAACTTTGTCAAGGCGATGGATAAAACTAAACCTGCTTTCAGGTATCTTAGTGGTAAATTTCCTAGACTGAGTGATGCCAAAGTTAAGGAAGGAGTTTTAGTTGGCCCTCAGATTCGTGCACTTCTTCAAGATGACGAATTTCTTTGTTTATTGCGTGGAAAGGAAAAGGCTGCATGGATAGCATTTGAATCAGTGACACAAAATTTTCTTGGAAACAACAAAGCAAATAATTACCAAGAGATTGTTCAAGATCTTCTCAAGGCATACAAAAACCTTGGTTGCAATATGTCCTTAAAGATTCATTTTCTACACTATCATCTAGATTTTTTCCCACAAAATTGCAGAGTAGTAAGTGATGAACATGGAGAACGATTTCACCAAGACATTACAGCCATGGAAAAGAGGTATTAGGGTAAATGGAGTCCATCAATGATTGCAGACTACTGCTGGACAGTGACAAGGGACATTTCATTGCTTCAGTACAAGAAACAGATCAGGAAGAGTCATGAAGCCACTGAATGAGAACAAAAATTGCTAGAATGTACATACAAATGTTTTTAATGAAAGTTAATTTGCAGACATAATTACTCCTCTGTTTCTCCTAAGTACGTTTATGAACTTTATTTAATAAAAACATGCTTGTTATTGTGCAAAGTTTCATTTGTAATAAGATTTTGATTTACATCTAAGGATTTAGGCTTGATTTTCACCATACATAGTGGTAAAATGTACATTCTTCAACATATCATAGAAACAGGAGCTAATTGACCAATTTCACTATCATATTTGAATTCAGCGTATCAAATTCATTAAGAAATAGCACATTTAATTTCTGAAGCAAACAATTTTTGAAAATTTGTAGAAGAGTGTTACAGGTATTAGAAGTGGCCTATATAAAGGCAAGAGGTGGAATTTAGCCATCAGTAATCAGTTGTTGACTACTGACCAGGATTCCCCACTGTTGTGATTACTCAAAGCTATCAGTGAACGGGAGACTGTTTTGATAAGTTATTTGAACTACAATAGTGATGCTGGAGACATCATTTACGTATTTATTTATTTAGTTAGTATTTAGCTCATGCCTTTCCATTGCCAAATCATCTTAAAGATACATTTAGAAAGGCCATGCATATAGAGGAAGCAAAGTTGAAGTGAAAATATCATGTTAATTTCAGAAGATATGGTATGCATATGAGGCAGATATAAAAATCAATATCCACCCCTCAAAATGAACATGATCAAATATGCATGTACTGTAGATGATAGAAAATAATAGCATGCATACATGTAAAATCCAAAAGACAGAAGAGTAACAAAGACATTCAAGTGTGTTCTACAATGGGGTGCACAAGTATTGGTGGTACAGGTACAAAACATAGGGGTGTCAATCATGTGGATGCAAACATAAATGGAAGTGTTTTGGAATGCTGAGTATGCATTCTACACATGTAAGTTCCATTTGGTGGCAAAATACACAAGCCCTACAGAAGTCTTTGCACATCTCCCCCCTCCCCCCCCCCGAACCATGTCAAATGTTTTTGGTCCCCATATATCCCTATGCCTAAAGTAAGCCTTCTTTGGAGAGAACTAAAATAGCAGCCAGAAGGAGGAGAATGTAGTAAAACCTGTTAGCGTAGCTGGGTTTACAAAACGTTTGGACAAGTTTCTGGAGGAATGGTCCATAAACCATACACCATTGAAGAGGGCCAGGGAAATCCATTGCTTACCCCGGGTCAAGCATTGTGGAACCTGTGTGCCTTTTTGGGAACCTACCAGATACTTGTGGCCTGGATTGGCCACTGCTGGAAACAGGATACTGGGCTTGATGGACCTTGGTCTGACCCAGTATGTCATTTCTTATGTTCTTATGTTCTCCAGTGTAGAAAGTGATATTCTGGTGTGTCTGGTCTATTCCCCTGTACTCTAGTCTCTATCCACACTTCTTCTTTCCTAACCTAGAAACTGGAGTTCCTTTCCTAATTTTTCTGATATTAACATTTGTAAATGGCCTTAATATCTCCAGTGTAGGGCAGTATAGTAAATCCATTAATAAGCATATATATATTCCCTCTACATGACTGGAAAGCTGACTAGGTAAGATTATACTTTTTTCTGACACTTATATGCATAGCTCATAGGGAAGCATGGAACTGCCAAGATCAGTTTTTCAGCTTGACAAAGAGCAGCTCCTACCCTCTTCACACACACTTACACACTTACCTCCATTGTGCTATGCCAATGCATTGTCTGCCATTTTGTCATTTGGCAAACTGGACAGGGCACCCACATGGTTAGAAGGCAAGATATCCTAGGTGGTAGCATATGAAGATGAGTGTACCTGGCATCAAGCCTAGGCATATAGAGGAAAGCTACTGCATGCAGGCAAGCACCGAGGCCAATAGGCCCCCTAACCCTTATTAACTGACAAAAGCACATGCCACAGATCACAGTGGCATAGGTATTGCAGGCATACGTAGCTCTACATTCTGGTTCCTTCTCTTACTGGACCTAATTAGAACATATCCACAGAACAGAGGCAACAACAAGACACAGATGTGGTGGAGGATATTTGGATATAGCATTGCCCAAGGCAAGATTCTGAATGGTGCCCAGCCTATCAAGATGCCATTGCTCTCACTTACAGGGATAACACTTACCCCTATATAATTTGGCGTACTCCTAACTTTATTTATTTATTTATTTATTTATTTAAAGGCTTTTCTATACCGCACTCTTTATTATCAGTGCGGTTTACAGTTAACAGTTTGACACAAGGGCAGCATAATTGTCCAGTGTTTACATATAACAGGGAGGTAACATGGAAAAGAACTGGGGGAACTATAAATGTATAAATGGAGAATGAGGTTTGAGGATATTGGGGGGTAAACATGATAACGAATAAGATCTCTAATCATGTGCATCTCACTCTTCTATATATCCAGATAATTGCAGTAATACATATTTTCACTTTTTCTCAATTGTATTCCTTTTTGGGGGGTTTTCACAATTGGTATACCAATTTTCACAGGTTTTTTTCACATATATTCTAAATCCTCATCTTCAAACAAATTATTTCAGAAAACCATTTTCAATGATCCATATCACCTTCCTTCCTGGAGATGGAAGACTATTCATTCAAAGCAATTCCTTATCACGCTTTTCACAGTTCTTCTATGAAACACAAATCTAATAAGTATAATACTGTTTTTAGAATGGAGCATATCCATCAGTAATCACTTTAAGTACAGTGGTATGCAAAAGTCTTGCATAGGCTGCATGATCAAGCTATTTTCAACTTTATTTTGACAATCTTTGCAAAGTTTTGAGTAGAACCCTGGCTTATTATATACTGCTTTGTTGCAAATTTAATTCGGCAGCCACTTCTGCATGCAAAATTACTTATCTGTGAACTTTTGTATGGATGTCATGAGGAAACGATGTCCCAGTACGATCAACTGGATTCAATGTTAAAGCGGGATCAAAATGAACCAATAGAATACCTGCTTCCTCAGCAAATTTTAAGTCATATTTGATAGCCAATCAGTGCATGGTATTTTGGTGGCACACAGGGTTTGAATTTAATGTGGATCAACTGGTGTGTATCGCATCTGATGTGCAATGTCCTTGCATGGTGAAGAGGCCGACCCGGGTCCGGCGACCCGGGTCTAGGTGGTGGTTTTGCAAGAGGAGGGGTATTCCATGCCAGCAAAGGTTGGCTGTAATCAGAGCACAGTTAACTGCATTCTGCAGAAGCATAAGGATATGGAAAATATGCATGACCGACATCGTAGTGGTTGGTTTAGAAAGTCAACCAAGAGGGATGATGGGGCTTTAGTAAGGATATCTCTTGGCAACCTCAAGCTAACCTCCCCTGAGCTTCTATGGGAATGGAAGGAGAAGCATTGTGTTGCAGTTTGTACTTTCACTTTTAGGAGGCGATGCTTGGAGTATGGGTTGAGGGGCTGTAAGGCACAGAGGAAGCCACTACTAATGATGGAACAGAGGAAGAGACACACTGAGTGAGCATCCAAGTACTCAAAATGGAGCAAGGCTGACTGGGAGAAAGTTCTGTTCAGTAACAAAAGCATGTTCTGCATTCTGGGTGACCACGGCAAAACCTATGTGAGCAGGTTTCCTCATAAAGAGTACAAACCAGAGTGCTTGACTATTTCTGTGAAGCATCCAACCAAGGTCATGATCTGAGGATGCATGGTAATCAGTGGTGAGGAAGACTCTATATCATTGGCAAAATACATAGGAATTCTGCAGAAGTGCATGCTGCCATCAGCTGAGCAACACTGTCCTGGAAGATATTTTTTCCAGGATGACAATGCACTTTGTCACCGAGGGGTCTGTACACCTGGGGGGAGGTGGTGACTGTGCTATCTCTACCTTACTGCTGTTTACCGTGTGACCATTTGTCACCGAGAGGAAACTGTCATCAACTGGAAGAAAATAAACAGAGTTCAGACCACTGGTTGGCCAGCTATATCACCCGATCTCAACCCAAATGAGAATCTTTGGTATAAGGTTTATCAGTTGAGATTGTCAAGAAGCAGCCACAGACCTAGCAAGAGCTAATTGAGTCACAGATTATAACCAGGAATCACATTATAATGAGAGAACACCTCATTAAACTAGTCCACTCCATGCCGGATAGATGTCATCTGGTGAGAAAAGCAAGGGCTAGACCATCAAGTACTAATGCAACCAACAACAAAAAAAATGCCCTTTTCAGGGCTACCTAATGAAATTAAGAAAAAAACATGCACACTACCAACATACACAAAACAGAAAACATAACATCATTTTGGGCACACATTGCATCTTTGTACACAGGTTCACAACCAAACAAAGATGGGTATTAAACAATCATAAAATAATGCTCAAGTCATGGCAAATTTGTCAGATTGGTACAAAAGACAGAAGGGAAGAAAACGACATGCAGAAGGGGTTGTAGATTGTAACACATTTTGTCCTTGTGATCCAAACAACTAAAAACTGCCAATTCAGCACTACCTATACAAGACTGTTTCACACCACTGTAGTGTAACCCAGAGCACTGTGTCATTATCACCACTCCAATTTTCATTATAATATTTTGAGTAAAGTGTTTCAAACTTGAAAACTTGCACCAGTTTTCCAGTGAAATATTAAAAAAAATACTTTAGACAGAAAGATCTATGCAAATTTATCTGTTCTCTCACTTCGTATCTCATATTCCACATAGGTCAAAGTCACAGCACATAAAAAACACCTCTGATCTTGTTCGATGGTTTCACCATGTAGAATGACTTCAACAAGAAGTTATTCTACAAAAATGTAGACAACTCAGTGAATAAGCATCATACAATACTCACAAATTGCCATTGACCAATGTACCTGGCCCAGTGCTCAGCACAGTTTACTCAAAAAGCATCGTGCTTGCACCTATATTTAAATGAACCTGCAAAGCAGCTCAGCAAATAAAAACATTTAATCAATAGAACCAGTTTCATTCAATCCGGTTATTCAGTCCATGTGGATGCCTCATTTTCTACTTGAAAAGTAAAATCTGTTCCCACAGACATAAATGTATAGTCATATCCTGTCCTTCCCCTTTTATTTGCTTAACCATTTTATGTTGTTGCTGCTTCCAGTGCTCCACTAAGGGAGCCATCTCTTTATTAAGGCCTATAGATGACAGGTGCTCTGTGTTACAGGTTTTAAACATGTGTGTAATTTGCCCTATATAAATTTTATCACAAGGACACAGAATCACATAAATTACCATTTTACTAATACAGGTGGTGGATCCCCTTAGTTTGTATGTAAAACCCAACTTTGGATGTATAAATTGATCCATCTCTAATACGACACTTCCTCCATTTGACATGTCTTTCAATGTATTGCTTATCACACTTCTGCACCCTTTCCATCCTTGAATGTACCAAAAAAAAGTTTTAAGTTCCACTCTCTTGTGAAGGCAAAGTGGGGATGGTCCTCAAAAATAAGATGTAACTGCTGAACCCTCCAACATTTTAATATCTTTGACTTAAATTGTAATATCACAAACGCTGGGGCACTCTCACTTTGATGTTTCTTTACACCGAGCAATAATTCATGGTTGACATATTTGTTTAAAAGCATGCAATAGATCCAGGCTGATTATCTGGCAGTTTAATGTATTATGTTTCCTATCAATAAAAGACCTCTGTTGTAAAGGTAAGAGTAGAAATACCTTGCAGAAGGACTATACATCCCAGAAGGCTATGGAGAAGCACTCTGAGAGCTAGTTTCCGGTTTCTGTTACCCAGTAGCAATTGTTCTGTTAGTTTATCCATGTGCTTGTAGTCATCTTAGCATGAAACTCTGCATGTATATTTCATGCAATTGCTCATTAAAGAGTTCTTCTTTCTGAACCTCAGTAGGTGAAATTCTGCTGTTTAAACCAACAAACTTTAAAAAATATTTTACTTTCTTAAATCTTGATTGACTACTTTAATAGGATACTGTTTCTGCACAAAATGTTTCATATGAAATGATTGTTTAATATACTCCTCATCTTAATCCCGAAAACTGTCCCATAGGAATAATTTCCTTCAGATGCCTTTGGTGAAAACTATCAAATTGTAGCAAACTGTTGCAATCAGTATCTTTAAGATATATAAACATTTTAAAGCCATTAAGGAACATTTTAAGCTCAATATCAAAAAAATGAATTGGTGTTGTGGCAATTTGGGGAACAAACGTCAAGTTTTCATCAATATGCAAGGCCGCGGGGCAGGGTCCCGGCGGCCGAGGATAACCGGGTGCTCGGCCGGTGCGGGGGCCCTGACCCGTGGACGTCATCGGCTGGGGGGCGGGAGCGTGATGACGTGGAGGGCGCCGAAAAAACAAAATTGATTGGCTCCAGCCGCGCGCGGGAGCGCGGTGGAGTCTGGGAGGCGGGAGGCGTGTGGCCTGCGTGGGGAGGAGCCAGGAGTTGGCAACGGCTGCCGAAGCTCCTGCTCCTCCCCGGGGACGAGGCCGGTTTCCCTCCCTCCCTCCCTATGTTAGCGATGTGGGGTGGGGGCTGAAGGGGTGTCGCAGCTGGGGGGGGGGCCGGATCCCGGAGGTCCGGGGTCCGGAGCCTTAGGCTATACTTGGGCCGGGGGCAGGGTACCCCCGACCCGGACATCCCCTGGCTGACTTTTGCTAATTCATGGCTAGGTCGGGGAAAGGGGATTAGGAAGATTGCGGTTGGCATGACCGCGGCAGCAGCAGAGGCGGGGTCACCTTGCTAAGGGCATGGCTGGTGAGGCATTGCTCCCCTGCGGGTCACCTTGCTAAGAGCATGGCTGGTGAGGTATTACTCCGAGGTTTATATTGTTAAGAGGATTATTCTTGAACTGTAATGTTCGGTATATTATAAAGTTAATAAAGCTGCGACCGGTGTTTTTCCCAAGAATGGTGTATGTGTGTATTCTGTGGGAAAGGAGAGTGGGACCAAAATGGGGGGAGGGGGCGGGGGTGGACGGTTAGAGGGGCCCGGGCACCGTGTCCGAGCTACCTCGGTTAGTCGTTAATCCATTCCAAAAAATACAATTCCTGTTCTGGTCTCATCCAGATAAACAAGATATCCTCGATAGTCCATTATACTATGGAGAACTAATATTTAGAATTCTGTATTTGATTTTCCTCAAATGTCCAAATCCACAGGCATGTCATAGAGGTGGCCACCATTGCCCCCATAGTTATCCCATGCACCTGATGGTAAAAATGAGTTTGAAATTGAAAATAATTTCTCTTAAACACCATCTACAAACAGGCCAAAAAATCCAGCTGTGCTTTTGATATATTTGCCATGGAAAGGTACGAAAGAGATATTTGTGTAGCATCCCGTTGCGGGACATTTGCATAAAGAGACATGATATCCATTATGATCATTTTCCAGTGGGGCTCCCCCTTTCTATTGCAGCCAGTCAAGAAATGAATGCATCTGAACCCCTTATATAGGAGTCTACTTGACTTACTAAAGGACATAAATATAAATCAAAATAGTGGGACAACTGCTCCAAAATAGAGCCTATTCCTACCACTAAAGGGCATCCCATGGGTTTTATAAATGACTTATTGATGTTCAGTACAATGTAAAATCTGGGAACCATGGGATGTCTCACATATAAAAATGTAAATTCCTTCTCCGAAATAAGGCTCAAAGCTAATGCATTCTCCAGGACTGTAAATACTTTATCCTGAATCTCCATTATTAGATCTTGCTCAAAAGGTTGATATAAAACTTGATTGCTTAGCAGTGAATATACCTCCTTTTCCTAATCATGTTGATTCCTCCTTTATCCACTGGTTTGATTACTATGGATGTATCCTAGGTAAGGGTTTCATTACTTGCCATTCACTATTAGTCAGGTTATGTGTCACAGATGTTATGCTCATCTGAATTAAAGCCTTCAAACCAGGCACACAAAAGCATGCACAATATGTAGATATATATGGCAATCCTCTCTCTTGGGGGGCGGGGTGAGGTAAAACAAAAAATTCAACTTTATTCTCAGCTTTCAAATGAATTTCTATAACCATACATGAATCTCAAACATATCCCCCTTCTATGAAGGTACAAATGAAAGTCCTTTATTAAACACAGAATATTCCACAGATGTCAGTTGATGATCAGACAGATTAAAGACATGGGAAAGTGTGGGAGGGAGGTTCTGGGAGCCAAATTTAGGCTTTTAAGTACTGTAGAAAGCTGAAATCCAAAACCTGAAGGGCAGCATTTTTAGACATGCTTCCCATTCCATGAACAGGAACCAAAAGGCAGGCAGAATTCCGGAGTCTCAATGCATGGATGAGACAATAGTGTAAGAATGAAGGGTTTGGATTTGTTAGGAACTGGGGAACATTCTGGGGAAGAAGGGGGGGGGAAGCTTTTCTGAAAGGATGGGCTTCACCTTAATCAGTGTGGAACCAGGCTGCTAGCACTAACTTTTGAAAAGGAGATAGAGCAGTTTTTAAACTAGATAAATGGGGAAAGCTGACAGTCTCCCAAGAATGCATGGTTCAGAATGATTCATCTTTGAAGGATATTGGCAAAATAGGGAAGTTAATGCATCCCAATAGAGAGGTTACAATAAATTAAAAGTAACCCAGATGCCTTTAAGTAAAGAGCAGACAAAGTTGAAAGATTCCTAATTGCCCTTCTTATCTGATAACCAGATTGCTAATATGAGCAAATTACAACTTTGAAATGCCTGTAAACAAATTATAGAAGTCTAAAAAATAACATTGGAGAGTTAGAATATTTAGCACTGAATGAAAGGTTAGTATAACGGGCATCTCAGAGACCTGGAGGAAGGAGGACAACTAATGGGATACTGAGCTACCTGGGCTCAAATTATATTGCAATGATAGGGTACATCAAATTGGTGGAGGAATTGTGCTCTATGTCAGAGAGGGTGTTGAGTCACACAGGAAACAAAATACACTGCAGAATCTCTATGGATAGAAATTCCATATAAAAAGGGGAAGGCAATGGCAGTGGGAGTGTACTACTGTCCGCCTTGCTAGAATGAACAGATGGATGATGAAATATTAAAAGAAATCAGGGAAGCTTACAAAAGTTACTAAACAGTAATAATGGATGATTTCAATTACCCCTGTATCAAATAGATCAATGTCACAGCAGGACATGACACAGAGATAGAATTTCTAAATGAAATAAATGACTGCTTCAAGGAACAGCTGGTTCATGAACTGAAATGAGGGGAAACTATTTTAGACCTAGTCCTTAGTGGAACTCAGGATCTGGTGTGAGAGATAATGGTGTTCAGATGACTTGGCAACAGAGACCATAACATGGTCACATGTGATTTAATATATGGAGGGAGGACAGAAAGGAAATTCCACAATGTTAGCATTCAAGTTTCAAAAAGGGAGACTATAATACAATTAGGGAAATGATTAAGAAAAACTAAAAATTGCAGCTTCAAAAGTATAGATTCACATCAAACATGTGTGTTGTTTAAAAATACTTTCTTGGAAGCCAAGACCAGATGTATTCCATACTTTTAGAAAGGTGGAAGGAAGGCCAAGTGACTACCAGCATGGTTTAAAGGTGAGGTCAGAGAGGATATTATAGCCAAAAAAGCAACCTTCAGAAAATGAAAGAAGGAGTCAATTGGTGAAACAGGAAACACCATAAGCACTGGCAAATTAGAGACAAGGCCTTGATAAACTAGGCAAAGAGAGAATTTGAAAAGAAGCTTGTCAGAAGTTAAAACACATAATAAAAACATTTTCATAGCAGAAAATCTGTGTAGTCAGTTAGACCATTAGATGACAGAGGGATAAAAGGGACACTAAAAGAGATCAAGACTATAGCAGAGAAACTGTATAAATGCTTTTCTTCAGTCTTTACTGACAAATATGTAAGGAAGTTACCCATGCCAGAAATGATATTTAAAGGTGAGGTACTGCAGGAACTGAAATAAATCTTGATAAATTGAGAAGATATAATACAACGTTTAATAAGCTAAAGAGTAACAAATCACCTGGATTGGATGGTATATATCTCAGGATGCTGAAAAAACTGAAATATGAGATTTTAGATGTGCTAATAGTAATTTGTGAACTTTCATTAAAATCATCTGTAGTATATGATGATTGGAGAGTAGCTAGTGTAATGCCAATTCTTAAAAAGGGTTCCAAGGGTGATCCAGGAAACTATATACCAGTGAGTCTGATGCCAGTACTGGGCAAAATGGGAGAATCCATTATAAAGAGCAAAAATACTGAATATATAGATAGATATGGTTTAATGGGTGAAACTCAACATGCTTTTAACCAAGGAAGTATTGTCCTACTAATCAGTTATATTTTTTGAAGGTGTAAATAAAAATGAGCTATTTGATATAGTGTAACTGGATTTTCAGAAAGTTTTGACAAAGTACCTCATGAGACACTCTTGGGAAAATTAATAAGCTATTCAATAGGAGGCAGTGTACTATAGTGGATTAGGAACTGGATAAAATATACTGTAGAAATGAGAAAGTAAGGCAAAACTGATTATTTTCTTAGTGGAGAAAGGTGACTAGTGGAGCACCGCAGGGATTTGTGCTGGGCCTGCTACTTTTTAACATATTCATAAATAAACTGCAAATGGGAATAACAAATAAGGTGATCCAATTTGTAGATGACACCAAATTATTGAAAAACACAAGAGGATTATGAAAAATTGCAAGAGGACCTTGATAAGCTGGAAAACTGGACATCCAAATGGCAGATGAAATTTAATGTGAACAAGTGCAAAGTTATGCAGCTAGGAAAGAAAAACCTAAACTACGGTTACATGATGCAAAGTTCCATATTAGGAATAACCATCAAGGAAAAAGATTAAGGCATCATTGTGGATAACACATTGAAACCCTCCATCTAGTGTGTAACTATGGCCAAGAAAGCAAATAGAAAGCTAGAAATGATAATGAAAGAAATGGAGAATAAGACCAAGAATATTATAATACCTCTGTATCATTCCATGGTGCAACTGCACCTTGAATATTGTGTGCAATTCTGATCGCCATATCTTAAACAGGATATAACAGAATTAGAAAAAGTATAGAGAAGAGCCACCAGAATGGTAAAGGGGATGGAAGGGTATCCCTATGAGGAAAGGCTAAATAGGTTAGGGCTCCTCATCTTGGAAAAGAGACAGCTGAGGAGAGATATGATAGTCTATAAATTAATGAATGGAGTAGAATGGGTAAACATATATAGGTTGTTTACTCCATCAAAAAGTAGAAAGACTAGGGAACACACAATGAAGCTACAATGTAACCCATTAAGACTAATAAGAGAAAATATTTTTTCACTCAATGCATAATCACACTTTGAAATTTGTTACCAAAAGATGCAATAAAAGCTGATAGCGTAGCTGGACTTAAAAAACATTTAGACAAGTTCCTGGAGGAAAGGTCAATAAACCATTATTAAAGATGACCTGGGAAATCTACTGATTACCTTGGGACAAGTATTGTGGAACCTATGTACCTTTTTGGGAACCTGCCAGGTACCTATGACCTCAATTGGTCATTGTTAGAAACAGGATACTGGGCTCGATGGAGCTTAGTCTGACTCTTATGAAAATAGGAAGACTGGGCATCAAAATGGCAAGTGAAATTTAATATGGATGAGTGCAAACCTATGCACATAGGGAAGAACAACTCAAACTACCAAGCTTCAACATTAGTAATCACCACCAGAAAAGAATTTAGGTGTCATTGTGGATAATACTCTTTGCTCAGTGTGCAGTAGCAGCCAAGAAAGTAAATAGTATGCTAGGACAAGTGCAAAGTTATGTGGACAAGTGCAAAGTTATGCACCTAGGGAAGAACAACCCAAACTATGGTTACACGATGCAGGTTCCACATTAGGAACCACCACCCCGGAAAAAGATTTAGGCGTCATTGTGAATACCATGTTAAAATCCTCGGCCCAGTGTGCAGCGGCGGCCAAGAGAGCAGATAGAATGCTAGGTATCATAAGGAAAGGAATGGAAAATAAAACAAAAGATATTATAATGCCTCTATATCGTTCCATGGTGAGACCGTACCTTGAATATTGTGTGCAATTCTGGTCGCCGTATCTTAAAAAGGATATAGCGATTTTAGAAAATGTTCAGAGAAGAGCCACCAAAATGGTAAAGGGGATGGAAGGATACTCCTATGAAGAAAGGCTAAAAAGGTTAGGGCTCTTTAACCTGGAAAAGAGACGGCTGAGGGGAGATATGATAGAAGTCTATAAATTAGTGAACGGAGTGGAACGGGTAAACGTAGATCGATTGTTTACATTATCAGAAGATAGAAAGACTAGGGGACATGCAATGAAGCTACAGGGTAAACTATTTAAGGCTAATAAAAGAAAATATTTTTTCACTCAACGTGTAATCAAACTCTGGAATTTGTTACCGGAGGATGTAGTAAAGGCTGTTAGTGTAGCTGGGTTTAAAAAAGGTTTGGACACGTTCCTGGAGGAAAGGTCCATAAACCATTATTAAGAAGGGACCCAGGATATCAATGCTTGACCCAGTACAAGCATTGTGGAACCTGTGTCTTTTGGGGAAACTGCTAGGTACGTATGACCTATATTGGCCACTGTTGGAAACAGGATATTGGGCTTGATTATTTATTTATTTATTTATTAACATTTCTTATATACCGCACTATTTGACATCAGCGCGGTTTACAAAGAACAAAAACATCCGACAAATTGCATATGTCTGGTCATTACAATTAACAGAATATGGAACTTGGATAACCGGGTAAACTATATACATAATAAGTGATGGACCTTGGTCTGACCCAGTATGGCATATCTTATGTTCTTATGTTCTTATTGTGTGGCATTCTGTTTGCCATACCTTAAAAAGGATGTAGAGTATAGAATTAGAAAAGATACAGAGAAGAGTGACCAAAATGATAAAGGGGCTGGAAGGATACCCCTGCGAAGAAAGGCTTAAGAGATTATGGCTTTTCATCTTGGAAAAGAGACAGCTGAGGGGAGATATAAAGAGGTCTATAAAATAATGAACGGAGTGGAACAGGTAAACGTAAATCAATTATTTACTCCATCACAAAGCAAAAACATTAGGGGACATGCAATGAAGCTACATTTAAGACTAATCAGAAAGAATATTTTTTCATTCTATGTGTAATCAAACTCTGGAATTCATTAACAGAACATGTAGTAAAAGCTTTTAGTATAACGAGGTTTAAGAGTGGCTTGGACAAGTTCCTGGAGAAAATTCCTATAAACCATTATTAAATGGTCTCTGAGGAAATCTGCTGCTTACCCCTAAAATCTGGAATCTTCTTGAAATCTGTCTACCTTTTGAGAATATGACAGATACCTGTGACTTGGATTGACTTGTGTCACAGTGCTGACTCATTAGTGACCCCTATGGAGACAGAAGATAGTGCAGATCAGGAAAATAATGACGTGCTGAGAAAGCACATGGTGGAAAGTTGCCAGGGGCAACGTAAGCAAGTGAGGTCACGAGCTTGGAAGACACCCTCAGCCAATAGGGAAGCCAGGGGATTTTCACCTGACTCTAATCAGCTAGGGAGTAGTGCAGCTAGGAATTACCTAAATAAACCTAGCTCACAAACAGTTAAGCAGAGCAAGATAGAGAGCAAGACGGAGAGCAAGGCTGAAAGGTTTAAGTGCAGGACAAAGGCACAAACCAGGAGCCAAGAGAGGAACTGGAAAGAAACCCAGAGAAGGAACTGGTTACAGGAGGAGGACGAGAGGAGCTGTGGAGAGAGCGTGTCAGAGTACCCCATTGGAAGCTTGAATGGACGTCTGTGTGAGTCTGAAGAGTGCTTGAATGAAAGGTACAGACAGCGTGACACAGTTAAGGAAAGTAAATGTAACAGCCCAGCGTGGAGCAGAGATAAGAAAGAAAAGGTACAAGCCAGGAAGTTTAATCCCAGTGCAAGAAGGGGAGCAGAGATATTCCTGTACCCTTTTCATAAGCAAAGTAAAGGCTTTTTACCTGAAGAAGGGACACACTCTGCAAGGTAGGTGAGACCTAGAGTTTCTCAAGGGCTGCCGTCAGGAGTTCCAGCTGGTTCTCAGTTCCTACCTAAAGCAGAGCTCAGGGCAGGGCCAATTCCACCTAATAGTGGGGCAGAGCAATTCCTCAACCTGTTTCACAGAGGTCAGCAGAGGGGAGGCTCCTATTATCACAGCAAGAGAGATTGTGGTAATTACCAACAGTTTTCCTCTAGCAAAGGAGAACGACGTCACAGCCAGGATGGGCTGTTTGCTGAGCCCACACAGAGGGAGAGTGCAGAGGGATTGATTCCTGATGTGGAGCCAATGCAATATGACTTACCTATGACTGAAGATATTATAGAAATGGACTGTAGTCTTTCTGTAGCAGATGATATAATATCTCTCAGATAAAAAGGAATAAGCAGCCTGCCAAGGCAAAGCAAGGCCTTATTTCTAGTGGCTATCAACCCGTGTTTAAAGTACTTTTTCTGTTGCTGAAAGAAAGCTATTTTTGTGTTCAAGTTTTGCTTTCTGTTTCACCCAAGAAGGGTTTTTGTTTGTGTTGCTGTAAATATTTGAATATCCTATTTGGGAAGGGAAATAAAGCCCTATTTACCTTATTCGGTTGTCCACAACTATTTTTGGTGTAATCTGGCAGCAGCTACAACTACCAGGAGGCCAGTTACACCGGGGTCTAGTGCAATACCAAAGCTCACCGGTAGGTGCACCAAGAGGGCCCGTGACATAATGGCATAGTTGGCAGGATTTTTTTGAATACCACGTGACTTCTTCTGGAAGACAAAAGAAGAAGCAGAGAGGAAAATCATCGCTGGAGGAACAGGTGACCTTGCCGAAGCACTACCTGGGGGAGAATTTCGCTGGCAGGTCGGCCAGGAAAGAAAAGCGAAGAACTTTCTCACATGCTGGAATCTACCAGTACCTCAGGTAACGGTGACCTGGGTGGGAAAGGTAGAAGGATAAGTGAGAAAGGGGAGAGCTACCTCTAGGCAGGAAGTGGGCAAAAAGTGGTGCCGCACTTGGTGTGCTTGTTTGTTTTTCTTTCAGGTGTGCAGCTCCAGAGAGATGGATCCACAGAGTGTGCAGCAATGGATGCAAGCGCAGTGGGACAGGCAAGAAGCGCTTATGCAGCGGATACAAGGACAATACATGGACGCTATGAGGGAGCAGCAGCGACCTTTGATGGAGGCGTTAGCAGTTCTTGTCCAAAAGCCGCAGGACAATGAGTCAGTGAACTTGCCAGCCATGCCGCAAGTACCATTGAGCAATTGTGCGAATTTGTCTGTGAGACAGCTCACTCAATATGATGATATTGATGATGACACTGTTAATGATGTGATTGATGACAAAACATGCTATAAGTGTGGAAGGGTAGGACACTACCAAAGAAATTGTAAAGTAAAAGCAGTTTTTATAGCTGGGGCTGAGAAACAGGCCTCAAAAGGCATTTTTCTCCAGGTCTTGGTTAATGGAGAAGATGCATTAGCTCTGATGGACTCAGGTGCAGAACAGAGCATGGTCTCTTTGAAGTTTTGGGAGACCATGGAGCAATCTCGTTCTGTAGCCTCAGGCCAGAGAAAAGACCAAGTGCAGATAAAGTGTGTGCATGGTACTCGTGTTCCATATCCCCTGCATAAGGTACGGGTTAAGGGGATGGGAATAGAAAGAGAGATCCAGGTGGCAGTAGTCCCAGGGCTATCCCAGGATCTTATCTTAGGACATGATTGGCCTTCAATTAAAAGAGGTTGGGTGCAAGGGTTAGGCACAAGGTCAGGCCTTGTTTCAACCAGGTCGCAGGCTGGGACCTCAGGAACCCAGGAACCGTCTGTTGAGAAAGCAGAGGAACCTAAAGGGGAGAAAGTTGAGGAAAAGCCCAAAGAAAAAGTAGAAGTTGAGAAAAAGCCCAAGGAAGAGGTTGAAGCTAACACGCTTCCTGTTCATGATGAACTGATTCAGGTCCCAAGTAATGAGGAAAAGAAACCCAAGGCTAGAAAGCGCCAAGAGAGAAATCAAAGGACCAAAGGGAGAGCAGAACTAGAGGCCGGGGAAGGGTTACCGTGGGTACCTGCAGCCCTGGTTCAAAAATTCCCTTCCTTTCCAATGGAACAAAGGGCAGACCCCACACTCAAAAGAGCATTTGAGTGGGCGCAAGAGGATAGTCCCATGTTGCCCAGATTCTTATTAGATAAGGACATACTATACAGAGAAAGTATAGATCCTTATACGGACGCCGTCAGGAAACAACTGGTAGTGCCAGTAACCTTCAAGGCGGTTGTCTTGCGCTTAGCACATGATCACCCAATAGGCAGTCACAAAGGTGTTCAGGGAACGCTAGATCAGATACTGGCGAGGTTTTACTGGCCAGGAGTATACAAAGAAACAAAACAATATTGTGACTCCTGCCCTACCTGCCAGAGGGTCTCTATAGCACGACCAAAGGCCGTACCTATGGTGCCTTTACCTACTATCTCAGCGCCTATTAGACGCATGGGGATGGATATAGTGGGTCCTCTAATAAAAACACCTAGGGGCTTTCTTTTTTTTTTTTTTTTAACCTTTATTTAAAGATTTTCAAAATACAGAAACCAAAGAAATAGGACCAAACAATACATGTACATATCAGACAAACAAAACAACCTACTAAAGCTAATACAGACAGGTGCACTACCAATTTGACTAACTGGAACATCAAGGTTCACAAGGAAAAAAGGAAAGGGGGGGGGAAGATCGTGAATGCCACTTCTCCTGTATAAGATCTACTTTGCCGTCAACTCAAGTTCGGGGTGTCCCACTTTCTAAGCAATTCTCTAAATGTGGGGTTCTGTTGCACGTAGGCCGTTTCACAAGATCGATGATAGCAGACTAAATTCCACCAGTATGCACAACTCAGTGTGTTGAATGATTTCCAGTGACTCAAAATGGCTTTCAGAGCCAAGCTCAGCAGCAGATCAAACATGGCAAAGAGTTCCTTTTGTAAATTCGGCACCTCCGCCAGCGACTTATAGATGACTATCCGATAGGATAGGGGTGAGGCGACCCCACAAATCTTCTGTATTCGTTCCCAGACCCTTTGCCAGTATTCCGATAGCAGAGGACAGTAGTAGAGCATGTGCGCCAGGGTTCCCACGCCAGATGCACAGGACCAGCATCTGTCATTTTCCTGTGTTTGCCATTTTGAGACCTTGACAGGGGTTAAATAGGCACGGTGTGCCAGGAAATAAAGCATCTGTGTAAGCGAGGCAGATCTTGAAAGCCGCACTTGGGATCCCCAGAAGAATGACCATTGATCCGAGGTTGCCAGGGGACCTACCTCAGCTTCCCACACTAACTGTGCGCCTCTGGGGTAGCGTCCACCCGCAGCCCTGAAGAGATCCACGTACTTTGAGATCTGTCCTGCTCCCGCCTTTGATTCCAGCAACCACTGGTAGGAGGGACGTCCACTAATTACATGCAGCGGTGTCACGCCTGCCTTACACAGGCAATGTCGCAATTGCCCCCATTGAAAGAGGCACGTGTAGGGAAGCTGGAATTCTCGTTGCAGCTCAGCAAAGGTTTTATAGCCTTGACCACTAAGTAAGTGGCCCAGTGTATGAACTCCCTTCTTTATCCATAATTGCCACGCAAGCTTGTACCTCCTATTTTAAACCGTTGATTGAACCACAGCGGGGTAACATCTGTGTAGATCTGCGTGTCTTCTAAAAGTGGGAGCAACATGTTGAAAGCCTGTTGGGTGGCTTGTAAAAGCTCTTTACCCTTGTGGTCAAAGCGTATAGATGCACCAATGCATTGTCGGAGCGGGAGAGGGTCACTCATTGCTGCCTCTACCCGGAGCCAAATGGGAGCTCCGAGGACGTCTGGGTCTTCTGCCCACCAGGAGCCTTGGCGTAAGATGGCTGCAGTGTGGTACCAGTAGAAATCCGGGAAGTGGACCCCTCCCTGCTTCTTAGGGAGCTTTAGTTTCCAAGCTGCTATACGCGGCACTTTCTTCTCCCAGAGGAAAGCCAGTAATTTCTTCTCCACCTCCTGATAAAATTTCTTGTCAAGAGTATTGGGATCATGCTTAGCATGTAGTTAAGCCTGGGGACAATTACCATTTTGATAGTTTCCAGGCGACCCCACCAGGACAGATGAAGGGGTGACCATCTCTGCGTACTGTCTTGCAGGATCTCGTTGCATCGGGTCTTGGTACGGGAGATCGTATCTGACAAAGTGGTTCCGTATGTGACCCCCAAATCTTTAAACGATCGTTGTTCGATCTGGAAGGGGTATCGCTTAAGCATATCTTCTGTAACTGTTGTGGTAAGCGGTATACTTGTCGTCTTGTCCATGTTTAATTTATATCCCGAAATGCCAGCGTAATCTGAAATAACTCGTAGGGCGGCATCCATCGAATTCACATTGAGGAAGAGTAATAGATCATCTGCATAGGCTGAGACTTTACAATGATATCCTTCCAGCGGTATGCCCTCTATATTGGTCATTTGCCGGACCTTAAGAAGCAGGGGTTCCAGGGCCAGATTAAACAGCAGGGGGGATAGAGGGCAACCTTGCCTAGTACCCCTAGTAAGTGTGAATTCTTGCGAAGTAGTGCCATTCGCCGCTATCCGTGCTGCTGGTTGGGCGTATAGCAATTGAACATTCTGAAGGAAACTACCAGGCACCCCCATCCAGCGCATAGTTTGGAAGAGATACGAGAATTCTACTCTGTCGAATGCTTTCTCCGCATCTAACGCAAGACCGACTATAGGCTGGTCTGTCTCCTGCGCTTTCCGGAGAACATGGGCAAAGAGTCGTCCATTATCCACCGTGGATCGTCCTGGCATAAACCCACATTGATCAGGATGGATTAATACGTCTAAGACCTTAGACAGCCGGTTCGCAAGAATCTTAGCATATATTTTGTAATCTGTATTCAATAAGGAGATGGGTCTATAATTTCCCACATTTTCCGGATCCCTACCCGGCTTGGGTGTATCACTATTGTCGCCGTAGCCAGGGCACCAACATCTGGGTACTCCGCCTGCATTCCTTCGTAATAGAACAGTATCTCCGGGATTAGCAGATCAGAGAAGGCTGCATAGAATTCTACTGGCAATCCGTCAGGGCCACTAGCTTTGCCCTTAGCAAGTTGCTTAAGAGCAGCATGTGCCTCCTTGAGAGTAATCGGCATCTCCAACAGCTGCTGTTGTTGTGGCGTGAGCTGAGGTCCCGTAATTGTAGAGACGAAGTCCAGAAACGCCGACTCATCGCAAACAACCTCCGATTGGTAGAGCTGAGAGTAGAAGTTTTCGCATATTGCCAGAATCGCGTTGTCTGAAGTTTGCAGTACCCCAGTTAAATCTTTCAAACCGGCAATACGCGTCACATCCCGCTTGGCTTTTAGGGTATTCGCAAGCAATGAGCTGGCTCGATTACTATCATGGTAGCATCTCCCCTGCTGTAGTTTAAAGGATTCCAGGACTTCTGCTTGCAAGAGAGCGTTTATACTGGATCCGGAGCTTCTGCAATCGCAGGAGGACTGTCGGATCTCCCCGTCGGGCCAGTAGTCGCTCACCAATTCGGATTTCAGCCTCTAATTCTGTCCGTCGCTTTGCGTCTTCCTTACGCTTACGAATTTTGTAGGCCGTCATGTGCCCCCGGGCACAGGCCTTAAAGGCCTCCCACCAGGCCCATGTGGAGGTATCCCCAAGTTGATTTTCTGCAAAGTAATCAGAAATATTTTTCTTCATGGTAGCACGGAATACTTCGTCTGCTAACCAGGCCTTCTCAAAGTAAAATCGCCCCGGCGGCTTCCTATCAGCACTCACCGTGAGATCCAATACTACCGCAGAGTGGTCTGAGACTGTACATGGGAGCATACTGGCACCTGTCACCTTAGGCAGCGTCTTAGACGTGAGAAAGTAGTCGATGCGGGTTTGTGAGTTATGGGGTAGCGAGTAGAAAGAATATTCCTTACCATCGGGATAGAGGAGTCTCCAGGGGTCCAATAGCCCGACCGAGTCCCGCAAATTCTGAAGCATCTGCGAGGCCTGAGGTTTATGCTGTGGCTTATATGGAGTTCTATCCAGCAGGGGATCAGGTATGAGATTAAAGTCGCCCCCTAAGACAATGCGCGATGAGCTGGTGCACAGGAGCTCTTGAAGAATCTGAGAAAAATACTGCGGATCATCGGTGTTAGGCCCATACACCGTCATGAAAGTGTATGATTCCCCGTGTAATTGAGCTGTAACTCTGGCCCAACGGCCAACTGGGTCTGCTTTAACCTCTTTAACTTCTAGTGGGAGGGATTTCTTTACCAGTATAATTACTCCACCCTTCTTCCGGAGGGCAGGGGCAGATATGGCATTTCCGATATATCTTGTCCGTCACTTTGTAAGATTCAGAAGGGGACAAACGAGTCTCTTGCAGGTAGACTATGTCCGCCTTCTGATGATTACAATAATTCAAAATCTTCTTTCTCTTGAGGGGGTTCGAAATGCCCTTGACATTTAGGGATAACACCCGAACTTGGCAACTAGCCATATTCGATCTTACTGGAATATACATATATGGCAATCACGATCTTTTGTCCCTGGAACAGGATATCAACAGGAAGTAGTGTTATAACCTTGCAACTTAGTAGTGCAGCACTGCAAACTATCATAACTTGCATGGCAAGTCTCTACCGCCCTTCCGGCCCACCCATCTCCCTCTCAACATTAAAGAGAATAGAGATACAACATTGGAAACATAATGACAGATTTGGCAAAGCTTGTCTAAGTTACTACTTCCCAAATGCCATCAATAACGGTTCTATACAATACAGTATTGCATAACTGAGTATACTGTGACTAGGCATTACTCAAAATAACCTGCACAGCAGTGTTGTTACAAACCGGGCTGCAAGTTGGAAGTCAGGTCTCACACCTCCATAAAGTCCACATTAACCCGGAGACAGTGGTATAGTATAGTAACAATTTAACGTCCCAAACTTCACTCAGATTCCCACGTCCATCCGGACCCGCTCTTGCAAGAAAGCCCGCAGGGTTGGACCATCTGTAAAAGTACGGGTGTTGTTGTCCAGAGTGACCCTCATGTTGGCAGGATACAGCAAGCCAAAGCGCGCTTCTAACTGTTGCAGTAAAGGCCGGCAGGCCAAAAGCTCTTTCCGTCGCGAGGCTGTCTGCTTACTAAGATCCGGATAGAACGTAATTTTCTGTCCATCCACTTGCACGCTCTGCCGCCTTCTCGCAGCCTGCATGATATGTAGCACATGTTGGTATCTGAGCACTTTTACCACAAACGGCCGAGGTCTCGGAGTATGAGGGGACGGATGTGACGGGACGCGATGTGCGCGCTCCAATTCCAGGGGCCTTGCAAAAGTGATGTCTAGAATCTCAGGAATCAGCTTTTCGAGGTAGGAGATAGGATCTGACCCTTCTCGGCCCTCCGGTATCCCAAGGATGCGGACATTACTCCTTCGGGCTCTGTTTGATTGGTCCTCGACCTGCACTTCGAGTGCCGCCACCCTCTTAGCTAGCGGGCCCATCTGCGCCAGTACGGAGGACTGCCGGTCCACTTCCGATTCTACATCCTCTATGCGTTTGGCCAACTCCCCTGTACGATTTCTTAGCTCCTGCAAGTCGTCTTTCACCTCTGCAAGCGCCCCGGAGTTAGCAGTAACGATTTCTTTGACTGCTCTGAGCTCCTGCAGTATTTCCCGCAGCCCCTCCGAGGTAGTTTTGTCGGGCCCTGTTTTCTGTGGGGAGAGGAGCTCTTGTTTGGCACGCTTGTTCGACTGCCCCCCTGACTGTTGAAAGTCCAATTTTGCGGGCTTTAGCGCGGCCATCCTTTTATCGTCCCTTCTGAGCGCCGATTAGGGATTATTAGGGGACCCTTTGGCAGCAAGAGCTCCGAATGCCTCAATGTTGAGAGGGAGCTCCGTTCCTAAGCGGCCATCTTCTACCGCGGCAGACTCCGCCCCCACACCTAGGGGCTTTCAATACATGCTAATGATCGTAGACCATGCCACGCGATTCCCGTGGGCAATTCCCCTTAGGAACATCTCGGCTAAAGTGATAGCGCAAGAATTAGTCAAATTATTTTGTGAGGTGGGATTTCCCCAAGAGATCTTAACAGATCAGGGAAGCAACTTTGTCTCGCGATACCTCGCGAGAGTGTGGGAAGCATTTGGCATTCGCCACATTAAGACTGCGGCATACCACCCCCAGTCAAACGGATTGGTAGAGCGTATGAACCAATCCATAAAACATCTACTGAGGAGAGGTTTGAGAAAGGGGGAAATGGCAGAGTGGGACACCTTACTCCCATTCGTATTGTACGCATGTAGGGAGCGTATTCAAACATCCTTGGGGGCATCCCCGTTCGAATTACTGTTTGGCAGGGCCCCAAGAGGGATATTAGACATTTTACAAGAAGAGTGGGTAGAACCCGAGATACCGGAGGTAGGGGTACCCCAATTTTTAAATAATTTAAGGACGCGCTTAGAAAAGACATCTAAGGCCTCATTAGATAATCTTAAAGCTAGCCAGCAGCGTCAGAAGCGCTACTATGATAAAGGCACACAACCCAGACACTTGGAAGTCGGGGATAAAGTCCTCATTCAGGTAGCGGATCCGGGTCCCAAATTTGAATCTCACTGGAAGGGACCGGGCACAGTAGTAAAAAGAGTTGGGCCTGTTTCCTATTTAATAGAAAACGATAGGGGATGAAGACAGGTCTATCATCAGAACGTGCTAAAGCCTTGGAAAGAGAGAGAGGCCCAGGCTAATTTGGTTTACAGGGAGCATTATAGGCGCACCCCGGGCAGAATTACGTGCTGTCCGTGTAGTTGTGCGGCAGCCCGTAATATTTTAAGGGGGGGAATCTGTCACAGTGCTGACTCATTAGTGACCCCTATGGAGACAGAAGATAGTGCAGATCAGGAAAATAATGACGTGCTGAGAAAGCGCATGGTGGAAAGTTGCCAGGGGCAACGTAAGCAAGTGAGGTCACAAGCTTGGAAAACACCCTCAGCCAATAGGGAAGCCAGGGAATTTTCACCTGACTCTAATCAGCTAGGGAGTGGTGCAGCTAGGAATTACCTAAATAAACCTAGCTCACAAACAGTTAAGCAGAGCAAGACAGAGAGCAATGCGGAGAGCAAGGCTGAAAGGTTTAAGTGCAGGACAAAGGCACAAACCAGGAGCCAAGATAGGAACTGGAGAGAAACCCAGAGAAGGAACTGGTTACAGGAGGAGGACGAGAGGAGCTGTGGAGAGAGCGTGTCAGAGTACCCCATTGGAAGCTTGAATGGACGTCTGTGTGAGTCTGAAGAGTGCTTGAATGAAAGGTACAGACAGCGTGACACAGTTAAGGAAAGTAAATGTAACAGCCCAGCGTGGAGCAGAGATAAGAAAGAAAAGGTACAAGCCAGGAAGTTTAATCCCAGTGCAAGAAGGGGAGCAGAGATATTCCTGTACCCTTTTCATAAGCAAAGTAAAGGCTTTTTACCTGAAGAAGGGACACACTCTGCAAGGTAGGTGAGACCTAGAGTTTCTCAAGGGCTGCCGTCAGGAGTTCCAGCTGGTTCTCAGTTCCTACCTAAAGCAGAGCTCAGGGCAGGGCCAATTCCACCTAATAGTGGGGCAGAGCAATTCCTCAACCTGTTTCACAGAGGTCAGCAGAGGGGAGGCTCCTATTATCACAGCAAGAGAGATTGTGGTAATTACCAACAGTTTTCCTCTAGCAAAGGAGAACGACGTCACAGCCAGGATGGGCTGTTTGCTGAGCCCACACAGAGGGAGAGTGCAGAGGGATTGATTCCTGATGTGGAGCCAATGCAATATGACTTACCTATGACTGAAGATATTATAGAAATGGACTGTAGTCTTTCTGTAGCAGATGATATAATATCTCTCAGATAAAAAGGAATAAGCAGCCTGCCAAGGCAAAGCAAGGCCTTATTCCTAGTGGCTATCAACCCGTGTTTAAAGTACTTTTTCTGTTGCTGAAAGAAAGCTATTTTTGTGTTCAAGTTTTGCTTTCTGTTCCACCCAAGAAGGGTTTTTGTTTGTGTTGCTGTAAATATTTGAATATCCTATTTGGGAAGGGAAATAAAGCCCTATTTACCTTATTCGGTTGTCCACAACTATTTTTGGTGTAATCTGGCAGCAGCTACAACTACCAGGAGGCCAGTTACACCGGGGTCTAGTGCAATACCAAAGCTCACCGGTAGGTGCACCAAGAGGGCCCGTGGCACTTGATGGATCTTTGGTGTGTAGCCAAAATGGAGTCATCTCTATTGCCATTCCTTTACTTACTGAGAATCATCAGTATTCCAACGTTATTTCTTTAACTTGTTTTTAAGAGTGTCTTGGCAAAATTGTTCCAACTGTATATCCAACTCCTGTTTTTGTGTATCATCTTTATCAGATTGGGAGTGTACTATTTTCATTTTTTCATCAAATTCCTTATTGAGCACGCTTGAACTCAGCGTATCAGTTATCAGGAACATTAAATCTTACAAATATTTGTTCAAAACAGCATTTCATTTGATTATAAATTGCTCATTAGTTTCAAACATTTGGGGTACTTTATTCAAATGCAAACCCTAAGGAATTCTATTCTCCCTCCAATATTCCTTTAGAGCTTCCACATGCAATTCATCTCATGCCCTTTTCTTCAATTTCTACAATTCTATCCAATCACATCATGCATTCGAACAGTTGTCTATGCCAAACAAATGAGTCACTTCTAATAACTGCTGCCTTCTGATAAAAAAAAGCTAGATTTATCAATTTTATTCACACCAGGTTCTTGGTCCTTATCGTGATATGTTGACATGAATGAAGAGGCCACGGGCAGGGTCCCGGCGGCCGACCCTAACCGGGCGCGCGGCCACGGCTGGCGTTGCATTCATTGGCTCCCGGCGGTTGCAGCTGCGCGGGAGCCAATCAGGGAGGATCCTGGTGCTGTGGTGGGTGGTGGGGGCCGGTGAGCAGCCTCCGCGTGGTTATTCATGGCGGAGGCTGCTCGGGGGTGCCGGCTTTTTGCTTTTCTAGTACTCGAACTTCCCCTTCCCAGCGGCGTTTTGGCGGGTGGTACCGCATGGAGAGCCTGGGGTTCGGGCTTCTTGGTGATTTGTTCCTCTCCTATTGTGTCCTGTGAGGCTGCGTCATTCGCTCGGGCGGTGGAGCGGTTGCCGGACGTGGGTTGGGCTGCATTGTGGACAAGGTTGGGATTGCCTTGCCCTTTCGCCTGTTGTCGGGCATTCCTCTCCGTTTCCGTCGGGGCTTCCATTTGCCAAGGGCGTCTTAATTGACGACGATTGGCCTCTGTGCGGCTCAGCCTCTGGTGTGTTCTTTCAATGTGCGGTACCCTCCTGTAGTGGTTGCGAAGGCGCTGCAGTAGTGGTTGTTGGGCGGTTCGTGGGGGGCGGATTAGCCGGGTCACGCTTTGCTAGGGTGGCTTCAGCGGTATCCGCGGCTCTGGGTTCGGGTTTTGGTTTGGTGTTGCTTTGCCGGGCTGGGCGTAGTGGTGGCTCTTTGTCATGGGAATTTGCCTTCGATGCGGTGTTTTGAACCGTGGGTGGGCTTGGTTCTTTGGGGAGTTGAGTGGGGGCAGCATTGTGGGCCCGGTCCAGTCTCCGCCTTCCAAACTCGATGATTTCCCCTTGGGGATAGTCCCGAAGAAGGTGGCTGAGCAGTTCCGGCTAATTCATGATGTGGCCTGTCTTGGGGGTGTTGCTGATGTTATACATTTCGTGTGCGTGGGGTGTGGTTGGGGTGCAGGAGGTGTGTCGGGTAGCGTTGGGGGCCGCGGTTGCTCTTGAATCGGCCTTTTCGCATGTTGCCCGTGCATCCAGCTGCGTTTCCCTTGCGGGGTTTCCATCAAGGGGCGTATTATTTTACACGGGCATGCTGCTGGACCGCTCAGTCTCTGGTGTGTCCTTGGTGCTGTTCAGTGCATTGGCTGATTGTGCCACATGGGGCTTGGCGAATGTTGTGCATTGCTTATAGGTGCATTGCTTCTGGGCTCGTCTGTGTGGGGGGGTGGCTTAGCCGGTGGTGCCCACAGATATTACATTGGTTTGCAGCACCATCGCATGATTTAGGTGGGCCCTTGGCGTTGGGTAAGGCAGTGGGTCCCATGGTGCGGCTAACTTTGGGTATGGCGTTCGACTCGGTGGATGTGGTAGCTCGCCTGCAGCGGGCATAGGTTGCCAGCACGGGTGTTTCCACGGGGCTGGGTGTAGGATCCACGCCTTCGGCTGGGGGGCCGCGGAGTCGTGTGGGGGTTGCGCGGCTCTCGAGTCACTTCTTGGCCAATTTCGATGGGGCATCGGTGTTGTTGGAGTAGGAGTTGTCCCGCGAAGGGTTGCAGCTCTACACGGATGCGGCGGGTGGAGCGTGTACTTCGGTGGGGCCTGGGGCGCGGTCGGATGGCCGCAGCCTTGGCTGGTGTCTGTTCGGCTGCCGATATCCCCTTCCTGGAGCGGTTTTCTGCACAGGGTGGTTGGGAGTTTTGGCCTGATTGGCTCCGCAGCCGTGAGGTGGTATGGTGGGCGGCAATGCGGCTGTGGGCAGTGTGGTATATCATTACTCCTGCAGGGTTTTGCCAGTGGCGGGTTCATGAGGGTGGTGGTGTTCGCATCTCTACACTTGCAGGTGTTGAAGGAGGCTTGGCCGAGCGGTTGCGGGCTCTGGCCCGGATGCGGACAAGGAGGGCAGAGCACTGGCCTTGGAGACATGCGGTGTTTACGGCAGAATTCGGTATCACTGGGGCCATGGTCTGGATGTCATCAGGGTGTGACTCGGCAACCGGAAGCATTACTTTGTGGGTATCTATAGGGGTGGATAAGGGTGTGTGGGGGGGGGGGTTTCCAGGCTGGGGTGGGTTCGCAGTTTGGACGGTTTCATATGGGCGAGGGTGGGGTGCGGATCGCTGGTTGGGGGATTGGTAAGTCGCAGGTTACTGCGGAGGGGTGGGGTGTGCTCGGCCATCTCCTTGGGATCCAAGGCGGCCCCTCGCGCATGATGTGCCGGTCTGGCTCCTTTCGGCGAGCCAGCGGTGGACTGCATGGGGGTATGATGCCGCCCTGTCTTGGGCAGTTTTGGTATTGCCTTTCGGGGCCTTTAGAAGGGGGGAGTCAGCGGCAGCTTCGGTCGGGACAGGGGGCGGGGGAGAGCTTCAACGGCCCCACGTCTGGGTTTCGGGATGGTTTGGGATGTTGGGCCCAGTTTCCGACTTCGCTCGAGGGTGCGCCGCAGTGGGCTGATGGCTTTTGCATGCCCTATGGCTGACATGCGGTGATACCTGCGGGTGCCCCCGGGCAGGCGGGGGGCTTCTTCTAGAGTGCAGAAGGGTTGGGCTGGTTCAGATGCACGGGGTATTCTGTCGCTCGAGGTGGTCAGGTGGGCGCTGGGTTGGGCGGGTGATGAGCCTGCGTATTTTGCGCTGTGCTCTTTTCCCTTTTGGGTGGCTGAACAGGTCCTGTAGAGCATGAGGATGGTGCTCTCGGGCGTGTAGGGGTTGAGTGCGGCTGCGCTGGCTCTGGGGGGTTGTGGGGTTGGGGAGTTTCATTGTTCATTTCTTTTGCAGGTGGGGTCTGGAGCCTTCTGAAGGTTGTGGATCCTTCCTTTGTCCGATGAGCCAGTCGGCGAGTTCTGGTGAGGGGGTGATTGCCCATTGGGGAGCGGCCCGGTTTTGGTGGCTATATCATGGCTAGGTGAGCGCGGACCCCGCGGGTCACAGCGGCTTCCTTTGCTACAGTGCCACGGGCGGCTGCTTGGTGTGCTTTTGCTGGGGTCTGACATTGTTCCAAGGTCTGCATGATGGCGCCAGCAGCGTTGGTCGCGGGGGCTGGCTACCAGCTGGCTTGGCCGACATGGGGGTACCGGAGGATGCCTTCTTGGGGAGGTTGAGGCCGGGGCTGTATGAGGGTGATGGGGCAGTTATCACCAGTAGTGCTGGCTCGGCTGTTTTAGGACTGGCAGGAGGTCTTGGAATGTGTATGGGTTGGGTTGATCACTGGTCGCAGCTTCGCTTTGGGGGGGGGGCGGCACAGGAACAAGGTTGTTACCTGTGCCGGTGGTGGGATCCTGGAGGTTTCTGGGGTCCGGAGCCTCAGGCTACACTTGGGCAGGGGCGGGGTGCCCCTGACCCGGTCAAACCCTGGTTGACTTTTGCTAATGGCATGGCGAAGTCGGGGGAAGGGTTACGGTTAATGAAGAGGCCGCGGGCAGGGTCCCGGCGGCCGACCCTAACTGGGCGCGCGGCCACGGCTGGCGTTGCATTCATTGGCTCCTGGCGGTTGCAGCCACGCGGGAGCCAATCAGGGAGGATCCTGGCGCTGTGGTGGGTGGTGGGGGCCGGCGAGCAGCCTCTGCATGGTTATTCACGGCGGAGGCTGCTTGGTGGTGCCGGCTTTCCCGCCCGCCCGCCCGCCCACGCATATTTTATGAGGGTGTGGATTATGGGGTGTTGCAGCTTGGGGGGGTTGGCGGGATCCCGGAGGTTTCCGGGGTCCGGAGCCTCAGGCTACACTTGGGCAGGGGTGGGGTGCCCCTGACCCGGTCAAACCCTGGTCGACTTTTGCTAATGGCATGGCGAAGTCGGGGGAAGGGTTACGTAACTTGCCGGGGGGGGGGGGGCAAGTTATGGCATTAGCGGTGGCAAGGCACTTTGCTAAGGTATGGCTGGTGCGGGCCGGGTGCCGCTAATCGATTGAGAAGGTGTAGCATGTTGGCATATTAAGAAATTGTTAAAAGGTTAATAAAGCTGCGGCCAGTTGTGTTCCATAAAATGTTGGTGTGGTGTCTTTTGTGGGGTTAGGGGATTGGGGGTGATGGGGGGTGGTGGAAGCGGGCCCGAAGCACCAGGTCCGCCTGCCTCGGTTATGGAAAGTTTCTAATAGATTTCAAAAATCCCTTTCAATGCCCACAAAAATTGATTGAATGTATATCTAGATAATTGCAGTAATAATTATTTTCACTTTTGCTTAATTGTATTCCTCACTCTTCTTCCATAGATAGTTTTGCATACTTTGATACATTGAAGTACTCAAGAACAGGGGAGGGAGCAGAATGGAAGGAAGAGGGTTGTGAGGAAGAAGGCAAGGGGAGGTAGGGGAAGAAGAGGTTTGGAAGAGGAGGAAAAGGCAGGTGGGCAGGTTAGGCACCTGTTTGAGGTTATGCTTACTCATCTTGTTCATTCTGCCTCCTTGCTGAACCAGATAGGTCCCCATGAGGCACGTATGGAATCTGAAGATCCTGAAGTCCTGTGTCACCTAATGTCCTTGTGACAGGAGAAGCAACAGGGCTCCACCTCTCTTTCACATTCCATGAGTTTTGTAGAGATCCATTTAGAGGGGCTGAGGGTAGATCTCTGTGTAGAAAGGGACTCGAAGTGGGGTACCAGGGCCCTCTGAAAGAGTTAATAATATACATAATGAGAATAGCCTGAAGTCTAGCGGCTTGAGATTCACTAGCAGCCAGGAGAGATATGTAGGAGAAAAGCCAAGGTCAATCTTCACAGAGACAGCAGAGAGAGAGGCTGAAATTCTTGCGGAGACAGAATGCTTTTACTTCCAGAAATACTTCTTAGAAATTGTGGACAGGGGTTGTCTGTGTCCAGTTTAATCTGTAACAGCAAGACTTATTTATTTTATTTATTTAACAAACTTTTATATACCGCAACCTTCCAATGATCAGGTGCGGTTTACATAAAACAGATAAGGAGACAGAAAGGCATTTCTGTTTTTACATTGAACAATCATGAACTATGTGCATAAACAATTGAACTTTTAACTATTAAACTTTGTAGAACTATGTACAATTAACTATGTACAGTTAGTAGGAGAGAGTTCAACAGTATAAACATCATAGGCAGTGTCAGGTCAAAATATCTTGAGGCATTGCGGTATTGGTCTCCGTGTGTTATATAGATTATCCTTTTTCTTTTTGGGGTTGAGAATTTGACATTGGTCCGTAGTGGGAGATAAAAAGGTGAGTTTTTAAGTTTTTGCATAGGTCTTTAAGGTCGGTTAAGACTCTGATTTCATCAGGTAGAGAGTTCCAGAGTATAGGGGCTGCATGGGAGAATGCTTTTTTATTAGTTGTTTTTTTGGTCTTTGTGAATTCTTTTGGAATCCTTATTTTATTGCCGTTGCCTCTTCTATGTGCACATTGGGGTGTGTCTTTAGTGATTAGTTTATTTAGAGTAGCTGGTGCAGTGTTATTTAATGCTTTAAAAGTGGTTATTATTAATTTATAGTTTATTCTACATTGAATGGGGAGCCAGTGTAGTTTGGCTAGATAGGGTGATATGTGCTCAAAAGGGTGTACCTTCATTAAGGGCCCGGCCATGAATTAACGTGGCCGGGCACAGGCGGGCGCCGGCAGGCCAAGGGTTAACCTTGGCGGGGGGGGGGGAGGGGGGGCGGCGGGGAGGGGGCCGGGCAGTGCGGGCGACTATAGAAAGGTCGGCCGCGCCGCTGCCCGCTCTCTTTCCCCCTCGCACGGTGCCGCACAGGGAAGCGATCTGTGATCAGTGATCGGCCTACCTGTATAGCCACGTGGAGCGTCATAGCGGCATTGCCGGGAGCTGGAGTCCTGTGCTGTGAGTAGCAGTCGGCAACTCGGGTGCGTGGGCGAGCAGATTCAGTGTGCGGCGTGAGGATGCGATTGGCGTTTGTTTCTCGGCCTGATTGTTCCCATCGGTGAGTGCACGGAGGAACCGGGGGGAGCGCAGGGGGAAAGTGTGGAAAGAGGGGGGAGCGCAGGGGGGGGGAATGATAAGGGGCCCAAACCGCGGTAGGCCACGCGGGTCGGGGGATGAATCAGGCATTGTTTGAGCGCCTGCGGAGAGGAATCGGGCATAGCAAGGTTAATACTATTTGAAGGCTAACAGAAGGGGGCCCAAGAGGAAATGCATCGGCGGTGCGACTGGAGCTTCATGGGTGCTGGGTATTGTTATGTTCAAGTGATCATCCGGTAGGGCGGCGGGACTGTGAATTTCTTTCGGTACAGACAGGGATCGGAAGGTAAGGCTATACTTTCAATGTTGTGCATAGGGCTTTGGTTAAAGGTACACAGTGGTAATAAAAAAAAAAAAAAAAAAAAAAAAGCTGCCCGGAACTTTCAATTTTATTACTAATGAAGATAAGTTAAATGTGACCGCCCAGTGCCTTTCCGTTCCTTTGGGTGTTGATCATTTGTTACACGTGCGAGGATTCTTACCTTCCAGATTGTGTTGATCATTTGTTACACGTGCAGTGATGGCCATCTAGTGGCATGGAGCGGGAAAACGCTTGGATTTATTATCTGTCTTCCATCTGAACATTGCTTGACTCGAGGCCAGTTAGAAGGTATGGGAATAGGATGTACCAGGAATAATATTCCTCCCCTGACCACTGGTGATTTGCCTAGCTTCCCATAAGGTGGGGATTATCACGGGGACTGCTATCTAATCTGCCATCTATACGGCTCCAATGGACAGCGCTTATGCAGCCACGCGCATGCATTGAAACAGAGGTGTTCAAGGCATGGCATATGGGCAAAGACCTGGGCACGGGGCATGCAAAAAAAAAAAAAAGATGGGAGTTGCCAAGGGAACGGACACAGTGGTTCATGGTCAGCATGGAGGAGCGGTACACGCAGATAGCGTGTCCGGGAGCAAGGGGTCATAGGTTCAAACTTCAGCAGTGGCCCTGGCCAACCCAGTCCCCATAATTTAAAAAAAATGCATGACCGTTGGTTCCCCGAAAAACTAGGATGCCTGCAAGAGGGGCCGCACAGAGCGGAGCTAAGGGCCACACGATATAGCGCAGCACAGAAGGAACAAGCAGCATGCAGAGCGCACGAGGCAGAACGACACGCGGTGTTACTAAACGGGCTTCCGCAACAGCAGAGAAAGGGAAAGTAAGCAGCGGAGACGGACCGCGCAGGAGCCGGGTGGTTAGGACTACGCGGCAGAATGGACAGGACGCAGCACCACAGCAGGCGGCATCACCAGCGCAGAGAGCATCCAGTCAGGATCTGGATGAACTACTGCAGCTCATACGGGATCAGGTGAACCAACACGGCTTAAGCATTTTTAAGCAACATCTCGAGGCGGCTAATGCACTGACCGAGGGCACTCAGACCGCGAACGACGCCACGCCGAGCGCCAACTCAGCGATAGATGAAAGCACACCAAGCACCAGTCAGCAAAAGGTGGTAACACACCGAGCTACGCCTCAGCGAAAGGTAAGCCCGAGGGCGAAAGGAGAGCATTGGCAGGATTGTCCTCCTCGTCTTCGGACGAATCTCTGTCTGACAATGAGGGAGACATCACGCTAGCGAACGCAATGCACAGTATATTGAAGACCTTCAAAAGAAAAAATGATAACAATAAAACGCGCAAGGACAGTCAGCTAACACAAGTGTGGGTAGTGCGTAAAGTAAAGAAAAAGACAGGAAGCGGGAGAAGAAGCCGAAGATTGTAAAATCCATAAACAATTGGGTTTCGGCATTTCACATATTTATGAGCGTGGTACTGGAGCGTGAGCCCGAAATGAATCAGTATCTAATCAAATACTTAGATACCAAACCAAGGCGCACAAGTGACTAGGTGGGTGGGCTTGGCTGAATTATGACGTAAAGTTCAGACAAAGCTTGGCCAAGGACCCAACCATGACCTGGCAGCACAGGATCGTGGACCTATGGCTAGAGGAGATGGCACCCAACAGGCCATACTGTCAGGAAGGGTCCTTTCAGTCCTTTCAGGCACCGCAATGGCGGCAGACATCCCTGCCGACCGGGCGCAGGGCATGCCGACAGTTCAACGCAGGGAGTTGCACATGGCGGCCGTGCAAATTCCGACATGTATGCGCCAACTGCGGAGGGAATCACCTTGTCACCTTGTGCCGCGCCAACAGGGACACCAAGCCCTATCGACCAGGGCAGCAACGAGGAGGTGACGGGCATGGCCCCAACCCCAATCAGGCTTGAGCGCATGCGACCTTGGTTGCGTGCTTACCCACATCGCGACAAGGCTCTCAATATCGAGAGTGGCTTTGCACATAGCTTCAAAATCCCGGTTGCGGCCGAACCTCTTACACAAGGGACGCGCAACTCCCCATCAGTCAATAAATTTAGATGTGTAGTACAGAAAAAATTGCTAAAAGAAAGAGAATTGGGAAGGGTCGCGGGCCCATTCACAACCCCGCCCCTTCCAAAAGTGGTGCTGTCCCCACTGGGAATCGTGCCAAAAAAGGAGCCAGGTAAATTTCAACTTATACACAATTTATCATATCCCGAAGGGAGTTCAGTGAACGATCAAATCGATCCGTCATTATGCTCGGTGAAATATTCAACGATCGATCAAGCAGTAGACCTCATAAGGGAACGGGGACATCGGGCGGAGCTGGCAAAGGCGGATATCGAATCAGCCTTTCGACTCCTACCTGTACACCCAGAATCCTTTGCATTGCTGGGATTCGTCTTCAATGGGGAATATTATTTCAATAAATGCCTGCCCATGGGTTGCTCGAAATTGTGCTCGTATTTCGAGCAATTCAGCACATTCACACATTGGGTTGTTGAAGATATCGCAGGGCCAGAGACTGTGGTACACTACTTGGACGATTTCCTCTTCATAGGAAATGACCGGGAAGACTGTCACAGGATTCTCAAGGTGGTTGAGCAAGTGGCAGAGCGCTTTGGCATTCCACTAGCAGTAGAAAAGACCTCTGGGCCTCTGGAAGCTATTACCTTTTTGGGTATTGAACTGGACGTAGCAGCGCAGCAGTCACGCCTGCCCGAGGAGAAAATACTGAAACTGAGATCCGCCATTCGGGCCATTCAGTTCCACAAAAAAGGCTACGTTGGAGCAATTCCAATCAATGCTGGGGGCTGCAGGGTTTTGCGTGCAGAATTATGCCAATGGGGCGGATTTTTTATGCCGTCGCATGGCCATGGCGACTAAAGGGATCCAAAAAAAAACACAGCACAAGATTAGGGTCACTAAAGGCATAAAGGAGTACCTAAACATGTAGGCACGCTTCTTACAGTCCTTTAATGGTCTGATTTTCTGGCTGGATCACCCAGTGTCGAATGAAGACCTTGACTTGTTCACTGATGCCGCAGGCGGGTCCGGGTTCGGAATATATTTCAATGGTGCATGGTGCGCGGAAGAATGGCCCCCTGAATGGCACTCCGCAGGGGCTACCAGAGATATCACCTTCCCGGAGCTCTTTCCCATAGCGGTAGCATTAGTCATATGGGCCGCGCAGCTTCGCAACAAGGCAATCACATGCCACACTGATAACATGGCGGTGGTTTATGCAGTGAATGGGGATGCGAGCGCACACTCAGGGAGTGGTGTCACTGCTGCGACAGATAGTGTTGACATGCCTAATGCACAACATAACCGTCAGAGCAAAACACATACCAGGCATCCTTAATAACATTGCCGATGCCTTCTCTCGTCCAAGATTCCGCTCTTCCGATCACTGGCACCCGAGGCCAATGCAAGCAAGATGGCCATCCTGGAACAGGCATGGGACCTTTGGTCCACCGAAGCTTGGGAGCTGGTTCGGAGTTCTCTATCAGAAAGAACAAGAAGAAAATACCTAACGGCCGGGGAGAAATTTCATCTTTCTGCGCAAATAACGGGATCACAGACCCTGGTCCTACCACTGAGTCCATCCTACGGTGGATCCTGCAGGCAAAAAAAGGAAGGGTGTCAAGAAGTCAGCGGTACAGGCACAATTGGCGGTGATCGCTTTCGTAGCAAAGGCAATGGGCAGGGGCAGCCCAAGAGCAGATTTCGTGATAACGAGGGTCATGAAAGGCTGGAAGGCGGAGCAGCCCCGCAGAAGAGACTTGCGGCGTCCTATAACGCATCCTATATTACGGAAGCTGATAGCGGTCACGGGACGAATATGTTTCGACGACTTCGAGACCCATCTCTTCCGCTGCGCTTTTTTTCTTGGGCATTCCGCGGAGCGTTCAGGGTAGGCGAGTTGGTCGCCTCAGCGAGTAAGAGTAACGCCGAAGGGGGCATGTTGGAACAAGATGTCAGTTTACGCGATGGGACGCTCGCGCTGCATCGTCGGAGGTCCAAGACCGACACAGCAGCGAGAGGCACTGTAATAAGGTTGGCCCCGCTACCAGCGACCCATCCTGCCCAGTTAAAACCTTGCCGAATATAAGAAAATTTGCCCGACAGGAGCGTGCCATTGGCTGGCACATTCGAACGGGGCGCCCCTCTCGCGCTTCCAATTTGCCAGGGTCCTCAAGCAGTCCTTGGAGGTGGTGGGCTTGGAATCGTGCTTCTACGGCATGCATTCATTCTGTATCGGGGCTGCTTCCACGGCAGCCAGCCTGGGAATGACCAGAGAGCAGATCAGGAACATCGGTAGATGGCGCTCCGATAGGTACAAGCTGTACGTTCGCCCGGTTTAATGCCCTGGGCAAGCCTCGCAAGGCCGATGATCAAAAAAAAAAAAAAAAAAGAGGGAGAAATAGGGTAAGGGAGTTCCGAGATACTTTATAACTTTGCTTTGTATTAGTCACCGTTAAGTTGTCGTTGCAAAGTTTGCAGCGAAGATAGTTGTAAAACGCATTGTAGAAGGAATTCTAACATGCCCATTCTTTTTCCAATAATAATATTATGTAGGCAGAAAACCTTGCCAGGAAGCGTGGATATGCGGCCATTCGTTCGTGCACTGGGCCGAAAGGAGGACAAGCGCCAGACCACAAGGGCTTAATCTTGGCCTCCCCACTGACAAGGTGGTGGTGAAGCGGATGGGCCGTCAAGGTATGGTATGGGACCAGCTAATCCCTCTCCTCCTGCGGTTGAGAAATGCAGGAGGAAGACCTTGGGTAATAGTTGTTCACCTGGGGGGCAATGACCTGACGGGGATGCGCAGTGTCGAGCTCACGCAGGAAATGCAGAAGGACCTGCAGACACTGGCGTCTACCTTTCCAGGAGCATCGCTGGTCTGGTCTCATATCATCCCTCGGCGAGTCTGGAGAGGCGAATGGTCGCACCGTGCTGTAGAAAGGACAAGAAGAAAAGTGTACAGGTGGATGGCATGATTTATGGACACATTGGGAGGTTACAGCATTGTTCACGAGCTCATAGAAGAAAACTGTTGGCCACAGCTAAGGGAGGAGAGCCATCAGGAGGGGGGGACCTCCCCGGCGAGCGAGGAATCGCTGCCGGGGAGGATTGGCAGGAGAGATAGGGGCCCCCTCCTTTCAAGAGAGCGCACAGCCCAGACATGCTAAGGGGGAGTCTAACATATAGGAGGTGTCCGCAGACAGGACACAGAGTGGAAGCAGGAACAGTGTATGGAGGGCCTCCCGATGCTTTCACGGCGGGAGGGACGTGTATAGAGATTTCCAACGCAGCCCTGCCCACGCCTTCTGACGGGACTTGGGCAGAGGCGGAACCAGACACTGTTGTAAGAGGAACAGCCCCAGAAGAGGGCCTGTTGTTCCAGGAAAGCATCCCCTTGACGATCTCATGCTATTTAGGAACGACAGCAGTGGGGAAAAGGCTTGGACGGCAGCTTTTCCAAATATCCCTGCCGTCCGACAAGGACCTAACTAGAGTGGGCTGTGCCTCTAGAGAAGGGGGGCAAGAAATTGTAATTTAATGTAATTTACTATATAACTGGTTGTAATGTTACATAAAGGATTGTGTAAATAGATAATATAATAGGATTATGCTGTGGCCAACAGTATGCTACTGTACTTTCCAAAGAAAATGTTGATAACAAAATAAATACGTTGTTTCTTTGTTGCAACTCGGATCGTGTGCAGTTATTCAGGCAGGAGGGGAGGGGAAGGGGTTGGGGAGGGGGGAGGGAAAGAGGGGTAGCGACCCGAGGCCATCTTGCTGGTCGCCTTGCTGTGGTTCTGGCTGCAGCATTTTGAGCCAGTTGGAGCCTTTTGATGTTTTGGTTAGTTGTGCCTAATAGAGAGAGGTTGGCGAAGTCAAAATGTGGAGTGATAATGGCTTGAATGATACTTAGGAAGTCTTGCAGGTGAACTAGAGGGCGTAATTGTTTTAAAACTTTGAGTTTAAAGTATATTTTCTTTGTTGTATTTCTTATGTGTGTGTTCATACTAAGGTGTGTGTCTAGTATCACCCCTAGGTATTTTATTTCTTTTTTTATGTGGATGTCATGATTCTGAAGTGTAATGTGGGTAGGGAGAGTGAAAGATTTGTTTTTTGTTACAATCAGTATGTCGGTTTTGGAGTGGTTAATAAAGAGGTTGTGGTCTTCTAACCAAGTTGCTAGTTCCTTGAAACAATCTGTTAATAGTTGGAGTGGAATCGTAGGGATTGTGAAAGGAATGTACAGCATGATGTCGTCCGCATATATGTGATAATGGATTTTAAATTTTTTAAAGATATTGCAAATTGGTTGTATATATATGTTAAATAGAAGAGCAGAGAGCGCTGAACCTTGGGGGAGGCCTATTTCCTGTTTATATGTGTTAGAGGTTTGAGTGTTGATCCTGACAGTTTGAGATCTGTTGGATAGATAAGATGTAAACCATTTAAGAACTATTGAGTTGGCACCTATTTGTATGAGCCTATTGAGCATTAGTGTATGTTGGACACTGTCGAAAGCGGCAGATATGTCTAGGAAAAGTAGTAGGAATGCTTTTTTAGGGCTGTCTATTCCTCTTACTAGTGGCCTATAATATGTAAATGTAAACTATAGATATGAATTAGTGAAATGCAATGCAGAAGCATAGAGTGATAAGACAGAATTGTACAATTGAGCACTTTTTTCCCTAATAACAGAAGTTCTGCAACCTAGCTAAGATGAGGAATTACAGGAGACTGCTCAAATTTGCAAGCTTGTGAATCTCTCACTTAAGGCTTTAAGAAGACACTGTTATAGTATAATTCTGTGTGTGTGTCTGTGTGTGTGTGTGTGTGTGTGTGTGTGTGTTTGTATGTTTTCTTATTTACACTGAATATAAAGAATTGGAGCCAAAGAACCAAAGGAGGATTTTTACTTGGTGTGCCCGGTCAGGATTAGCATATGCAAATACTATGAGGCCAATTCCATAGGTGCACATCTGGGCTGTCCAGGCATCCAGAAATTTGGAGATGCACCTGATTCTGCTCCCGTGGGGGCTAGATGCCCCCATGGGAGCAGAATTGTGGCATAGCGCCAGGACATGCCACAATTCAGGCACCCTGGACATCCACGTCTCTGCCCAGCTAGCTCAGCCTGGCTCCTGCATGGAGCCACAGTGTGCGGCATCCTATTGCCATGGCACTGTGGTCCCATACCAGAGCCCCGATTGGCTGCACACCACCTGGATGCCCCTTTCCCTGCAGCTTGACCTTCTGACCGTTCTGAGGCTGGGATCAGGCTGCGGGGAACCCCCTGCCCCCACTCATCTCTCCTGGGCCCTCCGCTGTCTGCTGCGAACCTCAGGGAAACTTATTCCACCCCTGAGGTTGAATAAATTCCCCTTGTAGATGGCTGACCCCAGATGTACAAGGCCAAGACCAGAATTGGCCCTTACATCCGGGGTCAGGATCACGCCACTGGCCTGCCCTCATTCCTCCTTCTGCACTGGCATTTGTTCACATGGGTTTATTGAGCAGTGTGCAGTTATTCTGCGGTGTAAGAGAATACTCTGGTTTATCTTGCGGCTTTTATGCCGGCATCACTTTTGATAATTTATGGATTTATATGATATGGTTGTGGTTGTTTCTTTTTATTCTTTGCACACTTTTGCCTTAGCAGTTTTAAACACGTTGCATGTAATGTGATCCTGATGCCCTGTGGCGCATGAGCGATCCTTTGCTCTTTCTCCTGCGGTTTTAAAATCCTTTTAAGAGCGCATGTGTTGGCGTTTTGTATCTTTTGATGGTCACCTTGCTACAAGCTGGTTCGCTGTTTTGTTTATAAGAGAAACAGTAAGTTACAGCTGTATTTATTATAGTTTTTGGTTGTTTGGCCATGATATTCTTGTTTTTTGTTACTTCGTGTCGATTTATTATCTTTTTAAACATGATAAGTGAAACTTGTTTCTTTTTGTTTGGGAGTATCCTTGTCTTCTCTTTTGCTGTTTTTTATCCCTTCTAAGTATGTTTAAGGTGGCGGTCTTTACTATTGGCTTGATTTTGTCACCCGCTGGATTATTATTTTTTGTAATTATAATAGCAACCATGTGCGCCCTGAGTCCTTTATAAGTAATTTGATTTCGACTTTGTGTCATTGCAGTACTTTATATATTTTTGAAGTATGTTTGTATTCTTTGCCATTTACCCTCTAACTAATATTTGCCTGACCTGCATATTTTTTAGTCATTTGGGTTTGCTTGGCTCCCCTTTTGTTGGGATGTTTCATATTTTGGTCTTATTCATTTTCTCCTGCTTGGCGAGATATTGTTAGTTTCATGCACGTAGCTGATTTTATGTCACTTTCACAAAGGATAAAAACATACAATATACTATACATTAGGATTTTTTAACTCAAGAACACTATTATAAAAAGAGTTTCATGTGACAGGATTCATTTATAGTAGACATGCACATATGTATATATTACAGTGGTTCTGTTTATAAATTCATATTGTTTAAGAGGCTTCATTTTAACATTTATCACTTTCATTTTGGTCCATGCCCCTTTCGCTCTTGCTCCGTTTTTTCTCCCCTTTTTTCTCCTTTTATTATAGTTTTAAAGAAGTTCTCCGGTTTATTTTATGTTCTAATTTGTTTATCTTCTATTGTCCTCCCTAGTATTACGCCGCGCAATTGCTTAGTTTTGGAACGTGTGAGACCGCACATCATTGAGCTCGTTTGAATCTAAACCTATGAGATTGTCTGGCAAAACCAATCCCCTGATGAAGAATCAAAACGCATTGAGGGTACCGGGATGGTGGCGTTGGGACTGCTCAAATTTCCTTTGAGAGATAAGCACAATCTCTGAATTTTGATAAAAAGAATATTAAGAGAAGTCTGATTGATTAGCACGAATGTTTACAATTACGCATTTCCGAAAGAACCTTTTTAATGGTCATTGATGCAACTGGGCATCACTCCTCTGGTAAATTTATATTCAGGAGTGGTTTGCTATCTATGTCTGAGACCATTAGTTCTTTTTTATGCTGAGATTTGTCCATATTACTGTTGAGTGCATAGTGAGACAAATAGTGCATAGTGAGACAAACATAGCAAACAGCTGATTGGACTATCTCTTTTTATTTTATAAGGGGTTAGACATCTTTATTTATTAGGCAACTACAACCCTCTACTAAAGGACCTATATTCTTGTGATAATTTACCAAAATGGTGGCAATGTTGGATCTTACAAAATAAAATATTTAATATATATTTCTGCTCTCCAAAGGTTTGTCATTTCTATACCTTTTTGATTATACCTACAAAGTTATCTTCCATGTAACCCCTTATGTCTTGGGGATCATAGTAGCTGTGCACCCTTAATGGGAGCTCCTCCACATTTGTATGGACTCCATCAACAAACTTGCATTTATATTGAGAGTGAAACACTATACCTATATTTATAGCATGTCACAGATATATGATAAAGATCGCTATTCACTCACAGCAACATTACCCCAATTGGGTTTGCACTTACCATCTTTTGAAACATTCCATACATTGCATTGATGGCTACGTGGATTCCAAGGACCTCCTGGAAGAATCTCCAGTCTCTATAACTAGGTGCTAACATCACTAACATCAATAGCTTCCTACAGGTACTCCACCACAACTATAACACAGGTCTGCGATTAAAAAGCTGTTTGATTATTTTCATCTAATTTCCATGTATTTTGGTGTGCTGAAAACAAATAAATATTGAAAAAACTCCTAGACATCATGATTTGCCACAACATGCAAAATTGTCTTCAAATTTATCAATTTTTTTCAAATTACTATTAATTAATTCACATAAGTGCATTTAAGATATAAAATGCCAAAGAAACCTTAAAGGGGTTGTCCGAGTTATGTAAAATAAAATATAGCACTGTAAATCTGATGGTCAGCAATATATACATAAGCTAAGCAAGTTTTAAGTCCGTGCTTCTAATGGTAGAAGGGGTTAATCTTTCCTGAAGAATCCAGTGGGAGGGAGACACAGGGCAGATAGCAGCAGCTCCGGTCAGTGCAGGGGGGCGTGGCCAGCACTGTGATGTCTCGTGTACAGACACAGAACTGCTCTCTCCTGCATGCCACACTTGTGCACGAATCATCATCAGGTTCTTGGTTCTAGGCTGTTCACACTTTTTCATCGCAATTCGTGTTAGCTCGTCATTCTTCAACCGTTATGTTATGGCTCCGCGAAAGTGTATTAATTCGCCAGACAGTTTCTGTTTCATCTGTGGTGAATATACAGTGTTGAAGCAACAGCAGAATATTACAGATTTTGTGAAAAATGTATAATTTGCATACTTTGAACTAAAAATTGGAGATCAAGATAAAGTCTGGGCGCCTCATAAAGTGTGCAAACAGTGTGTTGAGGACCTCCAAAACTGGTTCAAGGGTAAGAAAAAATCTTTCCGTTATGGGATTCCTATGGTATGGCGAGAGCAAAAGAACCATAGTGACGACTGTTACTTTTCTTCATGCGATGTGAAAGGGTTTAATTTCAAATGGAAGCATTCCCCAATCTTCACTCGGCAATTCGTCCCATCCCCCATGGCACATATATACCAGTACCCAAGCCCCCTGCTACCTTGGAAGAGATACCTAGCTCCGATGAAGGTGAAGTCATACCTGAACCAGATGACGAATCAAGTTCTGACTTTGAAGATGATACAAGACCAAAATTGTTTTCTCAGGAGGAGATGAATGATTTGGTAAGAGACTTGAATCTTCCCAAAGATGCCGCTGAGTTACTCGGATCAAGGCTGAAAAGCAGGAATTTATTGTTGCCAGGAGTGTCATCTTCATGGTTCAGACATCGTGAAAAGGAGTTCGTCCCTTACTTCGCCCAGGAAGACAAGTTGGTTTATTGCATCGATGTCGAAGGTCTGATGGGTCAATTTAAAATCCAATATGATTCAGAGCAATGGCGTCTTCTTATAGATTCTTCAAAAAGAAGTCTCAAAGCAGTTTTACTCCACAATGGTTTTTATACTTCCATACCTGTAGGTCATTCCGTACACTTGAAGGAAACCTACGAGAACTTGGAATTGGTTCTTCGTAAACTTAAATATGAAGACCATGGTTGGCAAGTGTGTGGGGACTTGAAGGTCTTGTGCATGCTGCTCGGGCAACAAGCTGGGTATACCAAATATCCTTGTTTTCTGTGTCTATGGGACAGTCGAGACCGACAAAATCACTGGACCAAGAAGAGTTGGCAGCCGAGGGTGCTAACAGTCGGTGAAAAAAATGTCCTCCGAGAAACTTTGGTACCTTACCATAAAGTTCTTCTACCACCTCTCCACATAAAATTGGGATTGATGAAGCAATTCGTAAAATCACTTCCAAGAGATGGAGAATGCTTCAAATACTTGGTCACCAAGTTTCCAGGCCTATCGGAGGCAAAATTGAAGGAAGGTGTGTTCGTCGGACCAGACATTAGAAGGCTTATAGTTGATCAAGAGTTTGTCAATACCATGATGGATCCTCAAAAAGAAGGGTGGATTGCATTTAAAGAAGTCATACAGAAATTTTTAGGCAATAACAAAGATCCTCTTTACAAAAAGATTGTTGGACGAATGCTGAAAGCATTTCAAGCTTTACATTGCCTGATGAGTTTGAAAGTGCATTTCCTCCAGTCCCACCTTGACTACTTTCCTGAACATTTGGGAGCTGTGAGTGAGGAGCAAGGTGAACGATTCCACCAAGACATTAAAGAGATGGAAAGGAGATATCATGGAAAATGGAGCATTACAATGATGGCAGACTACTGTTGGATGCTTCAGAGAGACATTCCAGATGCTACTCACAAGCGTAAATGCACCAAGAGGAGCCTCACAAGGAAGAAGAATCAAGTTTAGTATGTGTAGGTGTGCTCATTTCAGTTCAAAAAAGGATTTTCATGAAAATATTGTAATAAAACTTTAATTTTATAAGTCTATTTCCATTTATTTTGAGGTATTGCCTTATTTAACATAGTTACCTAAATTGTCAGGAAATGTGATGTCCTATGACAAAATGGAGGTCATTTTCGGATTCAGCGCACCAAAAAACATAAAGATTACGTGGAATAACCAAAACAGGAGGGTCAGAGGCTGAGTTTCTCTGTGTCCTCTGGCACATGTCAGTGCCCATGGATTATAATGGAGGCATACCTATACCTACATCGGCATGGAGTGACTGTAGATGTGGCAAATCAAGGCTCCAGAGCATAGGGTAGTAGGACTGAAAGAAGGTCCTACACAGAATGGTATCTAGTGCCAGATGGAGGCCATGCCTAAACATGCCTGCAGTGTCTCTGATTTCGGTGCCACCACCTGTAAACATTTTCCACTGTTTGCTCATTATACCTTTGTCTTCAACTCCCTCTGACCTACTCTTGCCAGGGGAGAGCATTGCCACCTTAGCCAGGCCATGTTAACACATAAAGCACATCGGGCTTCACCATCACATAGTGTAAGTCAAATCCCACCTCACATTCTACCTCACATGCACAAATAAAGTCATAAAATATTTTTCCTCATTTGAGTGAAGGCAATATTTTTATTAAGGGTGTGTCAGTGGAACCACACCAAGCAGACACCAAGTATTAGGCTTCTGGAAATGCAATGATTTAAGAGCATACATGTTATCATTCAGGAAATGAAGCAGTAGATATGACCTCTTGCAACTGCAGGAGGCACAAAAACACATAATAGAATGCACCTTCCAACAGTAGATTACAAAGATCCATGTCCCAAATATTACTCATTCCTGCCTCAATAAAAAGCTTGACCATGGGAAGATGGCAATTTTCTGTGTATACATGCCGATGATACCCATTCAGTTGATAGAAACATAGAAACATGACGACTGAAAAGACTATGCTACAACAATCCCCTTTTGTCCTGTAGAAATCCACTGTGTTTGTCCCATGCTTCTTTGAATTCAGATACTGTCCTCATCTCTACCACCTCCACTGGGAGACTATTCCATGGATCCAACACTCTTTCAGTAAAGAAATATTTCCGCATATCATTCCTGAATCTATCACCTTTCACCCTCATCCCATGTCCCCTCGTAGCAGAGCTTGCTTTCAACTGAAAGAGGCTCTATTCCTGTGCATTTATGCCATGGGGGTATTTAAACGTCTCAATCATATTACCTCTATCCCGCCTTTTCTCTAAGGTTTACGTATTAAGATCCTTAAGTCTGTCCTCATATGCTTTATAAAGAAGACCACTAACCATTTTAGTAGCCACCCACTGTACCGACTCCAGCCTGTTTATATCCTTTTGAAGGTGCAGTCTCCAGAATTGCACACAATACTCCAAATGAGGCCGCACCAAAGACTTATACAGAGGCACTATCACCTTCTTTCTTCTGCTGGCTAATCTTCTCCTTATGCACCCAAGCATCCTTCTAGCTTTTGCTGTCACCTTTTCTACATGTTTAGCTATTTTAAGATCATCAGACACAATCTCGCCTAGGTCCCGCCTAGGTCCCACTCTTTATTGGACAAAAGTACTTCACCCCCTATACTATACTGCTCCCTTGGATTGCTGCAGCCCAAATGCATGGCCTTGCATTTTTTAACATTAAATCTCAGCTGCCAAATTCTAGACCATTCTTCAAGCTTAGCTAGATCCCTCCTTATGTTATATACACCTTTCTGGGTGTCTACTCTATTGCAGAGTTTGGTATCATCCACAAAGAGGCAAACCTTACCTGAGAGCTCTTCCGCTATATCACTAACAAAGATGTTAAAAAGAATCAGACCAAGAACAGATCCTTGGGCACACCACTGCTAACCTCCTTCTCCTCAGCGTGAGCTCCATTTACCTGTAACCTTTGTCACCTTCCACTCAACCAATTTCAAACCCAAGCAGTAACTTTAGGGTCCATCCCTTGGGTGCTCAGTTGGTTTATAAGTCGCCTGTGAGGAAAAGTGTCAAACGCTTTACTGAAATCTAAATACACGACATCTAGAGCTCTCCCTCGGTCCAACTCTCTGGTCTCCCAGTCAAAGAAATCAATCATATTTGTCTGACAAGACCTTCCTCTGGTGAATCCATGCTGCCTCAGATCCTGTAATCTGTTGGACTCCAGAAACCTCACTATTTTCTCTTTCATTAATTTACTGACCACCAAAGTTAAACTAACCGGCCTATAGTTTTCAATCACATCCTTACTTCCACTTTTGTGTTAAGGGACCACATATGCCTCTCTCTAGTCCTCTGGCACCACTCCCGACTCCAACGAGGCATTGAAAAGGTCAGTCAGTGGAGCTGCTAGAATGCCCCCCTCAGTATTCTAGGGTATATCCCATCCAGTCCCATCTACTTTATGTTTAGCTAGTTTCTCACAAATACAGTCTTCTAAAATTCTTTATTTTCGTTTTATAGCAACAAAGGAAAAGGAAGACATACAGCTAAAAGACAGATACATAAAGTGTAATACATACACCAAAGTAAACCCCTGCCACCCCCCTCCCCCTGCTTCTTCTCTAGAAAACTAATCATTCCCGAAGCGGGCGTGTACTTACATTATTGTGTTACAAAACCTAACGGTGATCTGAAACATGATGAGTGCACATTATACAGGCATGTTGGAACAATGAGCAGATTGTACATAATCATTAAGCATCTGCCATTTAGACGAGCGAGAGTGAGTTTGGGCATGGGGAATAGCTCTCAGAGGTATCTGCTCATATTTACTATATAAGCAGACAAGGTTCCACCATTCATTGACAGTAAGTCGAGAGCTATCCTTCCAATTCCTCGTGATTAAGCATATGGCTATACCCAGCATGAAATAAACGGCTGGGGAATAGGCGGCCACCATGTAAGGTTTAATATTGAGTTTAAGAGTTTCCTTCGAATTTAAATGCGTTTCTTGGAGAAAAATCAGATCCGCAGCTTCCTGACTTAGGTAGCTTAGGATTTTCTTCCGTTTTATCGGATTATTGATCCCTTTTACGTTCAATGAGAAAATCTTACATGGTGCCATCAATCGGTAATAGACATTTTAGGTAAGGGCGCTTGAAAACATACAACATAATCAGAATCTGTGCAACAATGACATAATCACCGAGTATTCTGGCTAATACACCCCATATTGAAAAGTATATACCAAAGTATCTTAGAGAAGAAGCAAAACCCCCAAAGAATATGGCGACCATATGTCTGCGGGAGGAGGCCCTAGAGAGGAAATAGAAAGACATGAAAAAGGAAAAAAAAAACACCAGAGTCCATAATTAACACTGTCTCTGATACTCATCGAGGCTACTGTGGGTAGATGGAGTCGGGTCACCGATATCATCAAAAGTAAGGCAGCAAACTGCCCTCGCCAGACTCTTTGCTGGGCTGCGGCAGATCCAATATGGCAGGTACAGCGGATATGAGAATACTTGCAGGAATATTCTGGAAGTCAGCGCATCAAGTCGGCTTCTTTGGAATCCAAAAACTCCGCTAGTAGATCAGGGTCCTCAAATGTTCTTGTCTGATTGTGAAGCGTGACTCGGAGCTTGGCCGGGTACATCAAGCCATAGCGTGCTTGTAGTTGTTGAAGCCTCAGCCGGAATTCCAGAAAGCGCTTTCGGCGGTCGACCGTGGGTTTAGCCAAGTCGGGATAGAAGGAAATCTTGTGGCTCTCAAACTCCATATGGCCCTTTGCCCGAGAGGCACTTAGAATTTGCTCCACGTGTTGATATCTCAAAAGTCGAAAAATGATAGGCCGCGGGGTCTTCCTGTTGAGCGTTATGCTTGTGGGTACACGATGAGCGCGATCAATCTCCAAATCTTTGGTAAAGGTGATTTGGAGCAGGGAAGGGAGGATTTTACATAAAAACTCTTTCATGTCTCCCGATTCCGCTCCCTCCGGTATGCCCACGATTCGTATGTTGTTGTGGCGCGCTCTATTATTGCCATCTTCCACTTCTTTCTGCAAGGCCCGCACCTGACGTTCAACTTTGTCGAGTTTGGACAACCGGGCCGCATGGGAGTCCAATATGCTCTCCATTTTGTCCTGACGCGAAGAAAGCCCTTCTAGCTTGCTTTGCAGCACACCAAAATCTTCCCGCAGCGCTCGGAGTGCTTCACCGTTTGACTGCACGAGGTCTTTGACCCCTCTAATCTCTGCGAGGATTTCCTGCTGCATTTCGGGGCCCTCGCGCAAGGCCAGCCCCTTCTGCGGGGACGGAGGTTCAGTTTTGGAACGTTTGCCGTGAGAAGCCGCTGGAGATCCAAATTCCAGGCGCGTGGGTTTGGTCCCCGCCATCTCACCAATGTGCCCCGGCAAGATCAGAGTAGAAGTTCCAAGTATGTACGGTGTTAATTCAGGATTCTGAGTAGGCCTCTCGGGAGCCTCAGCGTTATGCGACCATCCCGCTGGACATCAGGCTCTGCCCGGCACAAATACAGTCTTCTAAAAGTTGTTCAAGATGCCCCTCATTTCTGTTCCTGTTTGTGAGCATTTTCTGAGGTCCTGCTCCTGATTCTTCATCTATGAACACAGAACAGAAATATTTGTTAAGCAATTCCGCTTTATCCTCATCAGCTTATACATATTCCTCCCCTTCACCCTTAAGTCTGATACTACCACCTTTGCCCTTCCTCTTCTCACTAACATATCTGAAAAATGTCTTATCCCCTCATTTTATTGCATTGCCTATTTCCTCCTCTTTTTGAATCTTTGCTTTCCTGACTACTTTGCTAACTTCTCTAGGTTTTTCCAAATTTAGATGCCTCTCTTCCTCTCTCTGTGATCTCTTGCATTTCATGAAGGCCTCCCTCTTTTTCTTCACCTTTTCAACTACTTCTTTTGAAAACCATAGCAGTCTCCTTTTCCTTTTACCTTTATTTACCATTTTAACAAAAAGATTTGTTGCCCTTTAAATATCGCCTTTCAGTTTTGCCCACTGTTTTTCTACATCCCCCAACTGTTCCCATCCCCTGAGGTACTGACCCATCTTGGCAAAGTTAGTTTTCCTAAAGTCTAGGCCCTCACTTTTGAATGGATTTTAATAGCCCTAATCCTAATACTGATCCACACCATCTGGTGATCACTAATTGCAAAATGATCTCCCACTATAACATCAGAAACACTTTCACCATTGGTAAGCACCAAGTCCAGTATGGCCCCTTCACGTGTGGGTTCTGTTACCAGTTGCCTGAATAATTCTTCCTGTAGAGAATCCAGGATCTCCTTACTTCTAGATGATACTGCAGCAGGAATGTGCCAATCAACATCTGGCATATTGAAATCCCCTATCACTAGCACGTCCCCTTTCCTGGCAATGCTGCGTATGTCTTCAATTAACTCTCCATCCAGCTCTTCCTCCTGTGAGGGAGGTCTGTATATCATGCCAATGCAAATAGATTTCTCTTTCCCTCTTTCTAATTTAACCCACAGTGCATCCTCTCTCCCTTTCAAGATCTGTAGTTCCAAAGCGTTAATATTTTTTACATATAGTGCCACTCCTCCTTCCCTTCTTCCTACCCTGTCCTTTCTGAATAAACCAGCTCATACTGAGCAGAGCATTCTCCTTCTACATGTGTTAATATGAATGGGGTAGAACTTTTCACAAAGCTCCTACAGATACACGAGGACAAGGTTTGGTAATAGCAGTCTCACCACAATAACAGTTCATGAGCAGATCATTTTGCAGTCAATCATGTGTAGTTAAGATACATATGCCTTCCTCTTTTGCAAAATTATTTTCCTTACATATGCACAGCTGTGGCTCATTTCAGTAAGAACCATGTGCAAAATAGCAATGTAGAAACACTGCCCCTATATAGTACATATTGTGGCAGGGCTAGCCTGCCTCAAAACCCTGGGAGGAGGAAAACCCCGCAGTACCAAAACCTCTGGAATGCCCCACAGTCAGGATCACCCATGCAGGGAGGAGGAGGAAGAGCTGAGTCAGATCCAACTCAGGTTTTAGGGATCTTCCTGCACTAGAAAATCTGGGTCATAAGGGTGAAGCCAGGGACTGGCTGTTTTCCCGGGGGCCTGGGGAGAGGGTGAGGTCAACATTCCACTCTGGGAGGGAGAGCAGTATGAAAGGCAGCTCCAACAACACCATAGGGCTCCTCCTGCATGGAGTCCACCCCCATGAGAGAACTCTACTGTTCCTGAGGTGCCTCAGTTGATGGAACTAGGAGAAGCTGAACTTGGGACTGCATTTTTCAAGATATGGTGTATCAGGAAGCTGGACCTACACGTCTGTGAGACTTTTTTGCCTACCTTATAATAAATTCTGGACTGGGCCTGGAAATGCCTAGGGGAGGTATGGGTGGAAGGCGTCCAGAACCCTACTTCAGTTTATGAGAGAAGTAACGGTCTGACCAGGTTTAAAAGGAATGGAATGAACTGAGTTGTCAATGAACTGCCTTTTGAGGATACATGCTGTTAGCTAGTTGGAAAGTGGGCTAATGAGAAGCCCTCATGGCAGGGTTGAGCTAGTGAGGGTTTGGTAGCCCAGGAGCTACCCAGGATGGAGTAGTTGGCTTGTGCTGGGCAAGGAAGTGGAAAGGAAAACCCAGACCGACTAAATTTCCTGCTTTGACTGTTTGCCCAAAAGACTGTACATATAGTAATGGAGTTTTGCTTTGTTTTTTCTTTCTTTTCCATTGACTGTTTGCTTTTGAATTGAGAACTGCTGCAAAGGCGCAGAGCGGGGCTATGCCCACTGTTGCGTAGACTGTGCTAAGTCAGCCATGGGAAACTAATAGACTGGTCACTCGCTACATGGCCAACATTTCTTCTTGCATAGTAGCTAGAGCCACAGACAAGTGCTGCTCTCCTGGATGCTATACCTCTCCTATAGGGCATGCCAGACTGGGGCATTTGGCAATATACTAATTATACATGTAGCATCTCATTTTAGAAAGGCTGAGATTAGAGTTATATATGTGCTAGTCATGTCACAAACAATGAGAAACTCACCAGAAAGGACGACATCTGCTCAAGGGAGATTGAATTGCTGCTTAGAAAGGTGCTTAAAGCACCAGCATAGTCTATTAGGACATCCTGTAGTGAAAGTCATTGTTAATTAAAAGAATAAGCTATGGCTTAGCATATTCAAGAAGGTCAACACCATCTATCATCAAAACAGAGACAGTGAGGATTTGAAAAGAAAATAGCATGAGATAAGGATTAAAAGAAAGCAAAAAGATCAGTGAGATAGCAAAAGGCCAAGGGCCATGACTGAACTTGAATGGCATATGCTAGACATTGTGGATGAGGACTCTGAGAGGAGTTGGTGAACCGGACACCTCCAGAGCCCTATATCACAAAAAGCAGGTATCTCTACCACATCGTGTATTCTATTTCCACTGTTCCCTTCATGTTCTCACACAAAGCATGCAGTCACCTATTATCCTATTATCACTCCCTTCACCCATGGTATATGTGCCATGTCCTTTCTGTGGTATGTGAGGTGAGTGAAATGTGTGCACTAGTCACCAAACTGTGGTGTAGTTTCACTCCTGCTCCATCAAGTCCCTGGTTCAAAATGCTGCCTTTGATCCCTAACACTAATATCACCAAAGAAGAGAGATTTGTTGTTTGGGATATTGGTGAGTGCATTAATGCATCTCACCACCAGCCTCTTTAGGAGATAGTAGACTCAACTTGGGGCCTGCTATCTGCTTTACAAATGCGCTATGCTCCTGGCTGCAGCAACACTAATTTATGTTTACCACAGTAGTTACTAACCAAAGCTACTGAAGTACTATAGATTAGTCACCCACTCGGTAAACAGTCCTCTAATAAAACTGTGTTGTTTTACTGCCACAATGTAACTACCTCTTTTAGTCGATTAGGTTGGACTCTTCTCAGCTCATAAATCCAATGTTGTTCTCATATACTTGAGTAGACTTCAGGTTTTTATGTCTCCATGCTGGTACTACGTCTTCAATCATGAACCATTTTAAATTTGTTAACCTATGTGATCCCTCCAAACTTTTTGTTATCAAAAGGTACACAATGGCAAAATCCTAATACTAAAATGTTTACCTATTTCGATCTGCAATTGTTTACAATTCTACATTTGTGATTAATGCAATTTGCTGACCATTCTACAAAACTTATGCTGAGAAAATGACAAAACTGGTCAGGCTTCAATTGACAGACCATCGGAGGTGTTTGAAAAGAGGAGGAGTTACAATGCCTATAGGCCAACATTGTTTGGAGGAATCGCAGAATTTCATAGATTTAAGATAGTTCATAATTGAGGGGATAATTTGAAGCCCTTTTTAAATAAACAAGAACAATTTTGGATTCTTCAACAAACAGCAGTCCAACAATATGGCGTGAATGAGGACATTCAATGGAATAATATTTTGTGACGGCTTATTTTGATTTATTCTTAGGGGGGAGGGCATATTCAAAGGGATTAACATGTTTAGCAGATGAGTTAAACATGTTAATCCCACTAAGCAGCATATTCAGAGGAACATACCTGATTTGTGCCACTGAGTAGCCCCTCCTAAACCTTCGTAATGCCCTGACAATAACAACTTAGCATTGGGATGTTCCGGGGATGAATCAATGATGGCACCCAAAGTTTAGCCAGTCAGTGGCAATATTCAGCCACGAACTGGTTAACCTAAATTAAAGTTAAACCAAAAAAAGCTGACCTAACTTTAGCCAGTTTCGATATCTGACCAGCAGCTGAATAACACCAAGATAGCTAAATCACTCTCTAGACATAGCAGATATTCAGTGCCACTGACTGGATAGGGCCCTGGAATTGAACATCTGGTGATAGTTTAAAGCTGCTATGGCCAGACGCTTTAATTGCACTGGCTGTCGCTGTTGAATATGCCCCCCTTAGTGTCTAGCTAGCATCTGTTCTATTGACTCTATAGTATGGATCAATAAAGTTTATCATTTAGGATTGTGTGATGACATAAATTTTTTAGTTCAATATGCATTGTTTTCTGCTTTGTACTTGGTCAAGAAACAAGGTAATGCAGTGCATTATGAAGAAGTTTGTTTGGAAAATGATTTGACTCCCACAAAATAGATTATTTTTTTTAACCAGACTGAATTGGATGAGATGAGTACTGTTATCTTTTGTACCAAATGAATATTGGAAAATTATATGCAAGAAAAGTGGATATTGTAGTGTTAGACTACTGATTACATTTGGAGCTCACTCGGTTTATTTTCTCATATTAATACCTTTGAGCATAGCTCCATGATGGTACATTTTTTCAATATCTCATTATTTTGTTCAGACATTGATATGAGTTGTTACAAAATAGGTACAACATATGCACTTATGTGTTTTGTTAGCTAGGCAGTGGCACCCTCTTAATGGTTAGAACAGCATGCTGAGAACTAGGGTTCAGATCCCACAGATACTTCATGTGATCTTGGGCAAGTCACTTCAACCTCCATTGCCTCAGGTACAAAACCTTTGACTGGATTTAGTAGCATGTGCTAAGCTCTTTGGAGAGAGCAAAATACCTTATCTACCTGGATGTAGCTCACCTTGAGCTACCACCGAAAAAAGTGTGAGCTAAATATAAATAAATAGATAAACTATAGCTTGAACATCGACTTTTATTTTGCATATTTATAATACAATATAATTGATATGAAAATATGATAAACTTCTTGGTACTTAACATTTCATTGTAAAATCCATAAAGTCACAAGAACAAGATGTTTGATCTGTATAGTTGGTAAAAAAAATAAAATAAAATTAAGAGGTCTTGTAATAGTACCCCATATTCTGTAAAGTCTTCAGAGATGAAGGAGTCATTTTATTAAAGTGTGCCAACCAGTTAATGTGTGCTTTAGCTCGTGACAACTGGCAACTCTAACACTGCACATGCCAGTTACTGTAAGTGGCCATCGTGCACTAGGAAGGAAAGTAGATTGGTTAAGGAGGGAGTGTGGGTGGCACATTATTTAGTTAACAGTTTTTTAAATTCTGCTTTATTGTTTCAGTCAAAGCAGTTTACATTGTAACTTAAACTTGGTAATGTACATTAAACAGGGACATTACTACTACTGCTACTATTATTCAGCACTCATAAAGCGCCACGCATGCAGCGCTGCACAGCTAAACTACAAGAGGTAGCAAACATACAAGAGACAGTCCCTGCCCATCAGAGTCATGCTCATCGGAGCTTACAATCTAGTCAGAACAGTACAGAGCATTAGTCAGTTCAGTGCAAGGTACAGTGTGGTACAATTTGGTCTATAGTTTGGTCATAAAGGTTGACGGGGGTTAGGATAAGATGAGGATGGAAGTCAGGATCTGAATGCAATGGTGAAGAGGTGGGTCTTCAACCTGGATTTGAAGAGGGCCAGGGAGGATGCCTGGCACACAGACACAGGTAGGCTATTCCAGGCGTATGGTGCAGCAAGGTGAAAGGAGCGCAGTCGGGAGTTTGTGGTGCGGGTGAAAGGCATTGATAGAAGTAATTTGTTAGCGGAGCACAGATTTCGAGAGGGGACATAGGGAGAGATAAGAGATAAGAGATACTGAGGGGCCATAGAGTGAATGCATTTATAGGTCAGTAGGAGAAGCTTGAATTGGATGCGGAATTGGACAGGAAGCCAGTGAAGCGACTTGAGAAGAGGAGTAATGTGGGCATGGCGAGGCTGGCAGAAGATTAGTCGAGCAGTGTGATTTTGCATAGATTTTGTATAGATTGAAGGGGAAGGAAGTGGCTCACGGGGAGACCAGCGAGGAGTAGGTTGCAGTAATCGAGGTGAGAGGAGATTAAAGAGTGGATAAGTGGTAGTGTGTTCAGAGAGGAAGGGGTGGATTTTGCTGATGTTGTAGAGAAAGAAGTGGCAGGTCTTAGCTACAAGCTGGATATGAGCGGAGAAGGAGAGAGAGGTGTCAAAGATAACCCCTATATTGCGGGCCGAGGGAACAGGAAGGATAGTAGATCCATACACATAGACTGAGAGAGGGGGAAGTGGAGGGGAGGAGTTGGGTGGAAAGACAAGGAGTTCAGTCTTGGCCATGTTCAGTTTCAATTGGTGATGAGACATCCAGGCAGCGATGTCCGAAAGACAGGCAGAGATCTTGGACTGGGTTGCCGGAGAAATATTAGGTGTAGAGAGGTAGATTTGGGAGTCATCGGCATAGAGATGGTACTGAAAGCCATGGGAGGAGATAAGTGTGCCAAGGCCTTGGGTGTAGAGAGAGAAAAGGAAGGGGCCCAAGACGGATCCCTGGGGTACACCTACATGGAGCAGGGTAAGGGAGGAAGAGAAGCCACCAGAGCATACACTGAATGAGCGATGGGAGAGGTAGGAGGAGAACCAGGATAGTACGGAGTCCTTGAAGCCAAGCGAGGAGAGGGTGGTGAGAAGAAGGTTGTGGTCAATGGTGTCAAAGGCAGAGGAAACGTCATGAGGATAGAATAGAGACCCTTAGATTTAGCCAGGAGCAGGTCATTGGTGACTATTGTGAGTACCGTTTCAGTGGAGTGTAGGCGGCGGAAGCCGGATTGTAGTGGGTCCATGAGGGCCTGGGAGGTGAGGAAGTCGAGGCAGCAATGGTGGACTGCTTATTCTAATAGTTTAGATATGAAGGGAAGGAGGGAGATGGGTCGATAGTTAGAAGGGCATGTGGGATCAAGAGAGGGTTTCTTGAGGAGGGGTGTGACAACAGCATGTTTGAAGTCAATGGGGACAGTTGCAGTCGAGAGTGAAAGATTGAGGATATGAGTGATGGAGGGGACAATGATGAGGGAGATGGAATGTAGGAGATGGGTGGGGATAGGGTCTGATGAACAGGTGGTGGGTTTGGAGGAGGAAAGAAGGAGTGTGGTTTATTTTTCAGAGATCGGAGGGAAGGAGGAGAGGGTGGCAGGGGGAGTATGGATGGGGGGAGGAAGGGAGGTAGATGAGGGGGAGGGGAATTGGAGGGTAATCTTGTTGATTTTGTCAAGGAAGTAGTCGGCTAAGGTTTGGGCAGAAAGGGAGGGTGGGATCGGGGCCGGGGGGACCTTGAGGAGAGAATTGAGGGTATTAAAGAGACGGTGAGGATCAGAGGCAAGGGACTTGGTCAGATGGATGTAGTAATCTTGTTTGGCAAGTGCTAAGGCTGACTGGAAGGAGCCAAGCATGAATTTGAAGTGCAGAAGGTCTTCGGGGAGCAGGATTTGGACCAAGCTTGTTTGGCAGAACAGGCGCAGATGCGTACATAAGAACATAAGATATGCCATACTGGGTCAGACCAAGGTCCATCAATCCCAGTATCCTGTTTCCAATAGTGGCCAATCTAGGTCATATGTACCTAGCAGTTTACCCAAAAGACACTGGTTCCACAGTGCTTGTACTGGGTCAAGCAGTGATATCCTGGGTCCCTTCTTAATAATGGTTTATGGACCTTTCCTCCAGGAACTTCTTCAGACCTTTTTTAAACCCAGCTACACTAACAGCCTTTACTATATCCTCCGGTAACAAATTCCAGAGTTGATTACACTTTGAGTGAAAAAATATTTTCTCTTATTAGTCTTAAATAGGTTACCCTGTAGCTTCATTGCATGCCCCCTAATCTTTCTTTATTTTGATGGCATAAAAATATTGATGTACATTTACCTGTTCCCCTAGTCTTTCTATATTCTGATAATGTAAATGATAGATCTACGTTTACCCGTTCCACTCTGTTCATTAATTTATAGACTTCTATCATATCTCCCCTCAGCCGTCTCTTTTCCAGGTTAAAGAGCCCTAACCTTTTTAGCCTTTCTTCATAGGAGTATCCTTCCATCCCCTTTACCATTTTGGTGGCTCTTCTCTGAACCTTTTCTAGTAATGTTCTATCCTTTTTAAGATACGGCGACCAGAATTGCACACAATATTCAAGGTGCGGTCTCACCATGGAACGATATAGAGGCATTAAAATATCTTTTGTTTTATTTTCCATTCCTTTCCTTATGATACCTAACATTCTATTTGCTCTCTTGGCTGCCGCTGCACACTGGGCCGAGGCTTTTAACATGTTATCCACATGACACCTAAATCTTTTTCCTGGGTGGTGGTTCCTAATGTGGAACTTTGCATCGTGTAACCATAGTTTGGGTTGTTCTTCCCTAGGTGCATAACTTTGCACTTGTCCACATTAAATTTCATCTGCCATTTTGATGCCCAGTCTTCCAATTTATCAAGATCCTCTTGCAATTTCCCACAATCCTCTTGGGTTTTAACAACTTTAAATAGTTTATTGCCATCTGCAAATTTGATAACCTCACTCGTTATTCCCTTTTCCAGGTCATTTATGAATATGTCAAAAAACAGTGGACCCAGCACAGATCCCTGGGGTATACCACTATTCACCTTTCTCCATTAGGAAAATTGACCATTTAGCTCTACCCTCTGCTTGCTATCTTTTAACCAGTTCCTGATCCACAATAGTACACTGCCTCCTATCCCATGACTCTAGTTTTGCCAAAAGTCTCTGATGAGGGACCTTGTCAAAGGCTTTCTGAAAGTCCAAATACACTAGATCAACCAACTCACCTTTGTCCACCTGTTTATTCACACATTAAAAAAAACATAACAGATTAGTAAGACAAGATCTTCCTTGCTTAAAGCCATGTTGGCTGTCTCCCATCAGGCCATGACTATCTACATGCTGAGTAATTTTGTTCTTTATGATGGTTTCTACCATTTTTCCTGGTACTAACGTCAGGCTCACCGGTCTGTAGTTTCCCGGATCACCCCTGGAACCCTTTTTAAAAATTGGCGTTACATTGGTGATCCTCCAATCTTCAGGTATTACAGATGATTTTAATGAAAATTCACAGATTACTATTCTGCAATCTCATATTAGCAGGTCTTCAATCTCATATTTCAGTTCTTTTAACACCCTTGGATGTATACCATCCAGCCCAGGTGATTTGCTACTCTTCAGTTTATCTAATAGTTGTAATACATCTTCCCAATGTATCGATATTTCCTTCAATTCTCCTGCACCTTTAAATACCACTTCAGTCATTGGTAACATCCCTACATCTTCATCAGTAAAGACCGAATTAAAGAATTCATTCAGTCTCTCCGCTATAGCTTTGTCGCCTCTTAGTGCCCCTTTAACCACTCTATCATCTAATGGACCAACTGACTCTCTCACAGGTTTTTTGCTATGAATGTACTTGAAAAAGTCTTTATTTCATGTTTTTGCTTCTGCAGCAAGCTTCTTCTCAAATTCTCCCTTTGCCTGTCTTATCAATGCCTTGCATTTGACTTGCCAGTGCTTGTGCTGTTTCCAGGTTTCGTCATTTGGCTCTTTTTTCCATTTCCCGAAAGATGCTTTTTTGGCAACAACAGCCTCTCTGACCTGACCTTTAAACCATGCTGGCAGTTTTTTGGACTTCCTTCCACTTTTCTTAAAGTGTGGAATACAGCCTGGTCTGGGCTTCCAAGATAGTATTTTTCAACAACACCCAAGCTTGATGTAAGTCTTTAACCTTTGCAACTTCTCCTTTTAGTTTTTTCTTAACTATTTTCCTCATTTTATCATAGTCTCCCTTTCGAAAGTTAAAAGGTAGTACGGTAACTGTAGGTAACAGATTGTGGGTGAAAGCCAGGGTTGGTATGTAGATTGGTTGACAGGATGTGGGGTGGGAGGGGCAAGAGTGTGAAGGGCTGAGGATAGTGTAGTATTGTATGAAGATAATGCCTCGTCGACGGACTTGGAGGAGAGAGATGGAGCAGAGAGATGGAGAAATGGTGGAGGAGAGAGTCAGGGGATCAATATTATGAATGTTTCTAAATAAGTCGGAGGAGACAGGATGAGGTTGGGATGGCAGAAGCTGAAGAGTAAATGTTAAAAGGTGACGGTCAGGGGGGGCGGAGCCAGCGCGAAACCGGCATGGCGGTGTAAGTCCTCTTCTCGTGGGCCTTGATGTTGAAATCCTGACTGCCACCCGTATATATTCCTACTGCGTTGGTGGAATCGAGAGGCTTAAGCTGGAGGATGGCGGGGAGCAAGCAAACGAGATTGGAATTTGCCTCTACGCCTGCAGCGTCGGGGTCCTAGCGTTCGAAGTCAGATCCGCTATCGCCCGCAAAATCTGGGCCTACACATGGATCTACGGATGATTTGCATCAGCTTTTACAAGAAGTGCGGGCAATAAGAAATCGTGTGGATTTAAATGGTGAGACGCTATCTGAGCTGCAAAGTGACATTAAAGATATGAGCGCGCAGATCCAATCTCTTTCTGTCAGAGTGGATAAGGTGGAAGCAACGGCGGCTGGGTATGAGGAACGAATTAAACATGTTACTTCTGTGACCCGTAAGATAGACTGGCTTGAGAGAACGATGGAGGATATGGGCAATCGTGCCAGACGCAATAACATCCGCGTAGTTGGGCTGGCTGAAGGTGCAGAAGGAGATGATCCCATTCGCTTTATGGAGGACTTTCTGCCTAAAATATTTAAGATTACCTTTGCACGCCCTCTGGAAATCGAACGGGCGCATCGGATCCCGACTTTCCCGTCTGGTTCTAATTCTCAGGATAAGCGTCCCCGCCCTTTTATTATGTGCCTTTTGAGGCACCAGCAAGCTGCGCAGATTCTTGCGGCGGCTAAATCTAACCATCCGCTTCAATATGAGGGGCATAAAATTACCTTCTACCCGGATTTCTGCAAACGCACGGTGGAGAAGCGGCGACAGTTTTTGGAGCTGCGCCCCAGGTTACGGCATCTGCAGGCAAGGTTCGGCCTGTTCAATCCTGCGAAATTTAAAGTGACTATGAACAATAGTACTAAATCCTTTGAGGACCCTGGAGCGCTGCGCCAATTTATTGAGGATCAAGAAGAGCTCCTTATGCAGCAAACCTGATCTGGCCTTCAGCTTGGGCCTCTGGACGGTGTTTGTGTAGCTGAAGTTTTGGTTTCCTATGATGTGTAAATGCATATTTGTGGGTTTCCTGACTTAACTGTTAGATGTGAGGGTGGCGGGTGAATGAATGGTTCTGTTTTTCTTAAGGGGCTGCCCTGTGCTGTAAGAGTGTTTCAGCTGTCTCACCCTTTTTTGGATTATGGTTTTCTTTTTGGGAGGGGTTATGGGCTCTCTAGGAATTTTCAGATAAATGGGAATAGGGTTGTGCCCACCTCTAATAGCATGGCTGCGGATGTCTCACAGGCGGGATGGCCAATGGGTTGAGGTTTTTGTCTCTAAATGTGAAGGGCCTTAGGTCTCCTGTCAAACGGAAGAAAATCCTTCTTTACTGCAAGCGGCAGAACGCTGATGTCATCCTACTACAGGAGACTCATCTTCTGCACTCGAAGCGGGCAAATTGGGAGATAGGCACTTTAAGCTAGTGGGTTTGTTCCCCTGCCATCCATAAGAAAAATGGGGTTGTCACACTGATAAGGCTGCCCTGGGATTTCAAGTTATCAATTCTTGCCATGATCAGGAGGGGCGATGGTCTAAATCTTTGGTGAGGGCTGGAAGGGAGCTTCTATCTATTACCAATGTGTACGGGCCCAATAGCGATGATCCTTCTTTTTTTTCATACTTTAAATGGGGTCATTCTGGAGGATCAAGGTGTTTTGATAATTCTTGGTGGGGATTTTAATCTGGTGAGTGACCCATTGTTGGACAGGAGTCCTGGTAGGATAGAACGCTCTTCTCGTGCGAGTGTGGCTCTCTCCGCGCTAGTGGAGTCTTGTGGTTTAGTGGATATTTGGCGATTGATTCACCCCAAGGAGAAGGATTTTTCCTTTTTCTCCCCTGTGCATGGTTCTCTATCTCGTATAGATTTTTTTCTGCTTTCTAAGTCTTTGGTTTCCGGCTGTCGGGATGCGTCAATTTTAGGTAGATCGGTTTCAGATCACGCCGCCATCACGCTAGATGTTGCTGTAGAGGATGTGCAGAGGCCTGGCCAGACTTGGTCCTTTAACCGTGCTTGGCTGGCGGATCCAGTGTTCCAGGAGGAGGTACGGATGGCTATCGCTTCCTATTTTGCTTCAAACAGATGGGGCGACACTGCCGGTTGGGCTTGGTGGGAGGCCTTTAAGGCCTCATTACGAGCTGTGATTACCAGTTTTAAAATCAAGGAGGCGAAACGGCGGAAGGCTTATTTGTCGACCCTAGACGCGCAAATTCGGGCAGGTGAAAGGTTATGGCTATTGCACCCTCGGCCGGAAGTTTTAATGCGATTGCAAAGGCTGCGATTTCAATATAATGAAATCTTAAGCTCTGAGGTTGAGCAGACTATGCTAAAGCAGTCTGCTAGGTTTCATGTGGAGAAGAATAAAGCCGGTCGGCTGCTCGCTAATACTTTGCGTGGGAAGCAAACTGAGTCTAGAATAGCTTCCCTCTTGTCTAGTAGTTCTGAGTGTTTGACGAAAGATGACCAGATAACAGCAGAATTTACTAAATTCTACAGTTCGTTGTATGCCTCTGAGTCGAAGGCAGATCTCACGGCTTTCACTACCTTTGTTGAGAACTTGGAAAGGCCTGTTTTGGAAGAGTATCAATCTCTAGATATGGGTAAACCTTTTTCGCATGACGAGCTTTCCTCGGCTATTAAGGGCATGTCTTCAGGGAAAGCGGCTGGGCCCGATGGCCTCCCAGCGGAATTTTATAAGGTCTTTGCTAAAGAGTTAGCCCCGTATTTGTTGTTATACTTTGCTGAGCTCGAAACAGAGTTTAGTCAGACCGACCGGTTCACAGAAGCTACAATAGTAGTGCTAGAGAAGCCGGGTAGGGATCCCAGATATGTAGCGAATTATCGGCCTATTTCTCTCCTGAACGCCGACTATAAGATCTATGCGAGTCTTCTTGCCCATCGACTAGCGGCGGTTATTGGCGATTTGGTTCATCCTGATCAGTGCGGGTTCATTCCTGGGAGGTCTACCGCGGACAATGCCCGACTACTGTGTAATCTGCTCGAGAAGGTATCGTCGGATCCTAATCCATATGTTGCCCTTTCATTAGATGCGGAAAAGGCATTTGATAGATTAGAATGGCCGTTTTTGTTTTTTATTTTGCACTGGTTCGGGCTTGGTGATCGGTTTATAAACAAGGTCAGGTTCTATATTCTCATCCGATTGCACGTATTTGTGTCAATGGTGCCCTGTCATCTCCTTTCTCTCTCCATCGAGGTACCAGGCAAGGATGCCCCCTTTCCCCCTTACTATTCAATTTAGCATTGGAGCCTTTGGCGATTGCTGTGCGGCAGCACTCTGGTCTCACAGGGGTTCAAATTGGCTCCTTACAAGTAAGTTGTCCGCGTATGCGGAACGATGTGCTTCTGTTCACGCAACCTTCCGAGTTCCGACTATCTTGGCATTATTTGCCGAATACTCTAGTGTCTCTGGATATAAGATTAACTGGTCTAAATCGGTAGCCTTTCCCCTTAATTTTATGGCCACCTCTACGGAGATGGCCTGCTTTTCCGTTTAAGTGGGAAGCGGGCAGCATCAAGTATCTCGGGGCGTGGTATAACGCCTCGATAGATATCATGATTCAGAAAATCTCGACGAGCTCCTGACTTTGATTCAGCAGAAGACCCTTGCCTGGTCTCCTCTTCATCTTTCATGGTTGGGTCGACTAGAGGTCATCAAAATGTCTCTTATTCCAAAGATTAATTATGTCCTTAGTATGCTCCCCTTTCTCATTCCGTCGATATGGTATAAGAAGCTGGGAAAATAAGTTACTTATTTTTCTTTGGGCGGGTAAGCAGCCTCGTATTGCCATAACAAAGCTGAAAGCAGTTAGAGATAATGGTGGAGTGCATTTCCCAGACTGGTTGGTTCCATCAGGCCCTTCTGGTAAAGCAAGGTTCCTTGTGGCTAACACTGGATGTCCTGGATAGGAAGCCTATTTTGCTTGAGGTGGAGTCTCGCTTAGCCGCTCCCTACCCCTTGTTGTACTTGCTGGGCTCGCTACATCCTGCTGAGTCTCTCGTGGGCGGGTCATTAGATCAACTCAAAATGCTTTTTTAGCATTGGCACGGTTGGTGGCCAAGGATGATTCGCCTTCGGGACAGACCCCGCTTTGGTGGAATCCGCAGTTCCGGATACGTGGGCGGATGTTTTCTTGGAAGAAGTGGCAGGAGCGTGGTATCTGGTCGTTAGGGCAGGTAGTAGGTGCTACTGGATGGAAGGAGTTTGCGGTATTGCAGAAGGAGATTTCTCTGCCTAGCTCCGGTTTCTTTCAAATGGTCCAGCTCAAGCACTGTCTTTCAGCGATTAAAACTCCTCCTAGGTTATCTGATTTGGCCAGGTGGGGGAGCTCTGCTTGATGGGCTTAAGGCCTTGACTGGCCCAGACGGGGTCACCTCTAAGATCTATGCAATGTGGAGGGAGCGTTCCTCCAGGGCTCCTGTTGGGCTGGCTCGGGTTTGGGAATGTGACATATCTCAGGAAATTTCCTCATCAGTCTGGAAAACTCTCTGGGGCCCGATATCTAAAGTTTCCAGATCAGCTGCGCTTACCCAGTCGATGTATTTTTTTATGCATCGGGCGTTAATAACCCCGGTGAAGCTGGCTAAGTGGGACTCTGCTTCTTCTGGCTTGTGCTGGTCTTGCTTGAAAGAAAAGGGCACCTTCTCCCATATGTTTTATGATTGCCCTCTGGTGCAGAGGTTTGGAGACAGGTGTGGGGGCGGATGCAATTGATCGTGCACTTCTCCACTGAGTTGGAGAGGAGTCGGATCCTTTTGCGTTCCCTGGGTGTCTTTCCCGCAGGGGATCATGACAAGCAATTCTTATTTAATTTTATGATGTGGCGATTGCTATTAAGATGATCCTTTGGAAGTGGAAGAAATTCCAGAGCCTGAGTTTAGATGGGTGGTGTGGAACCTGGTCTGTCATTACTCTAAAATTGGAAAAACTTTATAGTAAACTCCACTACCCTGACAAGGAGGAACTCAATGTTCGCAGATGGTCACTTTTGGATCAATTTGCTGCCCGTGCCCAGGTCACGTAATGCAGTGCGTTTGTTGACCTAGGGTCTGCATTGGCCGCCCGCCCTAAGATGTGAGATGTTTGTTGTGGGTACTCCTCGTGTTTCCTCTTGTTTTTCTTTTTGTATTGTATTTTATCCTATGCTGTTTTCCTAGGAGAGCCAGGGTGGGTGATGGGTGGGGGGGGGGGGTAGTGTTGTAATGCTACCTGCTGGGGTTGATTTTGAGCTGTGTTGGGTTGTTTTATTTGTTGTATGTTTTATAAAAGGCTAAATAAAGAATTTAAAAAAAAAAAAAAAAAAAAAAGGTGATGGTCAGATGAGGGAAGGATTGAATTGTGGAAGTTTGAGGGAGAGGAATTGTAGAAGAGTATTAGGTCAAGGCAGTGGCCGTGTAGGTGTGTGGGGGCAGTGGAGCAAAGTTGGAGGTCGAACGAGGAGGTAAGAGTGAGGAACTTTGAGGCATGGGGGTCAGAGGGGTTGTTGATGTGAATGTTGAAATCACCAAGAATAAGAACATAAGAACATAAGAGCATAAGATATGCCATATTGGGTCAGACTAAGTTCCATCAAGCCCAGTATCATGTTTCCAACAGTGGCCAATCAATTTCATACGTACCTAGCAGTATCCCCAAAAGACACAAGTTCCACAATGTTTGTATTGGGTCAAGCATTGATATTCTGGGTCCCTTTTTAATAATGGTTGTGATAAGGAAGCTTATCAAAGCTCAGGGAGAAATGACAAAAGAGGAGAATTTACTTTGATCAAGGGACCTGTGCTGGCAGGTTATAGAAATAAGACAGCTTGTTTCCCTAAAAGACTACATGTTCCAAAATGCACCTGTATGCAGAAAGTCCCTAGGGAAGCTAGAGTGGAAAAGCATGAGTCTAATCAGAGAAAGCATTATGTCATCCCTAATCAAACAGCCTCTAGGAGAGTGCTTAATCCACAACACCTGAAGAATGCAAGGGAGGAGTTGCAATCTAAGCCCTTTAAAACTAGAGAGGAATCTTCAGGAAGACAGACGGAGAAGGGGAATCAGAAGGAGAATGAGAACAGAAGGAAGAACAACCGGAAACTGAAGGAACAAGGACAAGGAAGCAGACGGTCCAAGAGAGGAGCTCAGAGAAGTACGTATGCCTGGAGAGATACCTGGGGGAAAGAACTTTCAGAGAACTGGAGAAAGCCAGAGGTCTGGAGATCCACAGCCAGGGACCCTCAAGCAACACCTAGGAAGAGGTCGGTTGCAGCTAAGGAGAAAAGAAGCCCAAATACCTCTTGGAGGACGTCTGGAGAAAAGATCCTGAGGTCCAGAGATACCAGCTGGAGGACAGGACACAGAAGTCCTATTGCATACTGGCCAGAATACCAGAAGAAGAAGCCTGACGCTTGCCTGGATTCAGGTATGAACTGTGAATGTTTCTCTAGCTTTGAGCAATGCAAGCAGCAGGGAAACAGTTTCTCCCCGTATAGAGGTCAGTTCCTAAAGCCCTCTGAGCCAGACGGAGAAACTGAATTTATGCAATATCAGGAGCAAGGTTTAATATCCAATGCAGAGGATGTTTATATGGACTGTTCTTTGAGTAGGTTGTTATTTTAGGAAAATCCTAAATATAAGAGAAAACATCAAAAGGAAACATTCTAAATACTGGCTTCCCATAAAGTTTTGTTTTAAACAAAAGGCTTTGTTGGAAAGTTTGCACGTGTGCTGAAATCCAGCTACTGATTGCAGTTAATTGTCACCTGTTGGTGAGGAGAGCCCAGCACAAGCCATGCACACGTGGGATTTAAAAGTTATTTTCTGTATGGAGAAAGTGAGCTATGTTTTTGTATAAAGAAGTTTTCCTCTTTGATTTGTTTTCACCTCAGCACTGCTAAGGAGTTTATTAGCAGTGGCTGTAAGAAAGCCTTTCTGTTCCGTAAAGGACTTTGATACTTATTTGCATAAGTTTTTCAGTTGCCTTATTTCTGTTGAATAAATCCTGGAGAAGTTATCTGGATGGTGTTACCAAGCATATCTGTGTGTGGAATATTCACCCCATAAATAAACTCTAATTTTGCCTTACCCTCGACCAACTACAAGAGTTTTCATTTATTTTAAAAGGCAAGCTTTGTGTGAATGGACTTCAATAACCAAAATCCTTTGCATGACAGTTAATTTACATACTTGCCAAGATGGTGGTTCCTTCATAACAAGCACCCCCTTTTACATGGTTTATGGACCTTTCCTCCAGGAACTTGTCCAAACCTTTTTTAAACCCAGCTACACTAACAGCTCTTACTAAATCCTCCGGTAACAAATTCCAGAGTTTGATTACACGTTGAGTGAAAAAATATTTTCTCTTATTTGTCTTAAATAGTTTACCCTGTAGCTTCATTACATGTCCCCTAGTCTTTCTATATTCTGATAGTGTAAACAATTGATCTACGTTTACCCATTCCACTCCATTCATTAATTTATATACCTCTATCATATCTCCCCTCGCCATCTCTTTTCCAGGTTGAAGAGCCCTAACCTTTGTAGCCTCTCTTCATAGGAGTAGCCTTCCATCCCCTTTACCATTTTGGTGGCTCTTCTCTGTACCTTTTCTAATAACGCTATATCCTTTTTAAGATACGGCGACCAGAATTGCACACAATATTCAAGGTGCGGTTTATCAAATAGTTGTAATACATCTTCCCGGTGTAGCGATATTTCTCTCAATTCCTCTGCAGTATCACCTTTAAATACCACTTCAGTCTTGGGTAACATCCCTACTTCTTCCTCAGTAAAGATCGAAGCAAAGAATTCATTCAGTCTCTCCGCTATAGCCTTTTCTCCTCTTACTGCTCCTTTTACCCCTCTATCATCTAATGGTCCAATTGACTCTCTCACAGGCCTTTTGCTATGAATGTACTTGAAAAAGTCTTTATTTCATGTTTTTGCTTCCGTAGCAAGTTTCTTCTCAAATTTTGTGGGAAGTGGGGAAGGAAGGATCCATAAAGACTGAAAGACAGGAGTCGAAGTCGGTGAGGAAGGTTTATTTGGATTTGTCGGGTGGGCGATAAATAACAGCTACTCGGAGGGGAAGTGGTGTGAGGAGGCAAATGGAGTGGACTTCCAAGGAGAGGGGGGAGTGTGGTAGGGGTGGCAGGAGGGGTTGGATTTGGCAGGAGGGAGAGAGTAGGAGGCCAACGCCACCACCGCGACCAGTAGATCGAGGTGTATGGGAGAACTGGTAGCCCCCATAGTAGAGAGAGGCAATGGATGCGGTGTTGTCTGGGGGAGCCAGGTCTCAGCCATGGCAAAAAGGTGTAGGGCATTAGAGATAAAAAGATCATGAATAAAATGATTTTTTTTAATAACTGAGCATGCTTTCCATAGGGCGCATGAAAACGGGAGAGTTGGGGGGAGGAGAAGGATATGGATAAGGTTGGATAAGTTACGTGTGGATTTCTTATCAGAGTAGCGTGGGGGTCTATTTCTAGGGTAATACTGAGATTTTGAGGGAGCAGGGTGTGGGTGGGTATGTCTGGGTGTGTGTGCTCTCCAAGAGGGACGTGAAGGAGGGGAAGTGAGGGGTAAATTGATGGTATCAGGTAGGTTATGTGAGGATTTATTTTTGGAGATAGGTTTGGAGTTGATATCTATGGATAAGTGATTGTGGAATGAATGAGGGAGGGCAGAAGGGGGAGGAGCGGGACGTGGATGATATTAGATAGGGTACGTGAGGAGCTTTTTTTTATGGTGAGAAAGAAATCAGGGGGGGGCAGGGTTGGGGATTGATATTACCTGATGAGAGAAGGAGAATGAGTATTAGAGAGCGTGGTAAAGTGGAGATAGTATAGCGAGGGTGGGGTTGCCTTAAAGAGAGGGGGGCTGGTTGAATGCGGGGGATGGTGTGAAGAAGAGCAGATGCTAGGCTAGGGGGCAGAATGGAGGGAGAAGTGAGGAAGGTTGGGGGAGGGTAGGGGGAAGTGGAGGGAGGGTGTTGGTAGGAGGGGAGGCAGTTGGGGAGGATGAGGAAGAGAAAGACAATTGAATGTGGGGCCATGGTAGTGGGCAGCAAGGTCTGTGCAAGCAATGGGTAGCAAGTTCTAGGAAAACAATGGGTAGCAAATTCTAGGCAAATAATGGTAGCAAGTTCTAGGCAAACAATGGGTATCAAGTTCTAGGCAGGCGATGGGTAGCACGTTCTATGCAGGCAATGGGTAGCATTGGCACCCTCCTTCTTGTGGCTGCCTCAAGGCGGCATAGAGACCAGCGTGCAGCTTCGCCCGATGGCACCCTCCTTCTTGTGGGCTGCCTCAGGGCGGCATAGAGACCAGCATGCAGCTTCGCCCGATGGCGCCCTCCTCCTTGTGGGCTGCCTCAGGGTGGCGTGGAGACCAGCGTGCAGCTTCACCCGATGGCACCCTCCTTCTTGTGGGCTGCCTCAGGGCGGCATGGAGACCAGCATGCAGCTTCACCCGATGGTGCCCTCCTTCTTGTGGGCTGCCTCAGGACATCAATACCTTGGATTTTTCTGAGGCAATGGAGGGTTAAATGACTTGCCCAAGGCCACAAGGTGTGCTGGTGGGCATCAAACCCTGGTCTCTTGGTTTCCATGCCAGTGCTCTAACCATTAGGCTAATCTTCCACTAGGCATTGATGCAAACATGAGTGCAAGTGCCGTAGGCTCAGAGTCAATGTGGCAATTTGCACACGTGCACTTAACGATACCTCTATGGGTGGCATTGGGTGCGTCACATTAATCACTCTGCATGTTAAGATGTTCAATTGTGTGCTAACTGCCGGGAACTTGCTGAGCACACCTACAACAGGCAATGCATGACTGTTTTGCTGCTAATTGCGCAGTAAGTGCAACCCTTTAGTAAAAAGGACTCCTAAGATTCTTTTGTTGACAAACTGAGATATTTTTGCTTAGTGTTCACTAATATTTGTAAAAGCTTCTATGCTTAAAGAGAAATCCATAGAGATTAAGATATTAAAAAAAAAGTGACACAGTCTGAGAGAGCCTGTTAAAAATAAACTTGGTTCAATTTAACTTTGCAGCAAAAATGAAACAAATCATTAGTTTGTTTTCATTCAGACTGACACATCTACAGCATTTCCCTTGGCTTACACATTCTGCACAAACTTAACTAGAACATAATCTCGTAGAACAACCTATGGAAAATAATCCAGGTTCCCTTTGGGGCATGTTTATTAAAGGTTTAAATATATTAATATGTGTTAAGTGCTGCTGCACTCACAGGGACAAAATGGGTTGTAGTGGCACTTAGCACATATTAACCTTTAGTAAACATGCACCTTTATTATTTATTTTTTAATAATGGCATTTTTACATTGTAAACATATGGGAACTTCTTAACTAAGCTGTTTTATCAGTTTAACATAGAAATGTACCTCATACTGACAGCAAAGGTCCACACTAACAGCTAATTTGTCACTTTGACAATGCACTAATTGATGAGTTAAAAAGCTAATCCAGAATGGGGAGTAAACTGTGTCTTACAGTTGACGTAGAGACAGTTCCCTCATGTTAACTGCGTTGAGTTATCTGTTGCATTATTGGTTGTCAGTCAACAGCCCAGCCAGCCTCAACCAACATCTCTCTGCAATCAACTTTGAAGATTGATTCTGCAACCAATACAACTATCCCAGAGCGTTCTCCTTCTAATGCCATTAAGCTGGCCCCCTCTTGTTCTTTGACAAAGATAATTCATATCCACAGAGAAAAAGACTAGACTGATCCAAAGAAGAAAAATACCCCAACTTGGAGTGAAGGAGTGGGAGTTTCCTGGAGGTTTCATCTAGAAATGAGAGAAACCCCTATTGGTAGAGGAGTCAGTTAGCGAAGGAAGGAGACAAGAGACTATATTTACAGTAATGAGGCAATGAAACTATTTTGAACAAGGGTCTGGGGCCATTATCCATGGCCTCAAAGTGAAGAGGTGACTACATGAGATGTAAGTGCCCTTGCAAATCAGAACAAGCCTGCTCTCAACAATTTCATCTATGCCTCTTGTAAAGGAGTGAGAGATCTGGAAGCATACTGCATTGCTGAGATTTCAGCTTCTGGAGCTGATACCGTGTTGAAGGCAATCTCCAAAAACAAGCAGGAATGCAGTCTTCACATATGAGTGGTGTCGGTACAAGGCATTCTAAATTTATAAAAGTTGCTGTTGGGAAGTAAACCATGCTTAAGTCTCTGGATTTACTTTCGAATGCCTAACTATCCCCAAACTCTATAGAATATATGCATGCCCCTAGGACAACAGGAGTCCCCAGACATTTGACATGAAGTGCCACATAACGAATTTGAAATAATTAAGTGGGGAATGGGGTTCCCCTTGTAGAAAACTTTGCTGAGCAGGCGAGAGGGGGATACAAAAGGCAAATCTTGCTTTTCCAGTGATTTCAAAGGATGGGGGCAGAAGTCATGGTTTCCATGACTGAGGCATATAATCAAATCCTCTATTCTCCCCTCCTCCCCCACCCAAACTTTCTCCAGCATCTGCACTCTGAGGAAATGAGAAATGAGTGGCTAGCAGGGTATATATGTGGCATACTCTTTTTCACTCATACTCCCCCCCTCCCCCAGTATCTTCTCTGCTCCCTGTTTCCAGTTTCCTTTCACTATCCTTTTTTCTACCCTATACCTCACCTCTCATTCCTTCTTATCTCATCTCTTTTTTCTCATCTGTATGTCTCCTCTTACTCATCTCTTCACCCCCTCAACCCTCTCACTTCCATCTCTATCTCCTGATCTTGCGGTTCAGAAGCAGAGTGGAGCTGTAGTGTACACACACATATACCCTGGCCCTGCAGCTCCAGGAGTGAAAAAGAACTCATACATATTCCTCATGCTGCATTCCTGGAGTATTAAGTGTTCACATACGACCAGCCCTGCATTACCAAGAGTGAGGAGCATCTCCTCCCCCTGGCTCTTTTGCCACTTTTCAAGTAGAGGAAAAGGGGAGGAGGATCTCAACAATGAGAAAGGTACAAAGGGAGGAATTGAGAGGGAAGGACCACTGAGATAAACTGGGCTGCTCACAGTCTGATTTCTGAAATCCCTGAGCTGCAGCAGGGAGGGAAGTTGGGAAAGAAAGGAGCTAAGTAAAGTCCATAGGTGAAAATAAAATCTACAAACATTTGTCCAGGGGCCAGATTTGTTTTGAGACCAGGAGAAGCATGGGGAGGGGGAGGGGGTGAAGAAAAAGCATGCTAAAAGGGCCACATCAAGCCCTCAGGCCTTGATTTGGGAACTCCTGTAATACACCGTAAACCATAACTGGATTGAGACCTGGAGGAGATATGCAACATCTACTTCTATGTGAGAAAAAAAGGATTCAGACATGCCAACGAAGTTCTAATGTTTGCTACCAGAATGATAAGAGTCTTTTTCCTAGATTAATAATAGACTGTAATTTTTGGGCTAGGTCTACCAATGTCTTAATGCTGATGTGCTCCATTTAAAACTATAACTTAAGTGGTAAAAAAATTCTTTCGACTAGACTCTCCTAATCATTTGTAGATATATATAATTTCTTCAGTCGATCACTAAACTCCGTAACACCAGGAGCCGGGGTTCTAATGAGAAATACAATTACTACAGGAGGTTTCAGACCATATATACCGCGCTTAATGAATGCTTATTGGATAAAGCTATAGCGCACTGGTTACATCAACAACCATCCTGTGTTATTTTTAACATTTTTTTTAGATTTTCAAACCAAGTGTCCATTTGTACCCAAATGTAAGTGAAAGACCAAAAAGCTTAACTTATGTCTTGTGCCTTCTGCGCCTCAACGCTTCCTCCGGTACCTCAATGCGTTTCACTCCGAGCAGGAGTTTCTTCAGGAGGATCTATAAAAATAGACACCAGTGTAGCAATATCTACCAAACCATCCACTATTGTTAAATGAAAGACATGTATGTCAATTAAAAATTCTTTGCTCTGTCAAGAAAATTAAACGCTTCTGTCTTTTAATTACTTACTGAAAAATAGCTGCCCGCGTTGCACTCATATGTCTTGTAATGACTCAAAAAACGCCGCGCATGTGCATTAGTCACATCCGGGTGTCATTTATACTTTCTAACAGGTAGCCTACAGGCACACTTGCCAATCTATGGAAGAGTTTAGACCTTTAGGTTGGAGAGTATTAACTGAAAAAATCCAACGCATAGGATGTTTTATGTGATCAATACAAAAACACCGTAGTTGTTCAAACGTGTGGCTTTCTTCAAGACAGTGTTGGACCAGGGGAGCTGTCTTCACTCTGCACCGTAAACGACTCTTATGTTCCAGAATACGACTTTTTAATGTCCTAATGGTTTTCCCTATATATAATTTCTGGCAGGGACATTTTATGGCATAAACTACTGATGTAGTCTGGCAGGTCGTGGCGTGTTTCAAACGGTAAGTGCGCTCCAAGTATGTGAATTCAGTGATGGGTTCTGACAAAGGGCAAATGATACATGTACCACACTGTGTATGTCCGCGTTGACTCTGATTTATATCTGGAGATCGTAAAACTGCTGGACTCAGTTTCTCTTTTAGGTTAGCATTACGTTGCCATACACAACGAACGTACTTTTCTTCTAATCCCGGGACAGTATGCAAAAGATGTGTATGCTTAGACATGATTCTTTGAATGTTGTAACTCAAAGGTGAAAACTTAGTGATAAAATTAACATAACCTGTCGCTGCCTCAAAAGTTGGCTTAGGTCTGGGCTGTAACAACCAGGCTCGATCGTTAAATAAGGCTCGTTTATACGCTGTTTTTATAACTCTACGGGGATAACCTCTGGCTGCGAAATCTCCTGAAAGGTTTCGTGACTGAGTTTTAAAATCAGTCAAATCCGAGCAATTTCGCCTGTAACGGAAAAATTGAGACAGAGGGAGACTATCCTTTAACTTAGACGGATGGCCACTTGAATATTGCAAAAATGTGTTACGTGCAATCGGTTTCTGATAAATCGAAGACTTCCAACCTGTAGAGGCTTTTTCAATTGTTAAATCCAAAAAAGTGATATTAGTGTTTGCAATGGTATGTGTGAATTGAATCGCTTCATTGCGCCCGTTCAACCAGTGCACAAACTGTAACACAGAATCCTCAGTGCCACTCCATAAGAGAAAAATGTCATCAATAAAACGGACCCAGAATTTTATGTTGAAGCCATAGGAGGAACCAATAAGCCATTGATGTTCAAAATCCCCCATGTATAAATTGGCGATAGAGGGGGCACACGTGGCCCCCATCGCAACCCCAGACTTTTGATGGTAAACTGTGGCTTCAAACGAGAAATGATTACAAAATATTGTGAGGCGGGCTAGGTCCATCAAAAAAGATAACTGAGCTCTAGTTAAGTCTCCTCTCAGAGTTAATCGCTTTTCTATCGTGCAATAGGCGTCACTTTGAGGTATACTAGTATAGAGGGAGGTTATGTCGAGAGTAATTAATAGAATATCTGCCTCATTAGCCAATTCATTGTGTAGAGCCAGTTTCTCTAAAAAATGAGCTGAATCGCGAATGTAGGATGGTATGTCCGTTAACAAAGGACGTAAGAAAGAGTCAAGATATACTGACAACGGTTCCAGAATTGTGCCACGCATTGATACAATAGGTCTTCCTGGTGGTTTTTCAAGACGTTTATGCACCTTAGGGACGAGATAAAAACGAGCCATACTTGGGGTTTTTGTATTAAGGTATATAAACTCTTTTTTAGTGATAACTTTGTTTTTTAAGGCCAACTGAGTGATTTGACAAATTTCTTCCTGTAAAGACGCAGTGGGATCTGTCAACATCTTTTCATAGACCTGGTTATCAAAAAGGTGATGGTATGCCTCCTCAAGGTAATCCATCCGACTAAGCACTACCACCGCGCCTCCTTTATCCGCTCGGCGGATAACAATGTCAGATCTCTGTTGGAGCTCTCGTAACGCAGTGCGTTCTGTCAGAGGAAGGACATTCTTAAATAATCGATGGGTACTTTCTAACTAGAGCTCAGTTATCTTTTTTGATGGACCTAGCCCGCCTCACAATATTTTGTAATCATTTCTCGTTTGAAGCCACAGTTTACCATCAAAAGTCTGGGGTTGCGATGGGGGCCACGTGTGCCCCCTCTATCGCCAATTTATACATGGGGGATTTTGAACATCAATGGCTTATTGGTTCCTCCTATGGCTTCAACATAAAATTCTGGGTCCGTTTTATTGATGACATTTTTCTCTTATGGAGTGGCACTGAGGATTCTGTGTTACAGTTTGTGCACTGGTTGAACGGGCGCAATGAAGCGATTCAATTCACACATACCATTGCAAACACTAATATCACTTTTTTGGATTTAACAATTGAAAAAGCCTCTACAGGTTGGAAGTCTTCGATTTATCAGAAACCGATTGCACGTAACACATTTTTGCAATATTCAAGTGGCCATCCGTCTAAGTTAAAGGATAGTCTCCCTCTGTCTCAATTTTTCCGTTACAGGCGAAATTGCTCGGATTTGACTGATTTTAAAACTCAGTCACGAAACCTTTCAGGAGATTTCGCAGCCAGAGGTTATCCCCGTAGAGTGATAAAAACAGCGTATAAACGAGCCTTATTTAACGATCGAGCCTGGTTGTTACAGCCCAGACCTAAGCCAACTTTTGAGGCAGCGACAGGTTATGTTAATTTTATCACTAAGTTTTCACCTTTGAGTTACAACATTCAAAGAATCATGTCTAAGCATACACATCTTTTGCATACTGTCCCGGGATTAGAAGAAAAGTACGTTCGTTGTGTATGGCAACGTAATGCTAACCTAAAAGAGAAACTGAGTCCAGCAGTTTTACGATCTCCAGATATAAATCAGAGTCAACGCGGACATACACAGTGTGGTACATGTATCATTTGCCCTTTGTCAGAACCCATCACTGAATTCACATACTTGGAGCGCACTTACCGTTTGAAACACGCCACGACCTGCCAGACTACATCAGTAGTTTATGCCATAAAATGTCCCTGCCAGAAATTATATATAGGGAAAACCATTAGGACATTAAAAAGTCGTATTCTGGAACATAAGAGTCGTTTACGGTGCAGAGTGAAGACAGCTCCCCTGGTCCAACACTGTCTTGAAGAAAGCCACACGTTTGAACAACTACGGTGTTTTTGTATTGATCACATAAAACATCCTATGCGGGGCAAGACATTAGACGAGACCTTGTTTTATTATGAACAACGTTGGATTTTTTCAGTTAATACTCTCCAACCTAAAGGTCTAAACTCTTCCATAGATTGGCAAGTGTGCCTGTAGGCTACCTGTTAGAAAGTATAAATGACACCCGGATGTGACTAATGCACATGTGCGGCGTTTTTTGAGTCATTACAAGACATATGAGTGCAACGCGGGCAGCTATTTTTCAGTAAGTAATTAAAAGACAGAAGCGTTTAATTTTCTTGACAGAGCAAAGAATTTTTAATTGACATACATGTCTTTCATTTAACAATAGTGGATGGTTTGGTAGATATTGCTACACTGGTGTCTATTTTTATAGATCCTCCTGAAGAAACTCCTGCTCGGAGTGAAACGCATTGAGGTACCGGAGGAAGCGTTGAGGCGCAGAAGGCACAAGACATAAGTTAAGCTTTTTGGTCTTTCACTTACATTTGGGTACAAATGGACACTTGGTTTGAAAATCTAAAAAAAATGTTAAAAATAACACAGGATGGTTGTTGATGTAACCAGTGCGCTATAGCTTTATCCAATAAGCATTCATTAAGCGCGGTATATATGGTCTGAAACCTCCTGTAGTAATTGTATTTCTCATTAGAACCCCGGCTCCTGGTGTTACGGAGTTTAGTGATCGACTGAAGAAATTATATATATCTACAAATGATTAGGAGAGTCTAGTCGAAAGAATTTTTTTACCACTTAAGTTATAGTTTTAAATGGAGTGCTTTTTCTAGTATTAAGATTACAGCACGCTCCGGATAGACCGGTTTTCCTGTTTTTGTATAGTTAATGCTGATGTGAGCATCTGTTGTCTGTTTGTCACAGGACCAGTCCAGATGATGATGGTCAACAATGTAAAACCCCTATTGAGTTTGGGATAGGACTATGTCTGCATATTAGGGTTATGCACAGCCAAAGTTTGGTTTGTGCTAATTTCAAATGAATTTTTCACAATTTGTAACTTTATTTTTATTTAAGTATAGCATTTCCCTTGGCTTTACAATATTTGCAAACATAGAAAATAAACAATATTAAACAACTTGTGCATATATAGTCCAGTTTCTTGTGAAGGGAAAAACACATACAATTCCCAAATGTAATCCTTAAATGCCGAAAAAAAGCATCTTTCAGGAAATGGAAAAAAGAGCCAAATGACGAAAACTGGAAACAGCACAAGCACTGGCAAGTTAGATGCAAGGCATTGATAAGGCAGGCAAAGAGAGAACTGGAGAAGAAGCTTGCTGTGGAAGCAAAAACATGTAATAAAAACTTTTTCAAGTATATTTGTAGCAAAAAAACTGTGAGAGTCAGTTGGACCATTAGATGATAGAGGGGTAAAAGGAACACTAAGAGGGGACAAGGCCATAGCGGAGAGACTTAATGAATTCTTTGCTTCGGTCTTTACTGAGGAAGATGTAGGGATGTTACCCATGACTGAAGTGGTATTTAAAGGGGATACCGGGAAGATGTATACAACTATTTGATAAACTGAAGAGTAGCAAATCACCTGGACTGGCTGGTATACATCCAAGGGTGTTGAAAGAACTGAAATATTCACCTTTGTCTATCTGGTTATTCACACCTTCAAAAAAACATAACAGATTAGTAAGACAAGACCTTCCTTGGCTAAAACCATTTGGCTGTCTCCTATTAATCCATGACTATCTAAATGTTCAGTAATTTTGTTCTTTATGATGGTTTCCAATATTTTTCCCAGTACTGACGTCAGACTTACCGGTCTATAGTTTCCTGGATCACCCCTGGAACCCTTTATAAAAATTGTCATTGCATTGGCCAATCTTCACGTATTACAGTTGATTTTAATGAGTTCAGAGATTACTAATAGTAGGTCTGCAATCTCATATTTCAGTTCTTTCAACATCCTTGGATAGAAACATAGAAACATAGAAAAATGAAGACAGAAAAAGGCCACATGGCCTTTCAAGTCTGTCCTTCCATATCAACAACTATACAGTCCCCTTTTTTCCTTTAGAGATCCTCTGTGTTTGTCCCATGCTTTTTTGAATTCAGATACTGTCCTCATCTCTACCACCTCCACTGGGAGACTATTCCATGGATTCACCACGCTTTCTGTAAAGAAATATTTCCGCATATCACTCCTGAATCTATGCCCTTTCACCCTCATCCCATGTCCCCTCATAGCAGAACTTGCTTTCAATCTACCTGTACGGTCCAGGTGATTTGCTACTCTTCAACCTGGACCATACAGGTAGAAAAGGCGACAGCAAAAGCTATAAGGATGCTTGGGTGGATAGGGAGAGGACTGGCTAGTAGAAAAAAGGAGGTGACAGTGCCTCTGTATAAGTCTTTGGTGCAACCTTATTTGAAGTATTGTGTGCAATTCTGGAGATCACACCTTCAAAAGGATATAAACAGGATGGAGTCAGTACAGAGGGTGGCTACTAAAATGGTTAGTGGTCTTCATTATAAAGCATATGAGGACAGACTTAAGGATCTTAATAGGTACACCTTAGAGGAAAGGCGGGATAGAGGTGATATGATTGAGATGTTTAAATACCTCTGTGGCATAAATGCACAGGAGGAGAGCCTCTTTTGATTGAAAATAAGTTCTGCTATGAGGGGACATGCGATGAGGGTGAAAGGGGGTAGATTCAGGAGTGATATGCAGAACTATTTCTTTATAGAAAGAGTGGTGAATCCGTGGAATAGTCTCCCAGTAGAGGTGGTAGAGATGAGGACAGTATCTGAATAAACTGATCAAATAGTTGTAATACATCTTCCTGGTGTATCTATATTACTTTCAATTCTTCTGCAGCATCTCCTTTAAATACCATTTTAGGCATGGGTAACATTCCTACATTTTCCTCAGTAAAGACCGAAGCAAAGAATTCATTCAGTCTCCTCGCTATAGCCTTGTCCCATCTTAGTGCTCCTTTTACCTCTCTATCATCTAATGGTCCAACTGACTCACAGGTTTTTTGCTATGAATGTACTTGAAAAAGTCTTTATTATGCATTTTTGCTTCCACAGCAAGCTTCTTCTTCTTCGCAAATTCTCTCTCTGCCTGCCTTATCAATGCCTTGTATCAAATTTTCCAGTGCTTGTGTTATTTCCAGTTTGCTGTCATTTGGCTCCTTTTTCCATTTCCTGGAAGATGCATTTTTTGGCAATAACAGTCTCTCTGACCCTACCTTTAAACCATGCTGGTAGTTTTTTTGGACTTCTTTCCACTTTTCTTAAAGTGTAGAATACAGCTGGTCTGGACATCCAGGATAGTATTTTTAAACAATACCCAAGAATGATGTAAATCTTTAACCTTTGCAACTTCCCCTTTTAGTTTTTTCTTTATTTTCCTCATTTTATCATAGTCTCCCTTTTGAAAGTTAAAAGGTAGTACTATGGATTTCCTGACCATCCTTCCTTCATTTATTAAATCAAACGCGATCATGCTATGATCACTGTTGCCAAGTGGCCCCAACACAGTTATCTCTTGCACCAGATCTTGTATTCCACTAAGGACTAGGTCCAAAATGGCTTCCCCTCCAATTGGTTCATGAACCAGCTGCTCCAAGAAGCAGTAATTTATTTCAGCTAGATACTTTATCTCCCTAGCATGTTTGACACTGACCAGTCAAATACTGGGGTAATTGAAATCACCCTTAATTATTACTGTGTTGTAGTTTTTGTTAGCTTCCCTGATTTCTTTGAGCATTGCATCATCCATTTTTTCATTCTGGTCAGGCCGCCGACAGTACACTCCCACTGCCATCGCCTTCCCCTTCCCCTTTTTACATTGAATCTCAGTCCATAGAGATTCTACATTGAATTTTGTTTCATGCAAAAAATCCTTTGTGACACAATGCCCTCACTAACATAGAGCGCAACCCCTCCACCAATTTGATCTGCTCTATCATTACGATATAGTTTGTACCCAGGTATCACAGTGTCCCACTGTTGTCCTCCTTACACCATGTCTCCCATTATGACTGTACCCCTGTTCTATGTAAGCACATTGTGTTATGTAAAACATTGTTGCATTGTTCAGTTGTAATGTAAACCGCACTGATCTTAATAGCGCGGTATATAAGAAAAACAAATAAATAAAATAAATAAATGTCTCTGAGATACCAATGATATCTAACCTCTCATTTAGTGCTATATATTCTCCCATCTTATTTTTTTAGATTTATAGCATTTGCATAAAATCATTCTAAAGGCTATATTTTATTCATATTAATCTGGCTATTAGTAGGCAGGGGTAATTTGGACTCTTTAAGCTCTGTCTGCTCTGCACGTAAGGGCATTTGGGCTACCTTTGTCTTTATTGGAACCTCTCTGTTGATATGCCCTAACTTCAATCGTTTGCTAGTATCCTTCAAGGATACATTGTTCCAAACCATGTGCTCTTGAGTGACTGTCGGCTTTTCCCTATTATCTAGTTTAAAAGCTGATCTATCTACTTTTTAAAGGTTAATGCCAGCAGCCTGGTTCCATTCTGGTTAAGGTGGAGCCCATCCATTCGGAAAATCTCTTTATTTCACCAGAATGTTCCTAACAAATCTGAAACCCTCATCCTTGCACCATTGTCTCATCCACATATTGAGACTCCTGAGCTGTCCCTGCCTTTTGGGTCCTGTGCATGGAACGGGAAGCATTTTGGAGAATGCTACCCTGGAAATTCTGGATTTCAACTTCCTACCTAAAAGCCTAAATTTAGCCTCCAGAACCTCCTTACCATACTTTCCTGTGTCATTGGTACTGACATGTACCAAAACAGCAGACTCCTCCCAAGCACTCTCTAAGACCTTGTCTAGGTGGCACGTGAAGTCCACTACCTTCACACCAGGCAGACATGTTAGCAGGTGTTCCTCACGTCCATCAGCCACCCAGCTATTTACAGTACATGCCTAATGATCAAATCACCAACTATAATGTCTGTCCGAACCCTTTCCTCATGGGCACATGGCCCTGGAGAAACCTCCGCAGTGCGAGAGTGTTTTACATCACCTTGAGGACAGGTCCTAGCTACAAGATCACTTCCTGCAAATCAGAGTGATGCTCTCCTGTCACATGACCTCTCTCCTCCATGGCAACAGGGATGCTGCCAGACTGGAGATGGGACTTTAGTACTATATCCCTGTAGGTTTTGTCTATGTACCTCTCTGTCTTCCTTATGTCCTCCAGGTTTGCTACTCTAGCCTCCAGAGATCGGACTCATTCCCTGAGAGCAAAGAGCTCCTTGCACCTATTGCACATATAAGACCATTCCACCATATTTAACTGTAAATGTATTGCTATAAATATATTGCTGGTCTGCATTGCCAAAGAGCTCAAGATTGGTTTCATCTGTCCAAAGAACATTTTCCGAGAAGTATTTTGGTTTCTCAAGGTGGGTTTGGGCAAAGATCAGGTGTGCCTTTTTATGTCTGTCTTTGGGCAATGTGGTCCTCATTGGCCTTTGCCCATGAAGTCTTTCTTTGTTTAGTGTGCAGCATTTGGTGAAACCATCACTTCAGATTGCTCTAAGTCAGCCTTAAGCTCTTTAGATTTTGTACATGTTGTTTTTCCAATAGTTCGCACTAACCTTTGAAAGTTTCTTGGATTAACGTTCCTCTTCCCACCATATCCTGGGAGGTTCTTGACAGTTCTATGAGCAGAAAACTTTGTAATAACATTGCAAACTGTAGACACAGGAATCCCAAGGTCTTTGGAGATGGCATTGTACCCAATGTTCCCACTAACCTGCGCTGGGTCTGCTGCCAACATTCCTGCCGGTGGGGGGAGGTGCAGAGCGATTGACACAGGGTCTAACACATGCCGCAGCACCCTCAGAATGTTCTCTTTAATCTGCGCTGGGTCCTCCGCCAGCATTCCTTGTGGTGGGGGGAGGGGCAGAGTAATATTGGTAATATTGGTAATATTAAAGACATTCAAATGGCAGATGAAATTTAATGTGGACAAGTACAAAGTTATGCACCTAGGAAAGAACAACCTAAACTATGGTTACATGATGCAAAGTACCACCTTAGAAATTGCCACCCAGGAAAAAGATTTAAGCATCATCATGGATAATACATTGAAACCTTACACCCAATGTGCAGCAGTGGCCAAGAAAGCAATAGAATGCTAGGAATCATAAGGAAAGGAATGGAGAATAAAACCAAGGATATTATAATGCTTTGGTATTGTTTCATGGTGCGACTGTACCCTGGCTATTCTGTGCAGTTCTGGTCTCCATATCTTAAAAAGGATATGACAGAATTGGAAAAGGTACAGAGAAGAGCAACAAAAATGGTAAAGGGGATGGAATGTTACCTCTATGAGGAGAGGCTTAAAAGATTGGGACTCTTCAACTTGGAAAAGGGATGGCTGAGGGGGATATGATAGAGGTCTATAAATTAATGAATGGAGTGGAATGGGTAAACATAGATCAGTTGTTCATATCATCAAAAAGTAGAAATATTAGAGGACATGCAATGAAGCTACAATGTAACTGATTTAATACTAATAAGTGAATTTTTTATTTTATTTTACTCAACACATAATCAAATTCCTGAATTCGTTATGGAGGATGTAGTAAAAGCTGTTAGTGTAGCTAAGTTTAAAAAAAGGTTTGGAGAAGTTCCTGGAGGAAAGGTCCATAAACCATTATTAAAGAGAACCAGGAAATCTACTGCTTACCCTGGGATGTGTATTGTGGAACCAGTGTGCCTTTTTGGGAACCTGTCAGGTACTTGTGACTTGGATTGACCACTTTTGGAAACAGGAAACTGGACGTGATGGACCTTGGTCTCACCCAGTATGCCATTTCTTATCTTATTGTTCCTCTTGAATTCTGGACCAAAACAATTTTAGGCAAGCCCACCAAACCTGCTTAAAAGTTGCATGAAACCCACATTCTCTCCAGCATTCATCAGGAATTAAGCTTTTCTTTGCATCACGTCAACCCCCTTACACTCCATATTTTTAACAAAAAAAGGGTCATATTTGCTACAGTGTGATAAATTAGCCTGCAATTTGGTCATGATTGTGGCTCGGAGGCCACAATCATGACCACAATGGGCATGTGCATCCATATCCTTTCTGTAAGTTCATTGTAACCACATGGTGCCATGCTAACTGGGTCATGGATGCACCTAATGCCACTCACTGAGGTGGTGTTAAATGCACCCATACTAATGACGATAGCTATGGTCGGCATGCATCAAAGATATCTGTGCTAACTGTGCTTTACCATCAACACCCATGTTCTGCCCCTACCCCGCCTAGTCACTACCATACTGCACGCTAATTGGTTAGCATATAATTGTTGCTGAAGGTCCCGTGCTATTAGAACAATGTATTTAGCATGCAGCAAACTCCACACCAAACATTAGAGTGAATATTTGTCAGAGCTGATGATACCTCAGCCAGCGAGGTCTGCAGTCATACTCAGCCAAAAATGTGTCAGTCTATGGAGCTTCCTAGATTGGCTGAATCAACAAAGCACCAGCCTATGGAATTCCCTAGAGAGACTGTGCAAATGACATGCCAGTCTATAGAACCTCCTAGACTAGCTGAACCAATGTTAAGCCAATTTACAGAGTCTCATAGTCAGGCTGAGTCAATGATGCATTAGCCTATAGAGCCCTCTAGGTCACCAAAGACATTGACATCTCCACTGTATGTCAAACCTAGAAACAAATCCAAACACTTTGAAAAGCAATGCAGTGGCAGCACCCCCAATAAAAGAGAGAGATTTTTGCAGTCATCCGATCAGAGAGCAACTCTTCGGATGTGGACACTACAGGTAAAGAATATGAAACTGATCAGGATTTTGTTATAGTGTTTCTGAAATTGTACCCACAGAGCCTAAATTGCAGAGACATGTAGAATTTGTGAACAGCTGGACCCAGTTATCCAATGTTTTGACAGTGTCACCCATTCTGATGAATTTTGCTTGGCAGAACAAAATCATTTGGTGACGTTTAAAAGGCCATATGACTGGACATTCAACAAGCTCTGGAATTTGTTACCAGAAGATGTAGTAAAAGCTGTTAGTGTAGCTGGGTTTAAAAGAGATTTGGATGATTTCCTGGAAGAAAAGTCCATAATCCTTTATTAAAGAGGACCAGGAAAATCTACTGCTTATGCCTGGGACAAGAAGAATGGAATCTGTTTACCTTTTGGGAACCTGACAGGTATTTGTGACTTGGATTTGCCACTGTTGGAAACAGGAAACTGGGCTGGATAGATCTTTGGTCTGACCCAGTATGGCATACCTTATATTCTTATGTAAGTTTTAGATTTTATTTTATTTATTTACATTCTCTTATATACCATGCTTTTTTGCATCAGTGTGGTTTACATTGAACAAACTGAAATTACATTGAACAGGGTATTATAACTTGGAGATAACTATTTTACAGGGAACATGGGCTATGGAGGGTTAAGTGGCTTGTCCAAGACCACAAGGAGCACCTGTGTGACTAGAAACCCCAGTCCTTCCAGCCCAAGGCTGCTGTCCTCTAGTGGGATTTGAACCCCAGACCTTCTGGCCTGAAGTACCTTTCCCCAACCACTAGGCCACTCCTCCACTTAAACAAATAGCTTAAACAATAGAGCATCACCTGAAGATTACTTACAAATAAGGTTCCTGCCTGAGAGTTTTCATAATTTTCCATGGATAGGCAGGAAGTAAGTGCTCACGTATGGATGATGTCACAAGCGGAGCCCACATGGAATGCTCCCCAGCTTCCACTGGAAGCTTTTGGAACTGCTCCACGCATGTGTGCCTGCCTTCCTGCCTGTCACGGCACCATCTTCTCCACAGCTGTCCACAGTAAATGCCCAAGGTTGCAGGCAGCTATCAAGCTGCCACACAGCAAACTTACAGGCCACAAGGGGGAAGGGTTATATGATAGGTTCTGTTCACCTGTTTCTACTGCACCTCTGCACAAGGCTCAGTGATCTGACACTATTTATTTATTTTTATTTATTTAACAAATCTTTTATACCGCTGTATCTACTATTCATGGCAGTTTACATAGAACGGAACTCAAACATTACATGGAACACTTTGAACAAATCAACTATACAGCTTAAACTGTGCAAAATACAACCAAAGAGGGTCAGATCTGTAGGTTAGAATTGTGCAGTGTATAGGTAATTCATTGTTAGGGCAAAGCTGTCACACATGGGTGTGCTGGGTGCCAGGTGGCTTATGGAGTGTGTTACAGGTGAAATAATATAGGGTGAAAATATTCTAGGTTTGGGCAGCTAGTAAGAGGGTGGCTAGGTGTCTGAGTCAAAATACTCCATAAAAAGAAATGTTTTTAACTTGTGGTGAAAGTCATTCAAGGTCTGTGAATGAGCGAAGGTCTGAGGGGAGTGAGTTCCAGTTGGTTGGTGCATAAAAGCAGAAGGCTCTATTGAAGGTGGAGGCGCTGGTGTGTGTGATTGAGGTTGGTACTGCAAGGAGAGTGTGGTTTGCGCTTCTCCGGGTTCTCTGGCATATGGGCTTGTTAAGTAGAGCTTGAATGGTGTCAGCTGATAGCTGGAGGATGGTCCTCAAAATTGTCAGTGACACTTTGTACCTCACTCTGCTGTAGATGGGTAGCCAGTGTAGTTGCTTCAATAGAGGAGTTATGTGAGCGTGATGATTGGTACCCATGATGAGTCTGGCGGCTACATTCTGTGCAAGCTGTAGAGACTGTAGTGTGGATTATATAGAGTCCTGACAACCCTTGTACAGTGAGGGTGTATCCTGTATAGACTTGTTTTGCAGATATGGGTCAAATCGCCTACAAGGCACAGCTATGAACAGTCGGTGAATTCACAGGAAGGAGGCACAGACACAATCAGAGGATATGACCCCATCTGTCAAGGGAAAGCAGCAGCAAAATTTTAATGCTCCTATACATTGCTTTATGTGAGAATAAACCTCATGATTCTACTATAGGGCCTGTGGCAACCCATCTGAGTCTTTGTACTAAGGGTGAGGGCAGGCAGGAATGACCAGGATTGTGAGTAGTATGGACATGACAGTCAGGATGGGCCCTGGAAAGCATGGAGGATGGAGTGTGGAGTGTATGGGGAAAAGCATGCTGCATCCTGGGGACAAGAAAGGGCAGAGGCCCAGAGGTGGAGGTACTGTATGTGGGAGCATAACACAGTGAGAACAGAAGGGGTGCAACAGCATTAGAGAAAATAACCCAGCACCCTGTGCCATTTGGCACTGCTATCTAACATGCTATATAGGAGACAGGGGAGCAGAAGCCACTCACTCTCTTGTGTAGCAGGAGTGGAGCTATCACAACCTGCAATGCCAGTAATGGTGAATTGCAGCACTTGCTCTTCCAGGGATTCAGTGGTGTTTGCTGGGCAGGTGGCAGCTTGCTGTTGGCTGCTTTATTTATATTCTCTTATATACTGTGCTATTCTGCATCAGTGTGGTTTACATTGAACAAACTGAAATTACATTGAACAGGGCATTATAACTTGGAGATAACTATTTTACATGGAACATGGCCTATGGCAGGTTAAGTGGCTTGCCCAAGACCACAAGGAGCACCTGTGGGACTAGAAACCCCAGTCCTTCCGGCCCAAGGTTGCTGTCCTCTAGTGGGATTTGAACCCCCAACCTTCCGGCCTGAAGTACCTTGCCCCAACCACTAGGCCACTCCTCCACTCCAGCTTTCTGTTCTTTTGCATACTGCAGTATGACCCCCCACTTCTTCTTCAGGTTCTCCATGTCCCAGTTGTGGTAATGCACTGCATTGACCTGGCAGACTATTTTCTGCCAGTCACGCATTTGGTTGCTCACATCCTCTGGTCCTAATAGATTGCTGTGCTCCCTCATGACCAGTCCTAGGGCCATTGTGGTCTCAGAGGGTGAAACGTTGGTCCTATGGGTTCACTTCATACTGGCTCTCACTAGGTGTTGAGTCAGGACAGAAAATGGCAGGATGAAAAGAAGGAAAACCACACAAAGTTTTTGAAATGAAGGGTTATGAGGCTGCGCCTCAGACATACCCCTGCCCAAAAGGATATTAGATACCTGTGTAAGAATCCTACACAGGAAATATGAATATTGGCACATTGGTTGCAGGAATGCTGTGTGGCCAGGGAAGGGAGGTGCAGAGAAGCAACGGGCCCAGAGAGGTGGTACAAAGCATGCCACACAGGTGACTGACTAGGGTGACCTGGGGAACAGTGTGAAAGTGAGCAGTCCATAGCTCTCAATAGTCCTGCTGAGCACTGGCATGGCATGTTGAACTGATACTCATGTCTAGGCCCCAGAACCCAAGAAGCACCTCTGGGGCTAGTCAGGGCTGCTGCCCTGTGTGGCCTGCCCGCTGGCCTCTACCTCTACAGCCACATAAATGCCCTTATCCCTTACATATGACTACAGCCCTCTCATGGTATTGCTGCCCCCTCTTAGTTGCCCATACCCCAGTCCTCCCACCACTTTGTCACCAAGAAAAGGATAAAGAATGTGGTCATGCAACTTTAATGTAGAGTTCTAACTACCATCCATAAGTTGCCTATGAATCAGTCTGTCACCTAACTCATGCTGCTGTCCACAGCAACTGCTATAGGGAATCCCCACTGTCTGCATGTGCACTCCCAGAGCCAGGCCTGGGGCAGGTACTCCATTCAAGCCCCCCTCTCTGGAGTTCTAACTACCACTGGCTACTCATCTCCAAAGGCAGAGCTGGATCCCCCTCCATATGGAGGTGGACAGGCAAACGTTGGCCTTGCAGTGGCCTCTGGGCTACAGCACCCCCTCTGATCTCAGGACCATCATGGCCAGGGCCTCCACTTCTGTGGAGCTAAAATGTACTGTCCTCCTCCTGGATGCCATGCTGCTGCTATGTATCTGCTATGTATCTGCCTGCCTGGGTGGCCAACTTGGAATGTGCCTCCACATGTACAGGAACCCACGGTTCCTGCACATGTGGAGGCACATTCCAATTTGGCCACTCAGGCCCCTGTGTGCAGGATCGGAAGTGGGAGGCAGAGGGGCAGACCCAATTCTGATCACATGGGGTGCTATAAGTGCCCCATGAGATCAGAATTGGGTCTGGGCCTGTACGTGCAGGCCGGGACCTGATTCAGATAGGTCTGCACATACAGGCCCCTGCCCGGCTAACTCAGTCAGGCTCTTGAATGGAGCCGCGGTGCCATGGTGTCCCATTGCCATGGCACCATGGCTCCGTTCAGGAGTTGCGATCCCTGGCTGCCAGCCACTTGTTCCTTTCCCCACAGCCCAACCCCCGACCTGGCCTTCCATGGCCAGGGTTAGGCTGCAGGGAACCACCAGCACACCCTCGGCCCACTTCCGCTGCCTGGGCATGACATCCCCCATTGTCCAGGGGAACTTATTGCACCTCCGAAGTGGAATAAGTCCTCTGTCCAGTCTGCCAGTCCTGGACATACAGGGCCAATTCAGAATCGGCCCTATATGTCTGGAGCCGCAGACCGCCCACTGCCCGCCTTCACCCTGCCTCCACAACAGTCCCTCCTGCCCCGTCTAAGCCTTCCCGTACAAACTCCTTGTTTGTATGGAGAGGCTTTCATAGAGCACGGAAGGGGGGGGCGAATAGCAGGGATGGACGTTCCAACGCGGATCCTTAAAACCCACATCTTCAAGGAATACTTTGAAAGCAAAACATGAAGCTACCATTTCCCCCTTTGCTTCATCTAGCATATCCTTCTCTGTCCCTCCTTTCTTCCCATATTGTACACATTTCTTTTCCCCTCATTACAACAATTTCAAAGTTTGATATGTACTATAATCTTGTTTGGCTTCCAAGTTTAGACCTCATGTTCCATGTAACAGTTTGTTGATCAGTTAATTGTAAACCGTTTTGACTCTGAGATAATTCGGCATATACAAATATCTAAATAAATACATTTTTTAACACAGAAGAAAATCAAAGTTATGTGGGGGGTAACAACCATGGAAAAGTACTACAGCATTGAGAGCATATTGAATACTACAGCATTGAGAGCATATATGTCTCTCGCAGAAAGTTTTATAATATGTAAATAGTTATTATTATTATAATATGTAAATAGTTCCCTCGGTTGCGTCCTTGTTTTGCTACGCCTGTTCATTGTAAACTCATTGTGGCTTGTCACTTTGTAGTATAATCTGTTCAACTGTACACCGCACTGATTATAATAGCGCGGTATATAAAAAATGTAAATAAATAAATCAATAAATGATGTCTGATGAGAAACATTTGCATGTTGGTATAAGAAAAACGAGGATAAGACATTTAAGAACTGGCTTACTATTGCCAGCAGGATGTGTACCTTTTACAGAGTCCTTGTTGGGGTTTTTCTGGGCTTCCCCTAAGATTATTTGGGGAGTTTTCTATTTTGTATTATGGCTGCAATGTCCGCCCCAACATTCATACAGGACCTACCTTAAACAAATTGCTCGTGCCACCGTAAGAGCATGGAAACGTTTTTATTTATCTTGCCAGGTCTGTAACACCACAAGCTTTGCTTTAACTTAAAAGGTACAAATTTCAATATCAATCCATAGCATCAATACATCTATAACAAGCAAAGCACCTGACTTAAGTGTAAAAAAGTTCCTGAAGACAGAGATAGCCTTACTCCAATGAGATCAGCTAATTTCTGTCTTCTTGTTAGAATTTCTTCTCCATATTTATATTCATTTTCATGCTCAAATTGCTGATAAATATATTCCCTTTCTGTTTCTTGTTCTCCATTATCTTAAGCAAATCTGCTTCCCAATCTTTTACCCTCTGTTTTCTCTGTAGCATCCTCTCTCCATTCTCATGGCAGTCCTTGTCACTGTGTATTGACTCTGCTTCCTGTGGAGGAGTGGACTAGTGGTTGGGGCAAGGTACCTCAGGCCAGAAGGTTGCAGGTTCAAATCCCACTAGAAGACAGCAACCTTGGGCAGGAAGCACTGGGGTTTCTAGTCCTACAGGTGCTCCTTGTAGTCTTGGACAAGCCACTTAGCCCTCCATTGCCCATGTTCCCTGTAAATTAGTTATCTCCAAGTTATAAATGCCCTGCTCGATGTAATGTCAGTTTGTTCAATGTAAACCACCTTGATATCATGAAAGGTGGTATATAAGAAATGTTAAATAAATAAGTTCTTTGTTCTGTTCCCCTTTGTTTATTCAAGAGGCCCAGGTGACAGCTTTTCATTAGCTGTATAGCGTTCGGAGCCTCTCATTGTGTCAGTTCTCTGGGACAGGATATTAGCTCATTTCATTGCTCAATCTTGCAGTTTCAGTGTGAAAAAGTCAGAGCAAGCTGTTTCTTAGGCTTGAGCTATAGACGTTAGCACAAGATGGATTCAACCTGTAACAAAGGTACCTGAAGGGGGATTCATTTTTCCCCTTCATTCCCCTCTTGAATCCCACTTCAGGTCCCTCCTGTTGTTCCCATAGTGTGCCCTTCTACACTTGGTGATCCGGAATCTCCAGTGACACTCACTGAAGAAATGGAGACATGACGAGACCAAGTTGCCACATGAGATCTGAATCTCATTAATTCTATACCTAACATAGGGAACTTGAAAAGAGGGGAAATCCATATAGGGTTACTTGTTACCTGAATATTGGACCGCTACCAAATGGAACCCCTCTGGAATAAGAGGTTGGGCATCAGACAGGTTACCATTTATATTAGTAACTCTAGGTCTACGGGCTAGGGAAGTATATTCATTGGCCTGATTTTGGGAAGTAAGATTTAAAGTTGTGGTAGACACCTTAGTCAAACACCTTCTACAGAAAGCTAGAATAAATGAAAAAACACAGCAGCTAACTGATAAAGCAATGAGCAGACCAAACAAGGCTACAAGTAAGCCACGTAGGCCAGAGCCTAGGCCTGTAAACCAAGAAGCAGCAACAGTCCACCATGCTCGAACCTGAATCCCACCCTTGAAATCATCCAGATGTAATTCTGACAAGTGTCTAATTCTGTCCATTGCATTAAGTACAAAAGTTGTATGGTGGAGTCAAGATGGCGGCGGTGGTGGAGAGCTGATCGGCATGGCGTTTTTTTGCCTATGGGATGAAAGCGGAAAGCCAGGGGGGTGAAACAGCCTACTGCCCTGCTAGCTTCAATGCCATTACCTGTGGAGGTGGTAGGGCCTCTTGATTCTTATTTTTCGCCAGTGCCATGGCAGTTGGCGGCGGGGGAGAGTGACCAGGCTAGGCGGCGTTTGGAGGAGGTGTCCTCATCCTCCGCTTCTAGGGTTGATCTCCTATCCCCTGACTCAACTTGAGCTTCGAAGGTGCCTTGACAATCCAGCAGTGGACCAGGAAGTCAGCGCAAAAGCGTGGAGTCGGCGGACTCCACTAGCGGGCGGAGCCTGGGAGCGGCGAGCGACTTGGGCTCCACGGCTACTGGTGATCAGCAAGAGAAGGCTGAGGCTCTGATTGGAATGGCAGAGGTAGGCGCTGGTGTAGCATCGAGTCTGCATGCCCCCACATCTTCGAGGCCGGGCGTTGGGGTTTCTGCTCCTTCAGTAGAGGTCTCCTTCCCTGCACATATGGATCCGCCAGAGGCGGTGATATTGGAGTTGATCTTGGCTGCTATTATGAAATTACGAGAGGAGTTGGTTCCAGGAATGGCTGCCTTGGATGTGCAGGTTTCTATTAATTTGGAGGGCTTGAAGGATGTCACGAATACAGTTGCTGCTTTACAGACGGTTGCATCTCAAAAGCAGACTAAGGTTTTGGTTCTTGAAAATGAAGTTGACTCTTTTAAAAAAAGTTTTGTTACCTATTTTGTCAAAATTGGAAGTCTTGGAAAATGTCGTGCATATGCCAAATATTTGTTTAGTTACTTTCCCTAGAATCTCATTAATATCAGCAAGAGATATTATTCCCTAGAGTCTCATTAATATCAGCAAGAGATATTATTTCGTAATTATTTAATTGAAATTTTAGGTATTCCTCCTGAATCCCATCCCTCATTGGTTAAAATTTATTATTTGCCTTCTGTTAAAAAAGAAGTGGGGCGAGTTAGTGTTAGTGGTGTACCTCAGATGGATGTATTAAATGTTGCTGATATATTGGAGACTTCTTTAGAGGAAAAGTTTACATTGTCTACTTTATTGATCACCTTAGCATTAATATCAGATAAGGAATGGCTTATGAAATTATTTTTTAAAAAACATTATACTTTGTTTAAGGGTCTGGCGGTCCGGATGTTTCCGGATTTATCTAGGGAGACCCAGAGGAGGAGACGAGAATTCCTTTTGTTGCGCTCTGGGATTCAGCAGTTGGGTGGGGGGGTGGGGGGGATTTTTCCTTAAGTTTCTGTGTAAATTTCTGATTAAATATCATTCTAGTTCGTACATATTTTATGAACCCTCCCAATTGATTTCTTTCATTAATGCTAGGGTCTCTGAAGGGGGGGGGGTAGCTACCCTGCCGGTTCCTATTGAGTGAATTATATATGCCTCTGTTTAGCTCCTCCTATTTCTTCACTTTATATTGTTATTGTTATATTATCGAATTATTGACTCTCCTTTTTTAGAGGGCTAGAGTGAGGGGGACCATGAGTATAATTTCCTTTTGAGGACAAATGTGTTTTGATGTACATATTGTTTCTTTGAAATATTGAGTGTTTTCATGGTATCCATCTCTATTTCCGTTTCAAGATGTATTCTTGATTTGTTTGTTTAAATTCAATAAAAAGAAAATTTAAAAAAAAGTTGTATGGTTTGCTATAACTGTGCAACAATTTGTTTCATTAATGAATTTACATGCTCCTCCCTCAGCTGCTAACAATAGATCTAAAGATCGTTTATTTTGCAGAGTCATTTGATTGTTTTGCTCAAGGGATTTGGCTAAGAGAGTAATGGATTCAGTGACAGAACGCATTTGGACATGAAGCAAACATTGCAACCTACGTACAATCATACCTAGTTCAGCAGTAATTGCAGGGGTCTGAAATATAGGAATCCAAGAGGTATAGCTCAGAGCATCAAACCGTGTTTTTGTCAGCAGATATGTGGAATTAATATATTAACATAAGAGGCCATGACAGCAGCATCTTCGGATTTATCATACCAGGGGGAGGTCTCTCTTTTGTGTCTGTGGGCGTTTGTGTGATAGTGACTGACATTGAGAGGGATTAACACTGAATAGGCCTCAGCCCTAACCAGAGCATAAGGAAGATGATTCAGGCCTATAGCCTGATACAGGAAACCCTGACAATACCAATAATGGCCTGCAAGAGCCAGGAATTGAGTATTTTTGGTCCAGGTCCCGTTCATATTGTGTCCTCATGCAATTGAAGTATACCTTATGATAAATTGATCATTATGAGGAAAATAGCAGGAGGAATAAGGGGTACCAGTTCTGCATCCAAGTGTCTGGACTGCTGAACCATTTCTATAAATAGGACCCACTGTGTATGTGTTGTGCCAATAAGCAGAGGTAACATTCAAAGATGCATTAGTGATAACAAACCAATGGTCCAAGCTATAAGGAGACGAAAAGTTATAAGGAATTATGGACCTGGGAGAAACAGTAAATCACTGTTGTGCAGGATGATAGGTGATATTACACTTCAGTGAAGGGCGTGAGTCAGAATGGACTAGCCCTCCATTACCAATACAATATGGATATATCAAATGAGAAGGGGCATAGACTTGGACTGGGACGGGGTCAGATAAATTGAAATGCTCCCAAGTATGTGAGAAGTTAGAGGGGGCCCAGCATGGAGTAGTGTAGTATTTGGTAGGGTCCTGGCAAGCCAAGTTCCCCGAGTACTCCACTGGTTGTACTGGTACTATATTGATTGGTGCATACCCAACTCCCTTTGGCAGTGGGGTGCATATGATACAGCCTGAGATATTCATTAATTGGACAACCTAAAGAACTGTGGATTTCCATAGATTAGGTCCTGGTGTGGACCTTCGGGATTGTAAGGGACTACTCTGGGAAATATTAAAGGAACTATTGAAAAAACTATTCAGTTTCTGTGTAGAGAGATTAAGAGGAGCAGGTTGAGGAATATATAAGCATGGAAGGAAAAGAACTAGAAGTGATCCTACCAATGCGCCAAAAAGAATTGCCCATACCATGAAAGGGGAGGGATTCAATGGGGACTGGTGGGCCTTATGCATTATAAAAGCAAAGTACAACAAATATGATTACTAACAGAATGAAAATTACAGGAGGCGGATCTAACACAGAGGGACTGACAGGAGATAAATAGGCTTCAGATAGTATACACATTAATCAGTTATACTAATATCTTAAACAGGCACTAGGTAAATGTCTTTATAGTGGGTCCAAGTGGAGCTTCTCTTTTTCCCAGGTCTCTCGGAGAAGTGTCTGTCACGAATGATATCACTGTTCTGTACCCACAGCAGCTTGTTGAACACTACTGATGGTAGGGGCTGGAAAAATATCTTTGCTGTGTATCCACGAAGTGCCATTATCAAGCTGAACAGCGGTTGGAGTTACAGCTGTAACAGTGTGTGGTCCAGAGTAGATTGGATGGTACCACTTGTCCCTCGCCTGGATCCGGCGGTAGACAAGATCACACAATTCAAAAGCATATGGGACTAACGCCATTGGTGGTATGCGGGAAGCCAACTTCTGTTGAATCAAGGATACACTGGTCTGAAGTCCTGTAAGATAAGCAGAAAACAAGTAGGGCAAATTTTGGGTACCTGACTTCATAAATGGGCACATACTCCTTCCAGTTATGATTTCATGAGAAGTTAGACCTAACCGCTTGATAGGATTATTCCTCAATAGATACAGACAAAGAGGTAATGCTTTCAGCCAGGTCTGGCCACTCCCAATCATTAACTTTCTTAACTGTGTTTTAATAAGACCATTGCACCTTTCTACAAGACCATTTGAGGTTGGAGAATAGACAGCAACATAGTGCCATCTAATGGGCAATTTTTCAGAAAATTCTTTGACTAATTGAAATAGGACCCATTATCTAATAAGATTTGGGCAGGGATCCCATACCGGGGAATTATATGTTCCATTAATACTCTTTCTTACATGGAAATGCTTCAATCCATTGTGAGTAAGGACAAACCAGAACCAATAGGTATCGTCTGCCCTGACATTTCACCTGCATATCAGTGAAATCAATGTGCCAATGCAGAAAAGGTCCCTGTGGTCTTGGTATTGCACCCCCACTTGGTTTAAGACGTGCATGGGGAGTGCTAGTGATACAGGTGTGGGAGCCACTAACTACTGCCTGAACCAACTTACGCATATCAGGACACCACAATGTATCCCCAAGATGAGAGACAATGACTGTCACACTGAAATGATATGCATAATGCAACATAGTTGACAGATTTATCAAAACAGCAGAGGAAACACACATCTTCCCCGAAGGGTGAATCCATACTTTGTGGGTCTTATACATCCAGCATTTACCCATTGCTGTAATTCATTCTGTGACACATTTTCTTATAAATCTTCAAGTTTGCAAAAGTCTTGCTGGCTACTCTGCTGATGGGTTACTACCATAGTCTCAGGGACTTCAGGATAAGTGGTTTCTTGTACTAGGCTGTCAGCAGTTTCCGTACTGCTCCCATGTCTTAACTTCCTGATGTGCTGCAACCCACTCACATGCTGTCAAATAGCCCTGCTCTGCTCTTTCTCTGAGCATTTCAAACACTTCCATTAGGATCTCAGCTTGTTGGAGAGGCTGGTCTTTAGTTGACAAATATCCCCTCTTGGCCCAAATGGTACTATATATGTGTCTGAGCTGCTTACAAACTGAGAATCGGTGTAAATTACTAGATGTTTATTTTCATTTTCTCTCAGGACTTGTGCTAGTGCTGCGATTTCTGCACTCTGTGCGCTGTATCCTAGGGACATCTCATACTGTGCTGTGGAAGTAACTACTCCCTGTGGGGTTACTCTACAGATAGCAAAACCTGCTCTGCCTTCTCTCTGGGATCCATCTATGAACCAACATTCAGCCTCTTGAGGCACATCTGAATGTGGCACTATCCCTAACGTGGGTCTGACATCTTCTCCTACTTGCTGCAGGTAGTCATGTGTAATAGTAGATACCTGGAGGAGATCTTGTAAATCCCTAAAAGGATTCTGCTTTGGTACCAATTGGTGTCTAATATGGCTGTGTAGCAGCACAGCTACACACTTACCTACCCTGGCGGGTAAGAAATGAATGGTATTGGACTTTAAAAGCGCATGCAGTGTGTGGTCAGTATATAAGTTTACCTGTAAGGAAGTCATATAACCATACAATTTTTCAAATGCAGCATTGGCGGCCACTACTCCCTGTTTACAATTTGTGAATCATTGCTCTACTAGAGAAAAAGATCCTGACAAATGTCCCACTACTTTACCATTTCCCTGCATGGCAACTGCTACCCAGGCAGTGGGGCTGTGAAACACATAGACTTCCACTGGGAGGCTGTGATCAGGTAAATAGAGTGATGGCAAATCATTCAGATCCTTCAATAATGATATAAGGATATAAGCTGTGAGGTCATCATGAGTGTGTGCTATCTGTGTGGGTTAAAGGGATTTTGCTTGAAGCAGACAGGTTAAACAGGTATCTGTCTGCTTCAAGCAAAATCCCTTTAACCCACACAGATAGCACACACTCATTTTTTTATTTATTTATTTTATTCACATTTTTATACCGCATCTTCCAAAGTTCAGTTGCGGTTTACAGTTAACAACAATTAACAAAGCAAGTTTGTTTTACATGGAACATTGAGATATAACAGAACTTATTTACAAGGAACATCATATTAAATGTAGAATAAACAGTGCAATATAATACCAAACCGTGTGCAAACTATGTACAAGTTTATATATGAATATATCAAGGGTGAGTGCTATCTGTGTGGGTTAAAGGGCTTTTGCATGGAGCAATCCGATTATCTCTTTAACCTTTGTCTAATGTAGATAATGAATTATCTATATTATAATGTTTGGTAAACAGATAGGTTTTTAATTTCTTGCGGAGTTCCATTATCTCTGTTAGCTTTCGTAGCTCCTCTGGGAGGGAATTCCAGATTGTAGGGGCAATATGGGAAAAGGCTCTATTGTTTGTTGATTTATGGGCTTTTGTAAAATCTTTCGGGATTTTCAGTCTGTTTAATTGCCCTTTTCTGTGTGTAGACTTAGATGGTTCTTTGTGTATTAGGTTGCATATCATGGAAGGGGCCAGGTCATATAAGGCCTTGAATGATGTTATTATTGTTTTATAGATTATTCTACTTTGAATTGGTAACCAATGAAGGGAGGCTAGTATAGGTGATATGTGTTGGAGGGAGTTAATTTTCAATGTGATTCTGGCTGCTGCATTTTGTGCTAATTGCAATCGTTTAATGCTTTGTTTTGTTATGCCTATTAGTATTAGATTGGCAAAGTCAAAATGTGGGGTTATGGTGGCTTGGATTATGTTGATAAAGTCTTGTGTAAAAAGTAGTGGACGAAGTTGTTTGAGGGTTTTGAGTTTGAAATAGATTTTCTTTATGGTATTGCTGATGTGTGTTTCCATCGTGAGGTGAGTATCTAGTATAACACCTAGATATCTTATTTCCTTTTTTATTTTGATTTCTTGGTTTTGAAGTCTTATATATGACGGAGGGGTATATGATCTGTTCTTGGTCACAATTAGAACTTCTGTTTTAGTGTGATTGATATGGAGGTTTTGTGCTTTTAGCCAAGTTGTGATTTCATTATAGCAGTCCGATAGAAGTTGAAGCGGTAGGTTGGGAATTGTGAATGGAATGTACATCATAATATCATCTGCGTATAGATGATATCGTACTCCAAAACTTTTAAAAATGTTGCAGACTGGTTTTATGTAAATATTAAATAGTAGAGCTGACAGCGCTGAACCTTGTGGTAGACCAATTTCTTGCTTGTATGTGGTTGAGTTTTGATTTCCAATTCTTACATTTTGCGTTCTATCATTTAAGTAGGACGAGAACCATTTATGTACTGTGGATTTTAATCCTATTTGTTTCAAGTTATTGAGCATTATTGTGTGGTGTACGCTATCGAACGCTGCTGATATGTCGATGAAAAGTAGAATGAATGCCTGTTTATTGTTGTCAATTCCTCTTAGGAGCGCATCTGTTAAAACGGTGAGGAGTGTTTCCACTCCATGGCGGGGTCGAAAGCCATACTGTTGCTCATCAAGAGGGTAAGATGAGTCTAGAAAATCTTGTGTCTGTAGTTGAACTACTTTTTCTATTATTTTGGCCAAGAATGGTATGCTTGAGATGGGTCTATATGATGTAGGGGATGTTTTATCCAGTTTGCTGTTTTTAAGGATTGGTCGTATTTGTGCATGTTTGAGAGATGGTGGGAAGTAGCCTTGTGTAAGAGAGAGGTTTACTATTGAGAGAATGTAGGGTAATAGGATTGGTATTGAGTTTTTTATCCATGTTACTGGACATGGATCTAGGTAAGATGTTGTGGTGTTGAGACCGGAGATAATATTTTTTAGTGTCTCTTTAGTTACGGGATGGAACTCTGACCATTCATCTAAATGTTGGTGTGGCGTGTTGTTAATGTCTATAGACATTGATGGCATTTTTGCTTTGTTTTGATAATGGTGGGCTAGTGTTTGAACTGAGATGTCAGTAATTTCGTCGTCTGTGGTTTGAGGGTTGGTTAGATTTCTGACAATGGAGAATAACTCTCTTGGTCTGTTATATGATTTTGAGAGTATTTTGGCATAATATTCTTTTTTTGTGCTGTCCAAGGTTTCTTTGTATTTAGTGAGGTGTATATTTCTTTGTGTATCGTCAATTTAGATTTACGCCAGTTGTGTTCTAGTTTTCTAAGGTTCCTTTTCATTTGTTTTAGTGTGGTATTGAACCATGGTTTGGTGTTAGTGTCAGTGTTGGTGCTCTTTTTGTGTATTTGATTAGTTTTGGCTGCATTAAAGATGGTGTCATGCCAGTTTCTGACAGTGTCATCTAAATTTGTCGCCGTTGTTATGAGGTGGGGGATTGTTAAGTCGATAAATTCATCATTGTTAAACTTTTTAAATCTTGTGGTAGGGACATTTCGGTTGTGATTGTTGGTGCTAGAGGAAGTATATGTAAGGTTTAGTTTGATAATGTGGTGATCTGACCAGGGTATCTGGGTACATTCAACTGAATTTGAGTTGATTAGTTTGACGAGTGAATTGGGGAGAAGGACAAGATCCAGAGTTCCACCTTTGATATGTGTCGATGTATTTATTATTTGATGATATTCCATGTCTGAGATAGTGTCAAAGAATAATTTAGATTCCGATGTTTATTTTTATTTATTTATTTAGACAGTTTTGTATACTGCCTTATCCTTCAATCAAAGCGGTCACAACACAAGTGGGGGATACATTTAACATATGGGGATATGAGACACACACACTAATACTTACAGGGAACATGGGCAATGGAGGGTTAAGTGGCTTGCCCAAGACCACAAGGAGCACCTGTGGGACTAGAAACCCCAGTCTTTCCGGCCCAAGGTTGCTGTCCTCTAGTGGGATTTGAACCCCCGACCTTCCGGCCTGAAGTACCTTGCCCAAACCACTAGGCTACTCCTCCCTCAACTTGCCCAAACCACTAGGCTACTCCTCCCTCAACTGCCCCGATGTTGGTAGCGAGGGAAGGTTAAAATCTCCTAGCATAATTATAGGGTGCTGTTCAGTTGAGGAGCTGAGGAGTTCTATAAAAGAGTCAAGGCAGTCTGGTTTTTGGTCTGGGGGTCTATATACTAAGCAGAGTTTCATGAGGCCAATTTTTATTAATAGTGTGTCTATGTTGTTAGAAATATTGGATTGGATTGTCTTAGCACATAGTGCCTTTTTTGTCATCATTAATACACCTCCACCTTTTCTATTAGTTCTATGTTTATAGAAAGTGTCATAGTCTTCTTTATTAAGTTGATTTATATAGACTGAGTCGGTATCTGAGAGCCAGGTTTCTGTAATGCATAATATGTCTGGTTTTAAGTCCGATATTAAGTCATTAAATATGGGTAGCTTGTTTTTCATCGAGCGTGCGTTGATAAGAATGCAGGAGAGGGATGATGTGTTATTAGAGCATGTTCCCTTGGGTGTTTGAGGTGGGTTTGTATGTTTTATGTGAATTAGTCTATGTAAATTTGATCTAGGATGGTTATTTGTATAAAAGTGTCCAATATTGTGGTTGTTTCGCGTGTGCGTGAGAATAATGGGTATTGTTTTGTGGTTTTTGCTGCTTAGGCTTAGAGTTAAATCAATGGTTAGTATTGCTAAGACTAAACCGATATAGAGTATTTTCATTATCATGAAGTTTGTACGTGGCATTTTTAAAGGCTGGTGTTAGTGGAGCTAAGCAGTTATATCCCGGGTAGAGAAATGTGATCAAGGTAATCCGCTGGGAGAGTGTGTGTTGTGTAGAGGTTGCAAGGAGAGCTACTAGAGACAGTATCAGTCCTGATTGGTGTAGGCTACTGACAACAGTATACAATTGTGTGATCGTAACTGACAACAATGCTAATTGAAGATAATATACTACTGGCAACAATGCTAGTTGAATATAGTATATTACTGGCAACAGTAATAAAATGTTTGAATGTTACTGGCTGGCTAGCTACTGACAACGGTTTTGATTGATAGTATTCTACTGGCAACAGTAATGAGTACCACTGACAACAGTAATGCAATGAAAACTGACTATTTGCAAGCTGGCAACAGTAATGAGTACTACTGACAACAGTAATGCTAGTTACTGAGAACTGACAACGATACTGGCTGTTGATATACTACTGGCCACTGTAATAAGATGAAAAACTGTTAACTATTTGCCGATTGCCTACTGACAACAGTACTGGTTACAGACTCTACTGGTAGCAGTATACAAATGATACAAAGTTAGCTATTTGTAGGCTAATTACTGACAACAGTACTGATAGAAGGTATACTACTGACAATGGAATATAATATTTGCTAGATACTGGGTGCTAGCCAATAACATCAGTGCTAGATTAAGCTATACTGTTTGTTGGGCTATACTTGCTGCGCTTGAAGAGTCTTGATGTGTGCAAGCTCCACCACTCTCTGATTAGGTGACGATTCTTCGTTGGGTGTTTTTCGTTGACTCTGTGGTAGATAGTTATGCTTAAGTTCCTTAGCCTAAGGGCCGTGCCAAAGGGCCCTCTTGCGCGGCCCTCAGGCGCGGGCCCGCAAGGCGCGGGGGCGCCTGTTGGCGCGCTCTTTTAAAAAGAATGGACTCGCCGGGGACTGCCCCGATTGGACAGCCGCTTCTGCTGGAGGCGGTCTGGAAGGCAGCAGGCTCAATCCCTCCAGGGAGAGCGTGTGTCGGCGAAGAGGGCTGCTTGTTGCCGGCACGCTCTTTTAAATCGCCGGGGACTGCCCCGATTGGACAGCCACTTCTGCTGGAGGCGGTCTGGAAGGCAGCAGGCTCAATCCCTCCAGGGAGAGCGTGTGTCTGCGAAGAGGGCTGCTTGTTGCCGGCGCGCTCTTTTAAATCGCCGGGGACTGCCCCGATTGGACAGCCACTTCTGCTGGAGGCGGTCTGGAAGGCAGCAGGCTCAATCCCTCCAGGGAGAGCGTGTGTCGGCGAAGAGGGCTGCTTGTTGCCGGCGTGCTCTTTTAAATCGCCGGGGACTGCCCCGATTGGACAGCCGCTTCTGCTGGAGGCTGTCTGGAAGGCAGCAGGCTCAATCCCTCCAGGGAGAGCGTGTGTCGGCGAAGAGGGCTGCTTGTTGCCGGCGCGCTCTTTTAAATCGCCGGGGACTGCCCCGATTGGACAGCCGCTTCTGCTGGAGGCGGTCTGGAAGGCAGCAGGCTCAATCCCTCCAGGGAGAGCGTGTGTCGGCGAAGAGGGCTGCTTGTTGCCGGCGCGCTCTTTTAAATCGCCGGGGACTGCCCCGATTGGACAGCCGCTTCTGCTGGAGGCGGTCTGTCTCATGATGACCTCACAGCTTATATCCTTTCACTTCAATGTATATATATACATATATAAAACTGTATATAGTTTATTCTGTTCTGTATTATCTCACATTGTTTAGACTGTATATTCTATATATAATATGATGTTCCTTGTAAATATGTTCTGTTATAATATGACGTTCCCTGTAAAACAAACTTGCTTTGTTAATTATTGTTCACTGTGAACCACAACTGAACTTTGGAAGATGCGGTATATAAATGTGTATAAAATAAATAAACTAAATAAATAAATAAATAATGTTTGTAAACATAACCTTTCTTCCTCACTGAGAGTTATAGGCTGGGAACCTTTCGGGTTCCCTTTAAAATATCTCCTGAATGAGTCCTCACACTATATCCTGGCACCCAGAGACAGCTATAGTTTAACAGTCCCAAGAGTGCCCGTAGCTCTTTCACATTGCGAGGTTCAGTGACCTTGAGTACAGCTTCCTGAAATATGGGTCCTAATAGTTTTTCCTTTTCACTGAGTGTCATTCCATGGAATGTCACCTGCAATTGACAGTACTGAAGTTTCTCCCTATTCACTCTGTAACCACCCCTAGCCAATAACACTAACAATTCTCTGGTATATTGTTTACACAATTCCTCAGTGTCTGCAGTCAAAAGTAAATCATCTACATACTGGACAAGTGAAACTGAGCCAGGCAGCTGGCGTTTGAAAGGAGCTAGATCTTTGTCTAAACATCAAGTGAAAATTGAGGGACTATCTGTGTATCCCTGAGGTAATCTAGTCCACTGAAAATGTTGTCCATTATATTGAAATGCCAGCAATGGCCTACTATCGGGATGGACCAGGACCCCAAAAAATGCATTTGATAAATCTAAGAGAGTACTATATTTCCTTGGTGGGTTTTGCTGTAACAATCCCCTCAAGTTAGCTGAAGAGGAACAGATTCAAAAGGAGGAGGAAATAGCCAATGCAATAAAATGGGGGGGATAAGACATTTTTCAGATATATTAGTGAGAAGAGGAAGGTCAAAAGTGGTATTGTCAGACTCAAGGGTGCAGGGGAGGAATATGTAGAAGCTGATAAGGATAAAGCGGAATTGCTTAACAAATATTTTTGTTCTGTGTTCACAGATGAAGAACCAGGAGCAGGACCTCAGAAAACACCCACAAATAGGAACAGAAGCAAAGGGCATCTTGAACAATTTTCAAAAGACTGTGTTTGTGAGAAACTATCTCAACTTAAAGTAGACAAAGCGATGGGACCGGATGGGATACAACCAAGAATACTGAGGGAACTTGGGGATGTTCTAGCAGCTCCACTGACTGACCTTTTCAATGCCTCGTTGGAGTCAGGAGTGGTGCCAAAGGACTGGAGAGAGGCTCATTTACACAAAAGCAGAAGTAAGGATGTGGTTGAAACTACAGGCCGGTTAGTTTAACTTTGGTGATGAGTAAATTATTGGAAACGCTGCTGAAAGAGAAAATAGTGAGGTTTCTGGAGTCCAGCGGATTACAGGATCCAAGGCAGCATGGATTCACCAGAGGCAGGTCTTGTCAGACAAATCTGATTGATTTCTTTGACTGGGTGACCAGGGAGTTGGACTGAAGGAGAGCCCTAGATGTGGTGTATTTAGATTTCAGTAAAGCCTTAGACACTGCTCCTCACAGGCGACTTATAAACAAACTGAGCACCCTAGGGATGGACCCTAAAGTTACTGCTTGGGTTAGAAATTGGTTGGGTGGGAGGCAACAAAGAGTACAAGTAAATGGAGCTCACTCTGAGGAGAAGGATGTTATCAGTGGTGTTCCCCAGGGATCTGTCCTTGGTCCGATTCTTTTTAACATCTTTGTTAGTGATATAGCGGAAGGGCTTTCAGGTAAGGTTTGCCACTTTGTGGATGATACCAAAATCTGCAATAGAGTAGACACCCAGGAAAGGGTAGATAACATGAGGAGGGATCTAGCTAAGCTTGAAGAATGGTCTAGAATTTGGCAGCTGGGATTTAATGTTAAAAAATGTAAGGTCATGCATTTGGGCTGCAGCAATCCAAGGGAGCAATATAGTATAGGGGGTGAAGTACTTTTGTCCACTAAAGAAGAGCGGGACTTAGGTGTGGTTGTGTCTGATGATCTTAAAGTAGCTAAACAGGCAGAAAAGGCGATGGCAAAAGCTAGAAGGATGCTTGGGTGCATACGGAGAGGAATGGCTAGCAGAAAAAAGGAAGTGATAATGCCTCTGTATAAGTCTTTGGAGTATAGTGTGCAATTCTGGAGACCGCACCTTTAAAAGGATGTGAACAGGATGGAGTCGGTGCAGAGGGTGGCTACTAAAATGATTAGTGGTCTTCATTATAAAGCATACGAGGACAGACTGAAGGATCTTAATATGTACACCTTAGAGGAAAGGCGGGATAGCGGTGATATGATTGAGATGTTTAAATACCTCTGTGGCATAAATGTTCAGGGAGAGAGCCTCTTTCAATTGAAAGCAAGTTCTGCTACGAGGGGACATGGGATGAGGGTGAAGGGAGATAGATTCAGGAGTGATATGCAGAAATATTTCTTTACGGAAAGAGTAGTGGATCCGTGGAATAGTCTCCCAGTGGAGGTGGTAGAGATGAGGACAGTAACTGAATTCAAAAAAGCATGGGACAAACACAGAGGATCTTTAAAGGTAAAAAGGGGACTGTTGTAGTTGTTATGGAAGGACAGACTAGATAGGCCATGTGGTCTTTTTCTGTCATCATATTTCTATGTTTCTAATGTAGCTGGGTTAGCTACAAGAGAGAACTCTGCCTCCACCACTGAGTTACCTCTCAAATCATGGACCACTCTCCACTTACCATTGGGCTTTTTAATAGGAAACAGGGGTGTATTACATTGAGATGTGCTGGGTTCTAAAATACCATTTTGCAATAACATATCAATCTCCTCACTTGTTCCTACTACAGCTTCTGGCTGTAGTGGATATAGAGCAACATTTGGACCCTGACAGTTTTCTTTTAATATAGTTCGGACAGGTGATGCAGACCTTATTAGGCCAAAAGGGTTTTCTGGGGTAGCCCAAACCTCAGGTGGGATATTAGCAAAATTTGGCTGACTGTCTGCAGGAGCAAAACAGATGGTGTGCTGATAAAGGTCATCTGTACCTCAAAGGCGGATAGTAGATCCCGTCCCATCAAATTAACTGGACAATGTGGGGCATACAATATAGGTTTACAAATATGTTGCCCCATGAGTTCTACCTTGATGGGTACTATCATTTTGGTAGTAATTGGGTCTCCATTAAACCCTGTTGTCACAGTAGTTTGATGAGAAAGGTTTACGCTTGGTGGTAGGGAATTCAGTACTGATGTTGTGGCTCCGAAATCCAACAACATGTGCACTTTATACCCATTTAGATCTTTATCTTTATTCTTTATCTTTATTTACATTTAATATACCGCCCTTGTCGAAACGTGAGGGCGGTTTACAATAAAAAACAAAATACAATAAAAACGTTAAAAGGAAAAGAAATCCATTAAAATAGAGAGAAGATAGACCAAAGAGGTCACAGGACAAAGCAAACAATAAACAATCAGACAGACCATGGGTAAACAAAACCAAACAAAACCAAACAAATAGACAGGACTACTAGGAGGGGAGATCAAATGCCTGTTTGAACAAGTGAGTTTTCAGGGAGCTTTTAAAGAGTTGATAGGAAGGCTCTAGGCGAAGAGGGGCAGGAAGAGAGCTCCAAAGCGAGGGGCCCAAGAAAAAGAAAGCAGCGTGACGGGTTTGTTCAAGGTGAGCTCGTGAAGGTGGGGGGAGAAACATACGGTTAGCATGCAGTGACCGTAGTTGCCGATAAGGGGTGTGAAGAGAGACCAGGTTTGCTAAATACTGCGGATTGGAAGTGTGAATGACTTTATGTACTAAAATAAGAACTTTGTATTTAAACCGAAAGGACAGAGGAAGCCAATGAAGGTGGAGCAGAAGGGGAGTAACATGATCTGATTTCCGAGCAAAAGTGACAAGACGAGCGGCTGTATTTTGCAGGAGTTGAAGACGTTTGAGTTGGTACGCGGGGAGATTAGCATAAACTACGTTACAATAGTCCAGTCTGGACATAACTAGTGCAAGCACTAAAGTGGTAAGTGAATCAGAGGGCAGGATTGAACGGACTGAACGGATCTGTCGAAGTGTAAAGAAAGAGCGACGAGATAGGTTAGATATGTGCTCGTGAAAGGATAGTGAGGAGTCTTCAATTATCGGCTCACGCTCATTGAGCATGGCCCGCATCACCATAGAGAGTCATTGTGGTCCCCCTTGAGGAGGTTGCCACTGGGGAAAACTGCTCTGAGGACCCTGATAGGCATTGGGTGGCCCTTGTGGTTTTGCTGATCCTTGGGCTGGGGGGCTTCAGCATTCATGCTGAAGATGTCCCCTTCTGTTACAGTTCCAGCAACTAAGGGCGCTTCTCTGAAAACGCTGTGACTGAGGTGGTCCTGTCCGTCCCCCTTTCCAAGTACCCCCACTGTTTGGTCCTGTCTGGCTCCAAGCCTGAGCATATAAATCAAAATTCTCCCAGGGGTCTTCTTCAATGTGATACTGTTCCAAATCTCTAATAATTTCATTTTTCTATTTTATAATGGCCCTAAGTTTTTGATTTTCTGCCTCATGCTGCTTTTCTGTTTTATTTGAACCTTCTCTTTTTTTCCTTCTCGTCCTTTTCCTTGTCCTTCTCTTTAACCTTACTTTTATCAAGATCCTCCTGCAACTCTCTTAGTTATAATGCCATTAATTTTGTCTGCAAACTTTTCATATCCTTCTCAGGTTTTACCTGTTCCTCTTCAGCTAATTTGACAAAATGGTGTATATGTGACTGCTGTCTTGCCCAAGACTCATCTTCTAAACCCCACAATCATGTCAAGTCTTGATTGAACTGATTTAGGCAATGTATTGCTAAGTGTTTGGAAAAATAGGGGCAGGAAACCTGGGTCAGAATAGACCAACCCAGTCTGGGTTTCCCACAAATCTTGAAATTGGGCAATATATGCACTAATATCTTCTCCTATCTTAAAATACATTTTCAGTAGTGGCCCTAAGTTCTTCTGGGTGGGGTATAGTTCTTTTATAGAATCCAAACTCTGGGTCAGTGGTCATTAAACTCAGACTCATCATATCGTGTCTATGCTACAGTAACTTGGGGTAAATAAGCTCTGGCAAAAACTTGATTTGTTGCATGAGTTCCCAGGAGTTTTGCTAACAGTGCTTTAACATCCCCTAGCCCTAAAGTATACCCTGACATAACCCGCTCAAATTTTTGAATCCAGGAAGCCCCCCCTCTACTAAGAGGAGGTAAGGCACTAGCTATATTATCCATATCAGTAAAATTCCAAGGGACATATTGAATAGTTCCTCCTCTTGAATGCAAGAGGGGCAAGCACAATTTTTCTTCATATTTTTCCCATATTTCTAATCCTGTCTTCATGTAATCTAAATCCCATTGTGGGTCCCCCGCTCCCCCATGAATGCAAAGTCTAGCAGTATTCAAATGTGCAGTGTCAAGTGCTCCCTCGGGGGGCCATTGCAACATTTGCGGCTGGTTCTCTAATGTCCAGCCATACATATTAGCACTCCATCGGTCAATGAAGTAACGATTTCCCTCACCCTCAGCTACTGTTTCCTTAGGCATTAGTGAGGTTCCAGCCTGACTTTTATTTCTTGCAATCCCAATGTGCTTTGTATTATTTTCCTTGTTTTCATAGCTGGATCTCAAAGAGTTCAGTCTTTCTTGAGCTGTGTTTAATTTATCCCAATCCTCTTTCATCCTATCTGCCTCTTTTCTGTTATGCTGTTCCCACTCCTCCAGTGCTGACTTCCGCTCTTCCCATTCTTTAATTAGTGAATCTTCTAATTTCTTTTGTTCCTGTTCTTTACATTTATCCTGTTCTTCCTTCTCCTTAACTTTCTCTTCCTACTCAGCCTTCTGATTTTCTAGGCTTATTCTAAATTGTTCCTCTTGTTCTTGATGAGTCCTTTTCCATTTCTCAGTACTGCCTTCTATCTCTGCTTTCCATTGTGCTAATTCATTCTCACAAATTGGCTGCTTACAATATTCTAATTTAACTGTCCCTGGTATTTCTGCCCATTCTTCTTTCTCTTTCCCTATATCCTCACAAGCTGCCCTTACCTCAGGATCTTCTATAGGGCCTGGGAGCATTTGATCATAACATCTCCTTTCGGGTAAGGTCTCCTTTTTGTTACTGTGGAGGGTCCCCTTGGATTGTTTAGGATCCTAATCTATAGGAATAGGGTCTTGGTATCCTATAGCTGCAACTGCAGTTAAAGTAGGATATAGTCCTGTTTCTCCCAGATTATGTGTGGGGTTATAAGGAGGGGGCTCCTCACCACATTCTTTTGCTACTTCCATCCATAATGTGACATGTTGTAAGTGTTCCACAAATGTCTGTCCTGTTTTGTCCTTCTCTATCTTAGTTTGCAAGTCATGTAGAGAACGTGGGTCTAATCTAGGGTACCGCTTGCTGGCCAGTCAAAAGTGGAGTCTTGTAATGCCCAGTTATGCCACTTCTTGCAGAACTGTTCTAAAATTTTAGCAGCAAGTGGATATCTCTTAATAACGTTCTGTAATGCAGTCTGCTGTTGTACATCCATTTTTCTAGTGTCAGAATCAGTTTCTTTTGTCTTTTTCTTAAACATCTTAACTAGTCTACAATATCCTACTTATGCAAAAATTCCTACGTATGCAAAGTGAAAAACAACAATGTGTATGTGTATATGTATATATATATATATATATATATATATATATATATATAAGAAAAATGTCTCTTACCCTCTCGACGTTTCTTCTGCAGGAATTCAAAATCACGCTTACCTCCTTTTCGACCTGTGCTTTGTCCAACGAACATGGGAGAACACTTCCCGGTGACGTCAATGCGCTCTGAGGGGCTTCCCCTAAGATTATTTGGGGAGTTTTCTATTTTGTGTTATGGCTGCTATGTCTGTCCCAACATTCATACAGGACCTACCTTAAATAAATTGCTCGTGCCACCGTAAAAGCATGGAAACATATTTATTTATCTTGCCAGGTCTGTAACACCACAAGCTTTGCTTTAACTTATAAGGTACAAATTTCAATATCAATCCATAACATCAATACATCTATAACAAGCAAAGCACCTGACTTAAGTGTAAAAAAGGTCCTGGAGATAGAGATAGCCTTACTCCAATGAGATCAGCTAATTTCTGTCTCCTTGTTAGAATTTATTCTCCATATTTATTTCATTTTCAGTCTCAAATTGCTGATAAATAGATTTCCTTTCTGTTTCTTATTCTCCATTATCTTTTTTTTATTTATGAATTTTAATCAGTTTACAACAAATCAAAATAATACAAGGAAAATTACAAGATACGAAATAAACAGGCCATTTAGACAGAGGATAATAAGGCATGATAAAGGCCACATTAAAGGGATCCAGCTGCGATCAGAAATAAGGAAAGCCAATGCAGGCAAATAAAGCAACATTTGCTCATCTTAGAAAGCATATAAACATTTCACACACTCTGAATTGCCCCCGATACCCCCTGCCGCTCTGAAATAAACCTTTCAAGATGTGTGCTATCAGAAAAAACATAAGAAGCACCATCATAAGTGATGACACATTTACAAGGGAAACGGAGAAAGAATGTAGCACCCAAATTCAAAACCTGAGGCTTCAGAGCTAGACAAAGCCTCCGTCTGAGTTGGGTGCTACGAGCAACATCGGGAAAAACATTCACGCTCTGCCCACAAAATTTAACAGACTTACATTTTAAAAAAGCCTTCAGTATACGATATTTCGAATCAAGTGACTTAAAAGTCACCAACAATGTGGAGTATGAATTAATAAGATCCAGGGAGTCCTCTAAAAAGGCAGTTAGATTAGATATGGAAGGTTCCAACACATAGAGCTCTCCTTCTACAGGGTTTACCTTTTTGGAGCTTGAGGGGATGTAATAAAGGCAGGAAACTTCAATATGATCTGAAATAGATAAGACTTCCTTTAAATATTTATCCAAAAGAATCCTGGATGCAAGAAGAGACGTATGCAGAAAATTCAAAAAACGCAAATTACACGCACGCATGGAGTTCTCAAGAGCCTCTAACTTATTACGTAAAACCAAGGAATCTTTGATCCCAGCAACATTAGCTGTATGTAAAGGTAGAACCTGAGCCTCCAGCTTAGAGAATGTCCTATCCACTGACACAATCTTCTCATCAAGTTGTGCAATGAAGCAACCGTGTCTTGAGAGAAGGTGCATAAGGAACTAAACGTATATGACATCTTATTATCAATACATTTTAAAGCCCCCCAAACATCCTTCAAGTTAAACTCTGCTTCTGGAAGCAAGACAGGAAGCTCATAAGAATTACCAGATAATGCTAGAGAAACTGGTTTAGGCAAAACCAATAAGGAATCAACACAACTTACCTGACCAGAGGACTCCCCAGCAAGAGCAGCAGATGGCGAAGGCATAGGACAGGGTGGAGGAGTCCTCCCATCCAAACTCAGGGAGGCTCCTTCTGGAGGGGACTGTGCCAACAGACACGGAGCAAAGTGCTTATCAAGGGCGCCAGCCATTTTACCCAAACTAGCTGAAACACCCTGCACTCTGCTCCCCATTTTAGCCTTTCTCTTCCCCATAAAGAGAACCACTTCTGAACTAAAGAAATTAATTCAAAAACAAAATTAAATATTCTGATGCCGCAGGGATGCTGCAGGGATGCCAAAGGGTGCCAAAGGGGCAGGACTAGCCCCTTTAGACATGCCCCTTCGGACCACGCCCCGCGGTCACAAAAGGAAAAAGCCAAGTTATAAGAAAAAAAACCAAGGACCCTAATGCATACAGGCTACCCCTACAATGCCTGCCCGATATTCTGAGGCAGTAGAGGGCATCTTCAGCAGCGTAAAAACCGTGGCAGCAGTCCCAGGAGCCACCAAACAGGCTCGCTGCACTTCCTCCTCACACGTGCAACCAGATCCAGGGAGTAAAACGCTGTAGCATGATTTTAAAGCTCCAGAAAAGGTCTTCGCTGATACAGATGACTTCAGCAGTGCCTGCTCGATATTCTGAGGCAGGAGAGGGCGTCTTCAGTGGCGTAAAAACCGTGGCAGCAGTCCCAGGAGCCACCAAGCAGGCTCACTGCACCTCCTCTTCACACTCACAACCAGATCCCTTATTCTCCATTATCTTTTGCAAATCTGCTTCCCAATCTTTCACCCTCTGTTTTCTCTGTAGCATCCTGTCTCTCCATTCTCATGGCAGTCCTTGTCGCTGTGTGTTGACTCTGTTTCCTGTAGATTAAGTTCTTCGTTCTGTTCTCCTTTGTTTATTCAAGGGGCTCAGGTGACAGCTTTTCATTAGCTGTATAGCGTTCGGAGCCTCTCATTGTGTCAACTCTCTGGGACAGGATATTAGCTCATTTCATTGCTCAATCTTGCTGATTTTGCAGTTTCAGTGTGAAAAAGTCAGAGCAAGCTGTTTCTTAGGCCTGAGCTATAGACGTTAGCACAAGATGGATTCAACCTGTAACAAAGGTACCTGAAGGGGGATTCATTTTTTTCCCTTCATCCTGTACAGAGAAAAAATTATGAAAATGACAGAAAAGGAGGGGGCTGTAGATGAACATGAGTAAATATTGAGTGGTGATGCAGGCTCCGCAAAGAACTGCATAGATTCATTTCAATGCATTACTCGAGCCTCTACATGTATGGCCATGAACAGATTATGTGTTTAAAACCCCAAACCACAGTGCTTCCCCCCCACCAGCAAATTATCACTGGAAGACCAAGATACAACCCTCAGTATCCAGTGGTTGATATATACTGAGGCCATGGAAAAAGCAAACATCAGGCATGCTCTCAAGGGGCAGTAAAGTACAGACAGAACTAATTTTTCGATAGCTATGCTCTGCCTTTGAATTTAAAAGTTTCTTTTACCATCGTATGTATGACTGATTTGTCTAAAAAACAGACTCCATTAACAGGGACCACTTATGAGTTTCTGAACTATGGAACACACATCAAGGAAGATTACCTAAAAGAAAAAAAGGAATATGGTCATAAGCATATAGAGACACAAATGGAACAAAATGATGCAAATAGATAGAGATTGTGGAGCCTTCCTGAGCAGGCCGCAGTGCTAAGCCAGGTGAAAAAATACACTATTATGATTTCACCAGGCTATACTCTTTTGTCAATAATACTAAAGAAAACTTGATCGGTCATCGACAGATTATCTACAAAAATTTCACCCCTCTCACCAATTACCTAGGCCTTGTGAAAGTCAAACTTTACACTTCACATGGGCTCTTTTCCCCAGTGCAACCCTTTAGGCTGTGTGGGAGGTCTATGTTCCTATTGTGTTGCACATGTGCCAAGACCAGCCAGAAGGAAAAGTGTGCTCACACCACCTAAGAGAGAGCCCTGGTGGGGACTTGTTGTGCCATGAAAATGGATAAGCCTATTGCTAAAGGGTGCATAGTTGCTCAGCCACGCAACTGGCATGACCGCCACGGGTCCCTCTCCCCTTACCCGTGACCCTCCCCTTCCCCCTCCCTTTCCTTCCCGTGAGTCACCACGTTACACCATGGAGTTTCTTTCACCAAATTATTTCGATTTATTTGACAACAGTGGTTATTACAGTACAACAGAACTGTTGGCCACAGCATGCACGTCACACTCCACAAAAACACAGTCTACAAATTCCGGGGTGAGCGGCAAAGAGGCCGCGCCCACGCCGGGCGCGCTCTTTTGACTGCGGCGCTTTGCCCGCCCCCCCCTTCCACCGTCCCCCCCCCAGCCCCTCCCCCGGCCCTTGGCTCGCCACTGCGCGCCTGTGCCCGGCCGCATCGATTCGCAGCCGGGTCTGAAATCTACAAAGTCTTACACTTTGACCAAAAATGTAAGTCTCTTTTCAGAATGCTTAAACTTGCACCTGCGTCAAAAACAGGAGGCATCCATAATAGTGCACGAATGCTGAAATATAACACAGGTGCATAGCCAGTTTCTATGAGAAAGGAGGTGTGCTTTTATGCACAGGTCAGGTAAGCATGAACCCTGAACAAAATAAAAATTAGAAAGCTCTTCTTTAACTCTTTGTAGGGAAAGTTTGGTCTAAGAAAAAAAGCATGCCTACCACAAACATTATGAGAGACCCTGTTGAACTGTATAGGTACCAATTTTCTCCCAAATATGAGGTGACATTGTATGACCTTATAGATGGTTACATGTGTATCTGTGTGTGCCGTCTGGTAACATTAACATTAACATCCTCATAGTCTCTTTCATAACCTGTCATACTTATCTAGAGCTGTATAAAATGCTGAATGGCTTGCAAGAGTGTTGTCTGTAGCACTCCGTGGGTGATAATTTAGGGAGATAATGAGCAAAATCCCGGCAGGTAACCATATCAAAGAGTTTGTGTCAGCAGGGTCCAAAACATTGGGCTATAGGTTGTCCAACAGGGAAATCCACTGGAAAGTGAGAAGGATCATGTTCAATTCTGAAAACCACAAGAAAATCAATTTTTGCTGTTAGAAAGAGCTAGTCTTGCACTATAATTTGGAGGTCTCCCCTGCAGAACAGAAAAAAATGTTCTATACAGCAAATAATACTTAAGGAACAAAGCATTGTTGTTGATAGTATAGAGAGAAAGGTCCTTTAGACAATTCAGAGGGCAGTCTATGATAAAAGGTTTGGTGTAAGGACTTCTCTATGCTGCCCTCTGGGTACTTTTAGCAAGAGTAAAAAGCAAGGACAAAAGATGATAACCCTGCCTTGTGCCCCTAATTAATGAAAATGGATGAGAAAATTCTTCATTTATCTTCTGCTGAGCTACTGGATTAGAAAATATAGCTCTCAATGTCTGCCAAAAGATAGGCCCAACATGTAGCTGTTCTAACAAGTTAAGCATAAATTTCTAATTTACTCTGTCAAGAAGACCCTCCAATGCTTCCCTAGAGGAAGACATGTGATGAACCACATTTAACACCCATCTAACTTTATCCAAGTCATTATTGTCCTGTATAGAACCCAATGAATCCCTGTCAATCAGTGTAGGTAGACAAGGGTCTAATTTTGTGTGCATTTTCTCATGTTTCTTTCACATATTCATTCTTTAGTCATGCACTTTATGCATGCTAGAACTTTTTTTACCTTTGAGCAAAAAATTTTCCAGATCATCAAACTACAGCATATTGTAGTCTGAAACTATGAGAATAGCCATGCTCAAATATCATCAGTCCATTTCATAATAGTTGCTCTAGTTATTATAGCATTACCATAAGCATATATTATTTTTCAGCTTAGTATCAAAAACTTAATTAACAAAAACTTCCCCGATATAGTACTATGTTTCAAAAGGCATATAACTTAGCTTTATGCTTCAAAGAACAGGTTAAAAGATATGCCAGGTCCAGCCAGTTACAGTTCAACTAATCATGGATTTTTCCTCCTTCACTGAAGAAGAAAATGGCGTTAGCATTTTATAGTTACAACATCCGATTTAGACGTTATATCCATTCATTCAAATTACTGTCTACCAGTCAATGTCAAGGTTCAAACTACCCGGGGCAATAGTATTTAGAAGGTAAATCCAATATTGTTCTCTATAATTGAGCGAGTAATTATGATCACCACCACGCCAGTGATCTGACACCTGCCCAATCACTCTCCATCTTATATCTATAATCAAATGTTTTTTTTCTCTAACCAGGGCTGGACTAAAGGGGCATTAGCAGTTTTGTATTCATTAAGTCTTAATCATATTTTTATTTTAGTTCTGCCAAATGACAAGAGCAAACAATTGCATAAACCACATACTCAGAAGAGCAATTGGTATCGGCAGACATTAGAATTATTTCCTCATTTCCAAGATAAGTCCATTATGTTCCCCGGATGGTATAGTCACACCAGGTACAATGTCCACAAGCTACATGCTGTCCTGAATGCCTGTAATTCTCAAGAATATATCTGGAATTAAATAGCTGTTCACCAATATTCCAGCTCCGGTAATATTCCTTCATCTATGGTTCCCTGCCATGCCTACATGCAAAAGAACCTGCTTCTTAGGCCTTTCTCAGCCACAGACTGTTCTATTGGCTTTGAACATCTGCAACAATATATGAGACTGCAAACCATCGCCTTCTGCATTTCCTCTCTCGCCACAAAACATAGTAACATAGCAACATAGTGCATGATGGCACATAAAGAACCGAATGGTCCATCTCGTCTGCCCAGTAAGGTGGCTAGAGTGGTTGAACTCGATCAGATATGCAGGTCACCCCCCCTCCCTCTATGCTTGTGTTTAGGGTTGTACCTGCTGCTCCATGCAGGTCAGCCCCACTCTATTAAAAGTTTGCTTTGATTTCATCCTCTTGCTATAAAGGGATCCACTGTGTCTGTCCCATGCCATTTTGAATTCCGTCACTGTATTTGCCCCCACCACCTTCATCAAGAGGGTATTCCATGCATCCACCACCCTTTCAGTGAAAAAGTATTTCCTGATGTTGCTTTTAAGTTTACCAGCTTGCAACTTCATTGTATGCCCTCTCGTTTTACAGCTTCCCCTTATTTGAAAAAGGTTTGTTTCTTCATTGATATTCTTTAAGTACTTAAAAGTCTGTATCATCCTCCTCTCCTCTAGGGTGTACATATTTAGGTCTTCAAGTCTCTTCTCATACATCTTCTGGCATAGGCTCCGAATCATTTTGGTCTCCTCCCTCTGAACTGTTTCAACTTCTTTTATGTCCTTTGTAAGATATGGTCTCAAAATTGAACACAATACTCCGAGTGAGGCCTCACCAATGACTTGTACAGGGGCATTAATATTGCCTCCTTTCTGCTGGTTATTCCTCTCTGTATGGAGCCTAGCATCCTTCTGGATTTGGCTACCACCTTGTTGCATTTTTTCACCACCTTTAGATCCTCAGACACTAGCACTCAGAGGTCCCTCTCGGTCCATGCACATCAACTTCACCCCTATTGCATACAATTCCTTTGGATTTCTGCATCCCTAGTGCACAACTCTGCACTTCTTTGCATTAAATTGTAACTGCCAAACATTAGACTATTCTTCCAGTGTTTGTAGATCTTTCCTCATGTTGTCCACTCCCTACTGTGTTGTAAACCTGATGATGTAGTTGGCTAGATTGCCTTGTGCTTCATATGTGTGCTTAACTGTTAACTTTGTTTTCTTCTTGTGTATTGTTATTGCCTGTATCTTGCTGCCAGACCTTTGTGTGCAAACTTTCTTTTTATCCTTATTTTTTCTGTTTATACAGCGATTGTTAATCTTGAATAAATTAAAAAAAAGAAGTCAGTAAGTGCCAAACTGTTAATACTCTGGCAAGAAGTAAATAATTCCAACAGGTTTAAGGATTAATAAAGAACCTAACAATTTTTCATCTAATGCTGAGTTTTTGTTTAAATGGAATTCTATCTTGAATAAATGCAGCCTCGATTTAATGGTTTTAATAAATGAAACCACCAGTAATATGGAAACTGAGCTACAAGATAAGATGGATGAATCCTTGGTCAAGTTGGAAGAAGAATTTCTGAAAAAAACAACAGAAGATACAAACATCTGCTACTAATTATAGTCATTGTGACAAATTAAAATTAAAAACCTTAAAAAGGATAAGCGAGATTATGAGCAGGAAAGTATTTATCCTTGGATGAGAAGCAATTTTAGAAGTAAGAGGTAAGCTGGTTTTGAAAGTAGAAAATCCGGAGGAATCTGTGGAAGAGGGCTGCAGCAGGTGACTGTTCCGATGGGGAGTGTCATGGGAAATGGATCGATGGATCACCAGATCTCTCTGGGACTGAACTCACGATACCTCAGTTGCGTGTTTTAGATTTAGGCTTAATATTTGTTTCTACTAATTTTCATGACTCTTAAGACTCTGATCTGTTTCTTTCACTTTATCCAGCTATTACAGTCAAAAGTGTGTTTTTTAAGAACCTCTCTCCAGTAGATGCATCTGTAGTTACACCAAAATCTTGTTGGATGCCACCGGAATTATCAGATCCAATAATTTGAACTTTTCATGACTGTGTTTTAAAGAGTTTGCGTGAAATAGACAAGGATTCTTTATCTTTATGTTATCACTGTAGTATCACAAAAAAGGAGAGATAAGCATTAAAACAATCAAAAGCTTCTCCTGATCTGAATTATCATTGTAGTTCAGCTGCGGGAAAACTATATGGTAGAGGCTAATAGGCAATTGTCTGATCAACACTGCACTTGGAAATTAATCTCAGATCCTACTCCTCAATAGACTCAAGAACAGAATTCCTCACACAAAGGGAATATTCCTTTTTAGAAGAAGAACATCCAAAAAATTTGAAAATTTACTTCTTGCTGAAGGTACACAAAAATTTGGGTACTGGATGCCCAATTATGTCTACGATAGGCTCAATACTAGATCCGCTTTCTAAATTTATTGACATTTTTTATGTCAAGGGCTTATATTATTAAATCATTTCTATAAGATAAAGAACTGACAAATTATTATATTAGTGACTTTTGATGTAACTTTGTTATATACCTAAATCCCATGAGGCACTGTTGCTATTGGGAATTGTGTGGTTCAAGCAGGGTCCAGCTCTGATCCCTAAGTTTTTTCTGAAGGAATTGGCAGCTCTGGTTTTGAAAGAGAACTACCTTATCTGTTGCTCCCTCTATAGTTTCTCTTTTTTTAAGCACCTTCAAGTCAATGCTGACTCCTGGAGACTAGCAACTCTTGGGTTTTCTTGGCAAGATATGACCAGAAGTAGATTGCCAGGCCTTTTCTTCTGAGGCAAGGGAGGGTAAAGTGACTTGCCCAAGGCATGCCAGTGGGAATTGAAACCAGATATCGTGGGTGGTAGGCTGTTGCTCTAGCTACTAGGCTATTCCTCCACTCAGCTTTTCTTTGTATAGAGCAATTTGCAGAATCGTGACTTTGTGAAGGTTAAATTGTGGAAAAGATTCCTTGATGACATCTTCTGTATATGGAGAAGTATTTTGGGAGAATTAGAATCTTTTACCCACTGTATAAATTCAATCACTTCTAATCTGCAATTTGAATTTTTGGATGTAACAGTAAAGAAATCTTATTCAAATTTAATTACATCGCTTTATCATAAGTCGGTAGAGCAAAATAACTTTCTACAATATCATAGCTGTCATCCCAATAAAATTGCTTAAAAGCCTTCCAGTTAGTCAAAGGTAACTGTTCAGGGGATGGATTCAAGATGGCTGCAGGCAGGCACCTTTAGCTGCGATGCTTTTCCTGGTGGGAAAAAGAAAAGCCAAAATGGGCAAGAAGACCTCCGCTGACCAGACAACTTCTTCTCTAGTACCTTTGTCTGGTCCATTGGACTCTTTCGTAATATGATCACAGCAACAGCCTGGAGAACCAGTGGTTCAGTGCCCCATTGACATTTCAACGAGTAGCTCGGGGTCAGACATCTCATCACTGGATCAGTGGTATTTCCTGAAGGTTGCCCTGCTGGTTCACAGCCCTGTGAGTTTGATGGAGCCGGCACTTCCCTGTGAGGGTGAACCGGCTGTCATGTGAGGGATGAGCCAAGGGCAGAGTGGAGAGGTGTCATTAGCCCTTTTGGGTCAGCATTCCAGCAGTTACTCACCTGAGAGTTTCACCAGAGGATTGGCTAACGAATTAGCTGTGTTGCATGCATCAGAAACTGGGAATGGAGCAATGGAAGCAAAGGCAACCTTTTTCCTCATTCGCCCAGAAGTTTTTACCTTAGAGACTATTTGGTCGGCAATAGCAAAACTTAGGGAAACAAGTTCATGCTTTTAGCTTTACAGTCTCTAGCTAACACTGCCCTTTTACAGCAGCATATGGAAGAAACTTCTTCTTTGAAAATCTTTACTTTGGAGCTACAATCAAAGGTTTCCTGGGTGGAAGACTATACCGATTCTTTTCAGAAGGGCACTGTTGCCATATAGGCAAGAATTGAATCACAAGAACTTTTCCCGGTACTAAAACGTAAGACTTATAAACTTTCCTAAGTCTTTTGCTGTTAGTGCTATGGAAATGTTTAAATTATACCTTGTTGAAGTTTTGGAGGTTCTGGTTTTTGGAGGTTCCTTCCATGTCTAAGCTAAGGTCGAAAATCCTCGGGTAGTGGGGTAATACCTGGTATACAACAGGCAGACTCTTTAGATGTGCCAGCTATTTTAGAGATGTCAGAGTCTAAATTGCTTGTTTCCTCTCCCCTGCTGGTTACCTTTGCACTGTCTTCTGATATAGATTGGTACCTTAAAGTGTTTTTTTTGTAAGTGAAGTATACTGTTTAGGGGTTTAGTGGTACATGTTTTTCCTGATTTTTCATGAGAAACACAACAGAGAAGGAAGTAGTTTCTCCTGCTCTGGCCCAGTGTCCAGCAACCAGGAGCTCAATTATTTCTTAAATTTCCATGCAAATGCATAGTTAATTTACAAGCTATTTCTTACATTTTTTGAGCCTTCCCAGCTGTGGCTTTTCTGAATGCTCACAGGTCTGCTGATATGGATTAAATCCCCACTGTATGAATATTATGCTTGGTTATTGTGCCTGCTTAATTTCCTACATATTTTGGTTTATTCTCTGTTTTCTCTGTGTTTTTCTTCCCTTTTATTTTGGGCTGTTATAGGGGATAGAAATGAAATGTTTCAGTTATTACTGCTTTTTATCCTAATTGTATTTCCAATGCTAATTTTTGTGATTGTACTTCCGTTATCTCTGAAAGTATTATGTATGCTTGGATTTATTGTAAAATGAGAAAAATAAATTTTTTTAAAAAAATGTAACTGTTGGGGCGGAGCCTGATGTCCAGCGGGATGGTCGCATAATGCTGAGGCTCCCGAGAGGCCTACTCAGAATCCTGAATTAACACCGTACATACTTGGAACTTCTACTCTGATCTTGCCGGGGCACATTGGTGAGATGGCGGGGACCAAACCCACGCGCCTGGAATTTGGATCTCCAGCGGCTTCTCACGGCAAACGTTCCAAAACTGAACCTCCGTCCCCGCAGAAGGGGCTGGCCTTGCACGAGGGCCCCGAAATGCAGCAGGAAATCCTCGCAGAGATTAGAGGGGTCAAAAGCCTCGTGCAGTCAAACGGTGAAGCACTCCGAGCGCTGCGGGAAGATTTTGGTGTGCTGCAAAGCAAGCTAGAAGGGCTTTCTTCGCGTCAGGACAAAATGGAGAGCATATTGGACTCCCATGCGGCCCGGTTGTCCAAACTCGACAAAGTTGAACGTCAGGTGCGGGCCTTGCAGAAAGAAGTGGAAGATGGCAATAATAGAGCGCGCCGCAACAACATACGACTCGTGGGCATACCGGAGGGAGCGGAATCGGGAGACATGAAAGAGTTTTTATGTAAAATCCTCCCTTCCCTGCTCCAAATCACCTTTACCAAAGATTTGGAGATCGATCGCGCTCATCGTGTACCCACAAGCATAACGCTCAACAGGAAGACCCCGCGGCCTATCATTTTTCGACTTTTGAGATATCAACACGTGGAGCAAATTCTAAGTGCATCTCGGGCAAAGGGCCATATGGAGTTTGAGAGCCACAAGATCTCCTTCTATCCCGACTTGGCTAAACCCACGGTCGACCGCCGAAAGCGCTTTCTGGAATTCCGGCCGAGGCTTCAACAACTACAAGCACGCTATGGCCTGATGTACCCGGCCAAGCTCCGAGTCACGCTTCACAATCAGACAAGAACATTTGAGGACCCTGATCTACTAGCGGAGTTTTTGGATTCCAAAGAAGCCGACTTGATGCGCTGACTTCCAGAATATTCCTGCAAGTATTCTCATATCCGCTGTACCTGCCATATTGTATCTGCTGCAGTCCAGCAAAGAGTCTGGCGAGGGCAGTTTGTTGCCTTACTTTTGATGATATCTGTGACCCGACTCCATCTACCCACAGTAGCCTCGATGAGTATCAGAGACAGTGTTAATTATGGACTCTGGTGTTTCTTTTCTTTTTTTTCATGTCTTTCTATTTCCTCTCTAGGGCCTCCTCCCGCAGACATATGGTCGCCATATTCTTTGGGGGTTTTGCTTCTTCTCTAAGATACTTTAGTACATACTTTTCAATATGGGGTGTATTAGCCAGAATACTCGGTGATTATGTCATTGTTGCACAGATTCTGATTATGTTGTATGTTTTCAAGCGCCCTTACCTAAAATGTCTATTACCGATTGATGGCACCATGTAAGATTTTCTCATTGAACGTAAAAGGGATCAATAATCCGATAAAACGGAAGAAAATCCTAAGCTACCTAAGTCAGGAAGCTGCGGATCTGATTTTTCTCCAAGAAACGCATTTAAATTCGAAGGAAACTCTTAAACTCAATATTAAACCTTACATGGTGGCCGCCTATTCCCCAGCCGTTTCTAAGAAATGTGGGGTTGCCATACTGGTTAGGAAATCTTTGCATGCTACTATTATTGCGACTAGCTCAGATACAGAAGGTAGATGGTCCAGAGTTCACCTCAAGATAGGTAGCCTTGAAGTTACATGTATATGCCTTTACGCTCCTAATGTGGATGACCCTGCCTTTTTTGCTACCATTGCTCAGGTTGCGCAGGCCTCTGCTAATACTTCATTGATAATTGGGGGGGATTTCAATCTAGTCCTTGATCCCCTGATTGACAAACAGCCGCCTAGGACAAGTGGTCCCCCCAAGAGTCACACCACGCTTACCTCCCTGATCAAAGATCTTGCTTTAGTTGATCTATGGAGGTTACTACACCCCAATGAGCTTGACTTCACCTTCTTCTCTTCCCCTCATAAATCCCAGTCTCGCATAGACTTCTTTCTAATATCAAAACTGTTAGTTCCTCAGGTGGACACTGCAAAGATTCACTCCCAACATATTTCAGATCATGCTGCCATTTCCTTTCAATTACACACTACTGCACCCCAAGGGAATTCGGGGGCCTGGTTCTTTGATAGAGCCCTGTTAACTCAGCCAGAGTTCCAGTTAGAAATTCGAGCAGCCATACAGGATTACTTATTTTTCCATTTTAATCTACCCCAGGATACTGCGAATTGGGCTTGGTGGGAGGGCTTCAAGGCGGCCATTCGAGCAACGATCACTAGCTATCAAATCCGCCTGCGGAAACAACGCAAACAGCAGCTACTCATACTAGACCAACAAATAAAAGCAGGCAAACGAGTTCTAACTTCATGTACTGATCCATGTGTATTAATTCGATTACAGCGTCTCCGTTTTCAATATAATTCAATCCTCTCAACTGCAGCTTCTAAGAGTATTGAGCTTCAGCGAGGGACATATTATCGTGAAAATAACCGAGCCGGTCGACTCTTAGCCAACGCCTTGAAAGGTCAAAAAGAAGCCAAACGCGTAGCGGCCCTTCGAGCTCCACAGGGAGGGGGCATAGTGACCACAGACTCCGACATCGTAGAGCTCTTTCGGGATTTCTATACCCGCCTATATCAGTCTGAATGTGAGTTCTCGTCAGAGATATTCGAGCGATTGCTTTCTGGCATTCAGCGGCCGACCCTCTCTGAAGATGATAGGGATGCGATGGATGAACCCTTCTCTACTTCAGAGATCCAATCTGCCCTAAAACGAACAGCCTCGGGCCGTGCCGCAGGGCCCGATGGTCTCCCGACCGAATTCTACAGAACGTTCAGTGCAGATTTAGTTCCCTATTTAAAACTCTATTTTACTGCCCTTGCGGTAGATACATCCTCTTTGGGATCCTTTTCTGCAGCTAATGTGGTAGTATTTGAGAAAGAAGGCAGAGACCCGCTACTAACCGCCAACTACCGTCCAATCTCCCTACTTAATGCCGATTATAAGATCTTCGCAACGATCTTGGCCACTCGGCTATCTGACAGGATGGCCACCCTAATTCACCCCGACCAATGCGGTTTTATACCCGGCAGATCAACTGCTGACAATGCTCGGACCTTGTGCCAATGTGTTATCCAGTGCTGCCAATCTAGATCATCCATGGGTGGGTCTTTCCCTGGATGCCGAAAAAGCCTTTGATCGCCTAGAATGGCCCTTCTTATTTGCAGTTCTCCGATGGTATGGCTTTGGGGAGGGCTTCCTCCGATATCTCCAAGTCATGTATACTCAACCCGTCGCCAGTATTTGTGTAAATGCCATCAAGTCTCAGCCATTTAATCTCCAAAGAGGCATGCGTCAAGGTTGCCCCCTATCACCAATGCTCTTTGATCTAGCTCTTGAACCCCTAGCCCTCCTTATTAGACAGTCCGCATGCATTCGAGGTGTCCCCTTCAGTCATAGGGAGATTAAACTCTCTGCATATGCAGATGACCTTATGCTTTTCGTATCCCTCGATTCGGTTCCAGCTGTCTTGGATCTGATTGACGGATACTCACAATTATCGGGCTATAAAATTAACTGGACCAAATCTGTAGCATTCCCACTGAACCGCTGGGTACATGAGGCTGACATGCAGGCCTTTCCCTTCCTTTGGCAATCCCGCATGGTGAAGTATCTTGGGGTCCATTACTGTTCTCCTTTAGAAGACACTATCAGTTTTAATGCCAAAGAGGTAGTCTCCAAAGTCCGTGAGCTCACAAATCGTTGGTCTCCCTTATCTCTTACATGGTGGGGCCGCTTAGAAACTGTGAAAATGATGATAGTCCCCAAAGTGAACTACATTTTAGAAATGCTGCCATGCTTACTCCCGCTACATACTTATAAAGATATTGAGGGCCTTCTCGTCCGTTATCTCTGGCAGGGCAAGCCACCAAGGATAGCTAAACAAAAACTACAGTCTGCAAAGGAAGGAGGGGGTACCAGATTTCCTGATTTTCTTAGATATCATCAAGCCTTCCTACTTAAGCAAGGTGCCCGATGGCTAGATGCCTCAACAGACAGCAGACCAGTTTGGCTTGACATAGAAGAGGAGCTTAGTAGCCCAATCCCGTTGACCCATCTCCCCGGTATGTCCTATCAAGTAGACACCCGCCATCCACCAATGATTGTCGATACTCTTGCGGCCTTTAACACTCTCATTCTATCATTGCGCCCGAACGTATGTCCTCAGTACGGACTCCCGCTATGGAATAACCCCAGAATTCAAGTCCTAAATAGAACGATAGCATGGAAACCCTGGTACTCAAGGGGGATCTGGACACCCCAACAGCTTTTCTCTGCAGCTCGTTGGAAAACCTTTTCTGATTTACAAAAGGAATTTGCGTTACCAGCGAAACATTACTTCCAATTGATGCAGCTTCAACACTGCCTCAAAAGTGCTCGAATCATGCCGCCCTCTGCCCCTACTGAGGACGGGCTATTAGAGATAGTTCACTCTATTAGTAGTACACATGGGATAGCCTCTAACTTTTATAAAATATTATGTCAGGGTACAGACACGGCTACTTTTAGAGCCCAACAAGCCTGGGAACGCGAACTGCAAACCACTTTAACCCCTGTGCAATGGAGCGTTTTCTGGAGCAAAGTAGTGCGGGTTTCCCGGTCTGCCTCTGTTACCCAAACTCTCTTCTTTTTTGCACACAGATGCTTTTATACCCCAGAAAAAATAGCCAAATGGAACACAAATGCTGGGGACCAGTGTTGGTCTTGCCATACCGCTGTGGGAACCTTCGCTCATGTTATTTATGAATGTCCTCAACTGCAGGTTTATTGGGGGCGGGTCTGGGGTTGTATTCAATTTATCTTACACCTTCACGAGCCTCTCTCTTGGAAGATCGTGGGACTCCGCTCTGTGGCGGAGGTCCCCTCTCTTCCTAAGAAGGGTCGCTTTCTCCTTGATTTCATGCTGGGTATAGCCATATGCTTAATCACGAGGAATTGGAAGGATAGCTCTCGACTTACTGTCAATGAATGGTGGAACCTCGTCTGCTTATATAGTAAATATGAGCAGATACCTCGGAGAGCTATTCCCCATGCCCAAACTCACTCTCGCTTGTCTAAATGGCAGATGCTTAATGATTATGTACAATCTGCTCATTGTTCCAACATGCCTGTATAATGTGCACTCATCATGTTTCAGCTCACCGTTAGGTTTTGTAACACAATAATGTAAGTACACGCCCGCTTCGGGAATGATTAGTTTTCTAGAGAAGAAGCAGGGGGGAGGGGGGTGGCAGGGGTTTACTTTGATGTATGTATTACATTTTATGTATCTGTCTTTTAGCTGTATGTCTTCCTTTTCCTTTGTTGTTATAAAACGAAAATAAAGAATTAAAAAAAAAAAAAAATGTAACTGTTCTACTATGTGGACAAAAGAGTGGCCAACCACCCAGCAGACACCAGGCCTGACACCCACATCTGCAAAAGAAATAAACAGTTAAAATCCGGCCCCCACCACCCAGCTCCTACAGCCGCACATAGCCCTTAAAAGCCTGAGAGCGCCACCTACCTATGCCCTGAATCACCTGCCCCGGCAACCCAGCCGCCGCCGCGCTAGTGGCAGCCCCAATCCGAAAAGAGTGCGGCGCAAACCGCACGGGGTCTTCCCCCACCGCACGCAAAGCCAGGCGCAGTACCGCCGATACCTGAAACCGGGTCAACACCCGTGCGTCCGAATGCATGAAAAAACTAGCCGCTGCCCCCGGACGCACCGACAAATATTGCCGCACCGTCCGAACTGGGCAAGCCCGCGGGTCCCCCGCCTCGCCCAGCCACACCCACACACCTTTCCCCAGCGGATCCGTCTTGGATTTCGCCAGCAGAATACGCAACCGCCGCCCATCCACCCAAACATGCCTCGCGGGCAGCCCCCCAACCCCCCCCCGCCCCGAGCCCGCGACCAACTCGCCGATGCAAAAAGCCCCAAAAAAGGCAACGCAAAAAACCGCCCGGAACAACGTAGCCTCGTACTCAGAGGCGGTCACCTGCGTTAAGGCCTCGCAGACCCGCACCAGGAGCCCATGCGTAATGGGCAAGCGCGTGTCCCAAGGAGTAGGCTGCATGCGTTCCCAACCGAGCAAGAGCCGCCGCGGCAAAAAAAACCCCGCCGGCGAACCCCAACCCACCGCGCTTGCAAAAAAGTTGAATCCAGCCAAGTGCCCACGCACCGCAGACCGAGAAAAACCGGCGCCCTTGGCCTCCACGACATATAGACCAATCAGGCCCTCCGGAACCCTGCCCCTCTGCCACCCGCGACCCACTAAAAAGGCGACCACCCGGTCACAACCCCGCTGATACGCAGCCCACGTCCCCGCAGACACCGAGTTCTTCAGCAGCTCTAGCATCTCTCGAGGCCAATGCTCCACAATCTCTCGGGGACCACCGATCCGTCCTCGTCCGCTTCGGGGGCAAGAGCCTGGAACCGTTCCCACTGAAAACGAGAAAGAGCATCATCAATCTCATTAGTGCACCCCGGTATATGCCGCGCCCGCACCGAAACATTCAAACGCAAGCACGCCAAGATGACGTCCCGCATCAAGCCCGCCACCCGCAAGCACTTGGGGGAGTAGCGATTAACCACACTGACCACCGCCTCATTATCGCACCACCAAAGCACCCGTCGGTTCCGCAGCCGCTCCGGCCATAGCTCCAAAACCACCCAAATCGGAAAAAGCTCCAAAAAGGTGATGTTCCTGGTCAATCTAGCAGCGTGCCAGGACTCCGGCCAGCGATCCACGCACCAAGCCCCACTGAAATAAACACCTAAGCCCGCCCCCCCCGCCGCATCGGTGTAAAACTGCAAGGCATCGCTGGACACCTCGGCCTCCAGCAGAACAGAAGTCCCGTTGAAGTCCTCCAGGAAACGACTCCACACTAACAAATCCGCCTTCATTGCCCCCGTGACCCTAATCCGGTGGTGCGGTTTCCGCACCCCAGCCGTGGCCCGCGACAGCCGGCGCGAAAACACCCTCCCCATGGGAATCGCCCTACACGCAAAGTTCAAGGGCCCCAGCAGTGCCTGCAACTCCTTCAAGGAAATCTTGTGGGACGACAACACATTAGCTACCAAAATCCGCAAACGCGAAACCTTATCCGGCGGCAAACGCGCCACCATCTCCACCGAATCCAACTCCACCCCTAAAAAGGTCAAACGCGTCATAGGACCCTCTGTCTTAGCCTCCGCCAGCGGAACACCGAACTCCCACTCCATCCGCACAAACGCAGATAGCAAATCCTGGCAAACCCCCGACTGCGCCGCTCCCACAAAGAAAAAATCGTCCAGGTAATGCACCACACCCAACAAACCCGACACCTGAACAAGCACCCACTGCAGGAAGGTACTGAACATCTCAAAATACGCACACGAGACCGAACAGCCCATCGGCATGCACCTGTCAAAATAATACCCCCCTTGAAAACAAAACCCCAATAAATGGAACGCCGAAGGATGGACCGGGAGCAATCGAAACGCCGACTCTATGTCAACCTTCGCCATGAGAGCCGAATGACCCAGCCCCCCGGACCAGCAGCGCCGCCTTATCAAAGGACGCATACCGTACCTGTACAAAACTCCAGAGGAATGCTATCATTAACCGAAGCACCCAAGGGACAGGACAAATTATGAATTAACCGGAACTTCCCCGGTTCCTTCTTGGGAACTATACCCAGCGGAGAAATCACCATGTCAGGAAAAGGGGGCTCCGCAAAGGGACCCGCCACCCTCCCCAACCGCAATTCCCCCAACAACTTGTCCCGTACGATATCGGCCCAGCGACGAACTGCAGGCGAGTTCCGTGCCCTTGGCGCCGAAACAACACCCCGCACCGGTATGACAAAACCGAACCTAAAACCAAAAGACAGAATGGCCGCCTCCCGCCTCCGAGGATATCGACGCAACCACCCCACCAAGGCCTCCCACCGGACCGGGGACGGCGCCTGCCCACACCACTCATTGCCCTTTTGGAACGGGATCGACAGTGCCGGCAGCGCCCTGCTTGAGGCACTTGGTGGTGGAATGGGGACCTCCGCACAAGGAGCAGGAGTGCCGAAACTTTCAGTCTGGAAAGGGGCAAGTGGCCCGATTAAACCGCCAGCACACATCGCTGCTCCCTGCCGCGCCCGCCTTGGCAGCACCCCACTCGCCCCTGCACGAAAGGAACGCATGGGCCCCCCGCCACACTGCCACTACTCTTCCCTCCGCCCCCCCCACTGGCCCCTGACCGAGCTGACATTTGTGTCAGCCACAAATTAATGTCCTGCATACCCCACGAATGCGACCGGCACTCCTCCATCTTATCCCTGAACTTTTCATCATAGTTCAGCCAAGCCCACCCGTCATGCGACTGCAACGCCTCCAGGATGGAATCGGCGTAGGCTAACAACATACCATAGTGCCCCGGTTCGTGATGACCCCACACGCTAGCCAACCTCAAAAAGGAACGCGTCCAATTGACCACATTGCGCGCCACCCGCTTGACCCTACCGGCCTTTTCATCCTCCTTCCTCTTCTTGCAGCTCTCACCCGAGCGCTTCCGCCCTTCGAGCAGGCGGAAGATATTGATATATCGCCGCTTCCTAATCTTGCGCCGCAGCTTACGCGGCACCCCTTCCCACAATTCAGGAAAAACCACCACCGAAGCCGCCCCCCCACCCGTACCCAGGGCCGAACCTCCCCCTGATTCCCCATCCCGCCGACTCGGGTCCGTACCCAACCCCACTGATGAACTAGTGGAAGAGGAAGACGAGGACAAGTCCGAGCTACGACGCCGCCGACACGACCGCCGGCGCTTCTTACGCGAACCCCCGCTCGCCTGCCCTACCGGCGACCGAACCCCCCCAACCCCTAGTAACTCACCAGGATCGCTGCTAGCCTCCGCCGACGCCACGTCCGTCCCAGATGCCACCGCACTACTCCCGCCACCAGAATTCACCACCTCCGCAGGACGATTCCGCGCTGGCTCCTCCGCTCCATGTTGCGCTACCGCTCCCGCCGGCGGACTCAACCAAGTCTCACCTCCTGCAGCATTCGACGTCCAGGCTGGCTGCGCCATCACACGCCCCTGCGGAGAAAGAAAGGGAAACACAGGGGGGGAGCTGCCAGAGACCAAGGAGCAGACCAAGGACCACCCCAATCCGCCCGAGACGTGCCCTGTCCTCCGCTTAGCCACTGGTCCCAAGGGGAGGACCCCCCCCGATGCACCCGAGCCACTGGCCCCCGGGATCCACCCAGCAGGAACGCCGTAGCCCATGCCCCATCCTGCCGCAAGCCTCCCCCCCTGCCCTTGCCCCCCAAAATGCCCCCAGAAGCACCCCCACCCCCCCGACATACCTGCAGCATGTCCCCCAACCGCATTAGCCCCCCCTTCCTCCCCATGGCACCCCCAAGCCCACCCAGCCCCCCCAGGGATTCCAAGGGGGGCTGCACACTATCGCCCCCCTGCCACCACCCCCCGGCTGTTGAATCCCTTTCGCCCCCTTTCTCCCCCTCACAACACCCCCCCGAGCCCTGAGCCCTCGAGAACCCGCCGGGCCGGGGCGCCCGGCCTCCCCCTGAGACCGTGACCCGCCCCTCCCCCTCCCCCTCCCCCAGGCCCCCGTAGCTCCGACCGGGGCCAAGCCCCTAGCTCTTGCCCTACCTCGTGGCCCAGGCATCCCCCCAGTAGCAGGACCTGCACAAGAAGGAGAATAAAGAAATATATGTAGCAGTCCCCCCACCTGACCCAGCGCCTCCACAAAACCCCAGCCAGAGGGTAAACAGGGGCAGACACCCAGCCCACCCGCAGCCGACAGACAACCCCCCGGAGAGACGCTGCAGCAGCGCTGACCCCACACTTGCCCGGCAATGACGCCGCAGAAGTCAGCCGTCCCATGCGGTCACCGCAGCCACGCTCTCCCGACTCCCGACAGAGCCCCCGAAGCACGCCGGCACCTGAACGCAGCCTCCGCACGCACTGAGCACTTGGAGGCTGCTGCCGCTATCTCCCCCACCCACCACCCAAGAATCGCCTCCCTGATTGGCTCCCAGACGGCCGCGACCGCCGGGAGCCAATCAGTTTAAACGACGCACCCGCGCGCCCAGCTCGGCCGCGCGCAGGGTCCCCGCGCCGGGCCGCGCGCCCGGTTAAAATCGGCCGCCGGGACCCTGCCCGCGGCCTCGTGATTATGGAGAACAATATTAGATTTACCATCTAAATACTATTGTCCTTGGTGACTTGAACCTTGAGATTGACTATAGACACTGATTTAAACATAATGGATATGACGTTTAAATCAGATGTCATAACTATAACATGCTAACGCAAGGAGGTGAAATCCATGATTAAGTGAGCCGTGACTGGCCAGACCTGGTGTATCTTTTAAACTGTTCCCTGAAGCAGAAAGCTGTTATATACCTTTTCAAACATACTATATTGGGGTAGGTTTTGTTAATGAATTTTTTGATACTAAGCTGAAATGCTATAAAAAGTAGAACAACTATTAAAAATGGACCAATGAGGGGGGCGGAGCCTGATGTCCAGCGGGTTAGACGCTTCGCGCTGAAGCTCCCGAGAGGCCTACTCAGAATCCTGACTTAATACCTACATAAACTTAATATTTTGCTCCGAACTTACCGGGGTACCTCGGGGGGGATGGCGGCCCACAAACCAGCGCGCTTAGACTTCGGGTCTCCCTCTTCTTCACACGGAAAACGCTCCAAAACAGAGTTGTCTTCCCCACAAAAGATAGCTCCACTTCGGGAAAACCCCGAAATGCAACAGGAGATTTTGGAGGAAATACGCGGAGTGAAGGAACTGGTACAGTCCAACGGAGAAGCGCTCCGAGCCATGCGAGAAGATTTCGGTATGCTTCAGGACCGGCTTGACGGTCTTTCACTACGGCAGGACAACATGGCGGGGGTCCTCGACTCGCACGCGGTGCGCTTGGGGAAACTGGACAAGGCTGAGCGTCAGCTACAGAATCTTCAAAAAGAGTTAGAGGATAGCAATAATCGAGCCCGTCGCAACAATGTAAGGCTCATTGGAGTACCGGAGGGGGCGGAAGCAGGAGATATAAGAGAATTCCTGGTCAAAACTCTTCCCTCCTTGCTGAAGATCACTTTTCACAGAGATCTGGAAATTGACCGAGCACATCGTGTTCCTACCAACATGGCGCTCAATCGGACGACCCCCCGGCCTATCATCTTTCGATTACTGAGATATCAGCAAGTTGAACAAATTCTAAATGCTGCCCGGGCGAATCATCATCTGGAGTTTGAAAGTCATAAAGTCTCCTTCTTCCCTGACTTGGCAAAGCCCACAGTTGACCGTCGGAAGAGACTCCTTGCTTTTCGCCCTAGACTTCAACAGCTACAGGCTCGCTTTGGCCTATTGTATCCAGCGAAGCTCAGAGTGACTCTCCATAACCAAACTAGAACCTTCGAAGATCCTGATCTACTAGCAACATTTTTAGATTCCAAAGAAGCAGACCAGATGCGCTAATCCAACAACTTGGATCTGTAATCCGCCGGCTCTGCCCGCCATTTTGAATGGCCCGACGCGGTGATCACAGCCTGGAACAGAGACTGCCTGGACTTTTCTTTCTTTCTATATATAACTTTCTTGGTCTCCTTTCCCTCCATGATGTGCACCTCGGTTGGATTCGGAACACGCACAGCTATACAGGTTATATGTTTCAATTTAGGCCTTCTCTGGGGTTTCTCCCCGCAGACATATGGTCGCCAGTAATTTCTGGGGTTCTGCTTCTTCTCTAATGCACTTCGGTGCTTATTTTTTATATGGGGCGCTTCATTGTTTTTCATTAGCTTATTTTCTATCATGTCATGTGTACAGCCATATACAGTTAATATGAGGGACATTGTGAAATTATGTGCGTTATCATGTTCTTTCTCAGAATTTTTAACCCTTCTGAATGGCCTTATGTAAGATCTTATCACTGAACGTAAAAGGCATCAATAGTCCAATCAAAAGAAAGAAAATTCTTAGCTATCTTAATCATGAGCATGCTGATTTAGTGTTTCTTCAGGAAACGCATTTAAACTCCGTTGAAACACTGAAACTTAATGCTAAGCCTTACATGGTGGCTGCCTACTCTCCCGCCGTTTCCAAACGGTGTGGGGTAGCCATCTTGGTTAAGAAGTCTTTGCAAGCTACTGTAATGGATACTAGCTCTGATAAGGAGGGTAGATGGGCCCGTGCACACCTTAAGGTTGGAGATAGTGAATTCACGTGTATTTGTATTTATGCTCCGAATGTGGATAACCCTGCTTACTATGCAAGTATTGCGCAGTTGGCACAAGCCTCTGCCAATACTCCATTAATACTTGGCGGCGATTTCAACCAAGTACTTGATCCTTTGATAGATAGACTGCCGCCTAGAACGAGTGGTCCACCCAAGAGTCTTGATACCCTTACAGCTCTGATGAAAGATCTTGCGTTAGTAGATATATGGAGGCTGCTTCACCCCTCCGACTTAGAGTTCACCTTTTTCTCAGCCCCCCATCACTCACAATCTAGAATAGATTTTTTTCTTATCTCCAAAGCACTGATATCCCAAGTGGACACGGCTAGGATTCATCCTCTCCATATCTCAGATCATGCTGCCATATCTTTCTCATTACATGTCACTACGCAAGGTGAACATCCACGTGCTTGGTTTTTTGATAGATCCCTACTAGACCACAAAGATTTTCAGGTTGACATAAAGGCCGCTATCCAAGACTACTTTCATTTTAATTCACCCCATGACACTGCGAGCTGGGCTTGGTGGGAGGGTTTCAAGGCGTCTATCCGTGCAACTATAACTAGCTATCAAATTCGACAGGGGAAACAAAGAAAGCAACATTTACTGATTCTAGAACAACAGATACAAGCTGGAGAGCCTCTCCTCACGTCCCGTACTGACCCATGTATTTTACTTCGCTTACAACGCCTTCGTTTTCAATACAATCAGCTTTTATATACCGCTGCTGCTAAAAATATTGAATCACAACAAGGGATGTACTATCGGGAAAATAACCGTGCTGGCAAATTGTTAGCCAATGCTCTGAAAGGTCAAAAAGAAGCCAAGCGCGTTACCGCTCTCCGCAATCCGTCGGGGGGGAGCTTGGTCACTAAAGATACAGAAATATTAGAACTCTTTCGTGATTTTTATACTCGGCTTTATCAATCTGAATGTGACTTCGAGCCAGAAGCATTTGAACGACTACTATCAGGGGTACAACGGCCGACCCTATCTGATGAAGATAGAGAGGCCATGGACAAACCATTCACTTTATCAGAAATTCAATCTGCCCTCAAGAGATGTGCCACAGGTCGAGCCGCAGGCCCGGACGGTCTCCCAGTTGAATTCTACAAAACTTTTAACGCTGACTTAGCCCCGTTTTTGAAACTTTATTTTTCTGCTCTGGCCGAGGAGGGATCTCCTTCTGGATCCTTCTCAATGGCAAATGTAGTCGTTTTTGAGAAAGAGGGGAGAGATCCGCAACTAACAGCTAATTATCGTCCAATTTCCCTACTAAACGCAGACTATAAAATATTTGCCACCATTCTCTCCACCCGGCTCTCCGACAAGATGTCTACTTTAATACACCCAGATCAATGCGGTTTCATTCCCGGTAGATCAACTGCTGATAATGCTAGGACTCTATGTCATGTACTGACTGCCGCAGTTAATCTTGATCGACCATTGGTTGGCCTCTCACTTGATGCTGAGAAGGCCTTCGACCGCTTAGAATGGCCCTTCTTGTTTGCAACTCTCCGCTGGTACGGATTCGGAGAAGGCTTTCTCCGTTGTCTCCGAATCATGTATGCACAGCCTACAGCTAGTATCTGTGCTAATGCTTTAAAGTCTCAGCCATTTCCCCTGCAACGCGGTACTCGCCAGGGATGCCCACTGTCTCCACTTCTTTTCGATCTCACACTCGAACCCTTAGCTTTACTAATCCGGCAATCCAAGGATATTCATGGAGTCCCCTTCTCTCATAGGGAAATCAAAATTTCAGCATATGCTGATGATCTTATGCTCTTTGTCTCCCTAGACTCAGTGCCGGCTGTCCTAGAGCAAATTGGTAAATATTCACAACTCTCGGGCTATAAGATAAATTGGACCAAATCGGTGGCCTTTCCACTAAATCCTCTGATCCATCAGGCAGATATGCAATCCTTTCCCTTTTTATGGCAACCTCGTATGGTCAAATACCTTGGGGTGCACTACTGCTCTCCTTTGGAAGACACCATCACCTTTAATGCCAAAGACTTAACCTCTAAGGTCCGGGCGCTTACTCAACGCTGGACTCCTTTAACACTTACTTGGTGGGGCCGCCTAGAAACCATTAAAATGATGATTGTTCCCAAAGTGAACTACATTTTAGAAATGCTGCCATGTCTCCTACCTCGACGTACATATAAAGATTTAGAGGGTCTTCTGACTAGATACTTATGGCAAAACAAGACACCTAGGATAGCGAAACATAAGTTACAAGCAGATAAAGAAAATGGTGGTGTCAGATTCCCTGATTTCTTCAAATACCACCATTCTTTTCTTCTCAAACAAGGCGCTCGTTGGCTGGAAGACCTCACACCGAGTAGACCAGTGTGGCTAGATATAGAGGAGGACCTTTGCAAACCAATTCCTCTTCCTTATCTCCCTGGTATGACTCTCCCATCAGACTCCCACTATCCACCAATGCTCTTAGACACTTTAGGTGCCTTTAATACCCTTGAGCAATCTCTAGACCCCCGACTTTGTCCGCTGGATAGACTCCCGCTTTGGCACAATGCTCGATTTCAAATACAAAATAAACCGATGGCGTGGAGCCCCTGGTACACTAGGGGCATTTGGATCCCTAACCAGCTGTTCTATGATGGTCGCTGGAAAACTTTTAGCGAATTACAAATTGAATTTGGTCTCCCGGCGAAACACTACTTTCAGTTGGTGCAACTTCAGCATTGTCTTCGGAGTGCTAAGGTGCTCCCGCCATCGGAAACCCATACCCAAGGATTGTCAGAGATAATCCGATCTATCGGGAGCTTATCGGGTGTGGCATCTAACTTTTACAAAACTTTATGTAATGCTGTAAATAGAGGCACTCCTACAGCACAGAAATCCTGGGAGCGGGAAATGCATGTAACTTTGACCCCGGAGCAATGGAGCCTAGTCTGGAGCAAGGTGACACGGGTCTCTCGATCTGCCTCACTCACTCAGACACTTTTCTTTCTAGCCCACCGATGTTTCTATACTCCTGACAGGTTAGCCAAATGGAACGCCACCCAGAGCAATAGATGCTGGACATGCCATGTGGCCATAGGTTCACTACCTCATGTTATGTATGAATGCCCCGCATTACAGTATTACTGGAGTCGGATCTGGGGTCGTATTCAATCTATTTTGCACTTTCAGGAGCCCCTCTCTTGGAAGATAGTGGGACTCCGCTCAGCTGCGGGGATCCCCTCTCTTCCCAAATCGGCTTACTTCCTTTTAGACTTTATGCTGGGCATAGCTATTTCCCTAATTACGAAATACTGGAAAAATAGCTCCCATCTGAGCCCCAATGAATGGTGGAATCATGTCTGTCTCTACAGTAAATATGAGCAAATACCTCGTATGTTAGCTTCTTCCGCCCAGACTCCCCGCCACTTGTCTAAATGGAAGATGCTCAACGACTATGTTCAAACTGCTCAATGCTCTCATCTGACTGTTTAAATCTGTGTAAATCTCTGTCACATGATCATTCTGTATTGCAGATACTATTTCTGTTTGTTTTGATGTACAATTACTGTTGTTTGTAAGCGCTTATATGATGATACTTATCAGCTTAGAGAAGAAGCATAGGGGTGGGGGGTAATTGGGGTTGTTTTTTCCTTATTGTATGCCTGTATTTGTTTCCTTTGGTGTGTTGTTTCTTTTTGCTTGTTGTAAAATGAAAATAAAAGTTTAAAAAAAAAAATGGACCAATGATGAAATCTGAGCATAATTATCCTGACAGATTCAGAATACAATATGCTCTATTTTGATGGACCTCAAAAAATGTTTTGCTCAAAGTTCATAATTATAGTCTGGAGCTCCCATTATAGTGTTTGATATTTGGAATGTCCCTTAAGATTGAACTTTTGATTGCTTATTTGAAAATCTTTTTAGGACACAGATTGATTATTTGCATGTTAATTCATAGGTATACCTACATACAAGCGATTTGCAAAGACTTTACATTTTTAAATACCCAAACCAATAGAAAGTGCACTCACAGATTCAGATCCCTACTGCATACATACAGATGTGGGCAACATTATTGACACCCTTGCATTTTATGTATGTTGTGTACAATATATTGAGAAATAATTAGAAATATTCCAACTGTATGTTGTCATAATATTTTAATAGTATGTTCAAAGGTATACAACAAAAAAAGAGATGTCTGTGTAACAGACATAGTAGTTTCTGAGAAAAAACAAATATGACCTGGATAGGAATAATGGCACCCTTCACTAATATTTGGTTGCGCAACCCTTGGTAGTAATGACAGCCTCTAAATGTTTCTTGTAGCTATCTATAAGTTTTGTACATCTGTCTGCTGGTAGTTTTTCACACTTATCAATTGCAATTTGTTCCAGCTCATGAATGTTTCCAGGATTCATTTTACCAATTGCAGATTTCAGCTCTTTCTAAAGGTTCTCGATTGGACTAAGATCAGGACTCGCTGCTGGCCAGTTTAAAACAGTCCATTTGTTCCTTTATAACTATTCTTTTGTACTTTGTGGTCTAGTGGTTAGGACAAGGTACTTCAGGCTGGAGGGCCGGGGGTTCAAGTCCCATCTGGGGACAGCAATCTCAGGCCGGAGGGACTGGGATTTCTAGTCCTATAGGCACTCCTTGTGGTCTTGGGCAAGCCACTTAACCCTCCATTGCCCATGTTTCCCTGTAAGTATTAACATATGTGTGTCATATCCCCTTGTGTTAAATGTATCCCCCAATTGACTGCTTTGACCCGGTGAAAAGCGGAATATAAATACAGCTAAATAAATAAAATAAATATAAATACTTTAGGATGTATGTTTTGGGTTATTGTCCTGCTGGAGAACCCATGACCATAGACCCAGACCTAGCTTTCTGACACTAGGTAGCACATTTCACTACAAAATACCTTTATCTCTATCTTAATATTTATTGAGACATTTGACATACCGCCCAACACTGAGGCATCTGAGCGGTTTACAATATAAAACATATGTGCTATGAAAAGAAACAGAAAAGAAAAACGAAACACCAATAATAAGATAGGAAAGGAAAGGAGAAAGCTTAGGAGAGAGTTCTGATTGATGGAGGGGAGGGGACAACTGAGGGCAAGGGTCTAGGTAGGAGTGGGTGGGAGGTCGAAGGTGAGAGAGAAAAGGTGGGTTTTCAGCATTGCCTTAAAACAGGAAAACGAAAGCTCAAGATGGAGGTCAGATAGGAGAGAATTCCACAAGAGGGGACCAAGGAAGAAGAAAGCAGCTGCATGGGTGGATTCTAGGTGAGCATGCGAGGGGGATGGGAGGAAAAGATGGTTGGAATGAATCTGATGGAGGGAATGATGAGAAGTATGGAGGTAGATTAAGTCAGATATTGCGGCGTGTTGGTGTGAATGGCATGATGAACCAAGGTTAGGATCTTGTATTGTATGCAGAATTTTATGGGCAACCAGTACAGATGAATAAGCAGAGGGATAATGTGATCCAAACGGGAGGCTCGAGTGAGTGTGTGAGCAGCGGTGATCTGACTTCATGATTCCTTTAATACATTTCAAGCCTCCAGTTCCTGAGGCAAAAAAGCAGCCTCACAACATTATCGAACCTCCACCATATTTAACTGTAGGAAGGGTGTTTTTTTTTTCCTTATAAGCTTCATTTCTTTGCCTGTGAATATATTGCTGTTCTGCATTGCCAGAGTGCTCAAGTTTGGTTTCATCTATCCACAGAAAATTTTCCCAGAAGGATTGTGGTTTCTCAAGGTGGGTTTGGGCAAAGATCAGGCATGCACCTTTATGTCTGTCTTTGAGCAGTGGTGTCCTCATTGTTCTTTGCCCATGAAGTCCTTCTTTGTTTAGTGTGCAGGTTATGGTGCAGGTTGAAACTACCACTCCAGATTGCTCCAGGTTACTCTTAAGCTCTTTGAATGTTATATGTGGTGTTTTTCCAACAGTTTGCACTAACCTTCAAATTGTTCTTTGATTAATTCTCCTCTTCCCACCACAACCTGGGAGGTTCTTGACAGTTCCATGAACAGAAAACTTCTTAATAACATTGAAAACTGTAGACACAGAATTCCCAAGGTCTTTGAAGTTTGATGCTTCAATGGCTATTCTGATGGTCTCAGGCAGCTCTCTTTTCTTCAGCATTGTGAAAATGGAACAGGGAGGGAATGTGGCCATTTTAAACATTAGAGCCATCATTCATTGGTTGATTCAAGTCATGTGAGCACTGACAATTGATCAAAGGTGTGTCTAATATTGCTGCAATGGGAATGTGGTTCTTCTGTTTTGATTTGATTAGAATTGTTCTGGCAATGTCCCAGTTTTTATACTATATCCTATTTCCTTTTTTTAATTGGTTTTGTGTATTCGATTCTTTTATACATCAAATATGTGTGAATATATAGAACAAACCCATTTCACTGGCCACTTTTGTTTTTTTAGGAGATATTGAGCATTAAGGGGTTGAACTGCAAGGGTGTCAATAATGTTGACCACAACTCTAAGTTCATCTTAAAGAAACCCATCCAGAACTTTTCTATTACCTTCCACTGCCCAAGAAACATGTTTTAAAAATTCTACTAATGGAAAGCCTATGCAGCCTTTGCCTCCTCTGTGTCTGAAATATGTTTTTCAGATTCTTCCAAATACCTTATGAAGTGCTTCCAGACCAAATAATTCCTTGTATAACAGCAGATATTAGTAAAAGCCAATATGTGGCTATTTGTCTAATGAAGAGCCATCTCTCTGAGGATAAATTGAGCCCATAATCTATTTTTTTGAAAAGAATATGCAATGGTTATACCACACAGTAAAAACTGAGGCATTTTTGAGGTATGCCCATATAATCAAAGGCCCATTCAATTAAAGTTTTGCCCCATAGAGATCTAACATGTCACCTGCTTTTTTATTGTTGTTTTGGCTTCTTGATCTTGAATATTTTTTTAATGTCTTTTAAGACTCCAGTGTACTGACCCAGGCTGCCTGTTCAAACTGTAATATAACAAAGAAGGAATACTGATTTCCCAACAGATTCAGCCGATTAGTAGTTATTATCTATACAACTAATCCACTTTTCTGTTCTCTTCTAATCAATTTACCTGTAATTGACTTCTATCCAATGTTCCTTCACCTCCCTCCCCTTTGGAAACCATCATGGAATCCAAGCACCAAGAATGTTCTGCCATTCACCATGAGGAATGTGTAAAGGTTGTCAAATTATTACATTATGAAGTACACTAGATTTTTATTTGGATAAAGTATGTTTATTAAAACCAAATTATTATCATAAATGTATTTTCATATTTGATGTATACATTTGTGCATTACATGAAATGCTAGGTATTGATATGATTATTTACTTAAGAATAATACTGAAGAATGTGTAGTCCTTCTTTACTGAAAAATATCATGTTTTTGCTGTTTGAAATTCTTGTGTTCATTGTCCAATGTCCCTGACGTCTAAATTGTTTTCTTGCCCTTCAGTTAATTAGGAAAATTAGAAGTTTGTGATGCTTCCTTTTCAGCATTGTAGTCTGCATATTAATAATATGACTATAAAGCTCAAAACTGGTTCCACAAATTAACTTCTCAGAATACAAAATATTTATGTTAAATTAGCAAAGTCTTTGGTTGAAAAAAAAACTGATGAGTGAAAATGAAAGTTAACTCAGTGCAAGATATTTTTTGTTATATGTGTCTTCTGCTTTCTGCCACAGTGTACTTCTTGTTAGTAGTTTCACAGGCCTTGAGTGCTGTCTTCAGCCCTTTCATACCCATAATTAATGTCTGTCTCTCATTATTTTTCATAGTAGTGTCAGTGAGGCCTCCCATCTCCTTGCTCCTTCTAAGCAGGAGGAATAGGCATGATACCTGGAACAGGATTGCCAACTGACCGGTTTTAAGCCGGCCCGGTTGGCTTTTCATATTGGAAGCCAGCGGCTGGAAGAATGGCAAAACTGGTCAATGAAGGGCTGTTTTTCTGCCGACCGCCGATTGCTCCTGTCTTCCCATGGGAATCCCAAGCCCCACATGCAGAAGTTCAGAAACAGCTGCAATTGTGATCGGGAGAGCCGATGACTGCTTGCATGGATCCCAAGCCCTGCGGGCAGAAGTACAGAAGTAGCCGCTATCGCGGCCAGGAGAAGTGGTGACTACATACTCTGACAAAAAAAAAATAAGATGTACTGCCCCTTTAATTTATTCAGCCTTCTGTGTAGCAAACTTGGTAACCTTTTTTTTGGCAGGCTGTGCAATCACCACCTCTCCCAGCTGTCTCAGAACTTTTAGGAATGGAGGGCAGGGGGGATTGCAAGGGGGGAATGGAGTGGAACTGGTAAATGTAGATCGATTGTTTATGCCATCAAAAAGTATAAAGACTAGGGGACATGCAATGAAGCTACAGTGTAACCCATTTAAGACTAATATAAGAAAATATTTTTTCACTCAATATGTAATCAAAGTCTGGAATTTTTTACCAGAGGATGTAGTAAAAGCTATTAATGTAGCTGAGTTTAAAAAGTTAGGACAAGTTCCAGGAGGAAAGGTCCATAAACCATTATTAAAGATGACCCAGGAAATCCACTGCTTTCCCAATACAAGCACTGTGGAACCTGTGTGTCTTTTTGAGAATCTGCTAGGTACTTGTGACCTGGATTGGCCACTGTTGTAAACAGGATACTAGTACTTATGGTCCTTGGTCTGATCCAATATGGCATATCTTATGTTCTTATGTTCTTTTGTTCTTAATACATCTAGTCTGGGCTTCCAAGATAGTATTTTTAAACAACACCCATGCTTGATGTAAATCTTTAATCTTTACAAATGCTTCTCTTAGTTTTTTCTTAACTATTTTCCTCATGTTATCATAGTCTCTCTTTTGAAAGTTTAAAGCTAGTACTATGGATTTTCCTGTCCTTCTTCTTCCATTTATTAAATCAAACACAATCATGCTATGATCACTATTGCCAAGTGGCCCCAACATCCTTATCTCTTGCAGAAGATCCTGTGTTCCATTAAGGACTACGTCTAGAATAGCTTCCCCTCTTGTTGGTTAGTGAACTAGCTGCTCCAAGAAGCAATCATTATTTCATCTAGAAACTTTATCTCTCTAGTATGTCCTGCTGTGACATTGACCCTGTCGATACCGGGGTAATTTAAATCACCCATTATTATTGTGTTGTAACTTTTGTTAGCTTCCCTGATTTCTCTTAGCATTTCATTATCCATCTGTTCATTCTGGCCAGGCAATCGGTATTACACCCTCACTGCCATCATCTTCCCCTTTTTACAAGGGATTTCTATTGTGGTACCTAAAGCATTCCTGAGCAGAGGGAATGGCAGAATAGCAAGCACTGCACCTTTAAAACTCCGAGCAAGGCAGGTTTCCATGGCAGCAGTAAGCTTTCAGACAGAATGCAGCTCAGCCATAGTCATGACCTAAGAGCTGAGAGCAGCTCTAACGAGGTGCACCTGAGTAACCAGAAGGGCGTGCCTCCACAAGGAAGCCGTTTTAAACCAGCTTCAGAGCTAGTCTTGCAGAACAGCCGACAAGAGAACAGCCGACAGCAGAACAGCTGGAAGGAGAACAGCCGACAGAACTGCACTGAGCAGCAGAGAGAGAAACTGGACAGACAAGAAGGCAGAGAGAAGCCTCTGCCATTGTATAAGCCACTTCAGCAAAGAAGGCACACAGGAAGTCAGCAGACAGGAAAGTCTTGGAACCCAGCTCCAGGCAAGGGAGATTCTGGTGGGTCCTTTCCTTGTTACCTTAAAGCTAAGCCAAAGCCGTTGTGGGAGCTTCCTGAAGACAGGGTCAAGCCATTTGCCTGTAGAAAGGAAGAAAGCTCCAAGCACAGACAGGGCAGTGCCAGCAGAGAAGGTACGTCAGAATTACTTCCTAGCCAAGGTCTTGTTAAGGACATTGTGAAACAATTGAAAGCAAGTGCTAACAAGTGCCTTGATAGCACGGCTGTAAAAGCTCCTAGCAGAAGCACTTTTGATAAATGGTTTAATGCTGATGTAAGAACCATAAAGAAGAGCTTACGTGATAACCAATCTCCTGAACCAGAAGAGGTCACGGCTATTGAGACAGGAAACTTGCTAGAGCAGCTGCAAGAAGTTATCCCAGGATTGCAGTGCAGAAGTTCTCCTAAGCAGAGCCGTGAGGATGAATGTGAGGATATGATTATTGACGTAGCTGATATTCCTGAGTCACATGATTCCTATGAGATGGACTGTTCTCTGTGTAATATAGATGAATTGGATTTACTTTGAACAAGCTTTGTCTGAGAAGAAGTACAAAGTTGTTTTGGTTTTGAGTTACTGTGAAGAAACAGTTTTCCACTTTATTTCTGCTTTTTATTTGCTCATATTTTCCTGTTAATTTGGAGAAGAATTCTATGCTTTGTCTTATGCCTAAGAACCCATGTGAAAGGGAAAACCCATAAAAATAAATTTATCTGTTCCAAAAGACCCTTGTGCCACAACACATTTTGTGAAAGAGTGTAACCTGAAACTACATGTCCCAGCAACCCTTGCTGCTAGCTAGTAATAAGGACACTTGGAAGCAAGATAGCGGTCACCCCTGCTATAAAGCCTCCGGCCTGTAGTAGGGGAGCGTGACACTATCCATAGAGTTTCTACAGGGTATTTTGTTTCATGCAAAACTTGAATCCTATGTGACTCAAGGTCCTCCCTAACATAGAGCGCAACCCCTCCACCAATTTGATCTACCCTATTATTGCGATATAGTTTTTAACCAGGTAGCACAGTGCCCCATTGATTGTTCTCTTTCCACCTTGTCTCTGAGATGCCAATTATATCTAACCTTTCAATTAGTGCTATATATTCTAGCTCTCCCATTTTATTTTTAAGACTTCTAGCATTGGCATATAGACATTTTAGAGGTTGTATGTTATTCATATTAATGTGGTTATCAGTTGATATGGGTAATTTGGAATCTTTAAGCTCTATACTTATCTTTATTGGAATCTCTCTTTCGGGACGCCCTAACTCCCTCTTTTGCCAGTATCCTTCAAGAATACATCCTTCTGAACCATGTGCTCTAGGGCGACTGTCGGCTTTCCCCTATTATAGTAGTAGTAGTAGTAGTAGGTGGTTTATGAGGCTGGAGGAAGTTTGGTACCTTCATTTTGAATGCAGAGATCACATTAAACTGCAGATTTTAAAGCAGGCAACTGAGGATCTCAGAAGGCATCTGACACCTGAGATATAATTTTTCAAAGGTAAAGTCCATTTTTTGCAGGAAAAGTAGAAACAGCACACAATAACATTCAGCCTAACAGACTCAATAATTAAACTAGCACAGAAGACCAGAAAATGTGATTCTTAAATATTTTCTGAAATGCTCTGGAGACAGTAGTGCAGGGAATGGGACTTTACATTTGTTATGAACTGGTCAACATTTAGGAAAAAGGGTAGCATATTTTGAAAGGAAGACCCCACCTTAACTAGTGCTTAAAAGGAGCTATAGCAGCTTTCAAACTAGATTGCAGGGCAATGTCAACAATCACTCAAGAGCACATGGTTAGAAGTGAAGTATCTTTAAAGATACTGGCAACCTGGAGGAGCTGGAATAGCCCAACAAAGAGTTGATGATAAAGGTATAATTTGGCAAGCTGCACCTAAATAAATGGCAAAGTTAAATGATTCAGGATACCCATATCAACCACTAGATAGGTTGTAAATACAATTAACCTCCCCAACCTCCAACATACTCTGACTTGACTGTGTTCAAGTGCTATAAGTTAATGCCATAAGTTAATAAGTGTAACCCCTACCCCCTTTTATGTGGTCCAGGCAATTGTCATAAAACTACTAGGCAGCCAAGGGAGCAGTAAACACAACAGTCTAGGAACTGTTGTCCAGTGTTTCTCTGAACTCCTTGAGTGTTACGTATCACGGTTCAGGATTCAGACTTTTGAGGAAGCTGGATAGCATGTAGCAGCAATTATTAAGAGTTACTACTACTAATATTACTACTGAACATTTGTATAGTGCTGCATAGACACATGTAAAAAAACAGTTCCTGCTCATCAGAGCTTACAGTCTATTCAAGACAGACAACACAATAGCAGTAGACATAGGATACACCTAGGGGGGATGGTTAGGACACACCAAGGAGATCAGGTAAGTCAAGATCCGAAAGTGGCAGCAAAGAGGTGAGTTTTCTGCCTGGATTTGAAAAGGGTCAGAGAAGGCACTTAATGTACAGAGTCAGGTAGTTTGTTCCAGGCATAAGGAACAGCAAGGTGAAAGGAGTGAAGTCTGGAGTTAGCAATAGAAGAGAAGGACACAGATAGAAGTGATTTGCCAGAAGAGTGGAGTTCCTAAGGAGGGGTGTATCAAGAGATAAGAGAGGAAAGGTAATGAGGAGCTGCAGAGTGAATGCACTTGTAAGTCAGCAGGAGAAGTTTGAACTAGATGTGGAAACAGATAGGGAGCCAATGAAATGACTTGAGAATAGGGGTAATATGAGCATTATGAGACTAGTGGATGATTAGCATACAGCAGAGTGTTGAACAGATTGAAGGGGAGAGAAATGATTCAGAGGACGACCAGCATGAAGTAGGTTTATTTTATTTATTTCTTTTTTATACTGTGTTCTTTAGAATCAGTGTGGTTTACATGTATACCAACAGGTACTTTTTATTCCCTTATCCCTGAAGGGCTCACAATCTAGGTGCACCTGAGGCAATGGAGGATTAGGTGGCTTGCCCAAGGCCACAAGGAGTGGCAATGAGACTAGAGACCCCAGTCCCTCTGGCCTGAGGTTGCTTGTCCCCATGTGGGAATTGAACCCCTGGCTCTACTGGCCTGAGGTAACCTGTCCCAACCACTGAGCCACTCCTCCCTCCTCACAATAGTCTAGATGGGTGGTGACTAAGGCGAGGATAGGTGTCTTAGTACTGTGGAATGGGCAAATTTCATTGATGCTGTAGAGAAAGAAATGGCAGGTTTTAGCTATCAGTTGGATGTGCGTGGAGAAGGAGAGAGAGGGGACAAAGACGACCCCAAAGTTGCAAGCTGAGGAGACAGAGAGGAGTAGAGAGTTATCCACAGAGACTGAGAAAGGAGGAAGGGGAGAGGAGGGTTTAGGTGGAAAAATAAGGTCAGTTTTGGCCATCTTTAATTTCAAGCATCAGTGAGACATCCAAGCAGCAATGTCAGACAGGCAGGCAGAGATCCTGGCCTGGATTGCTGAAGAGATTTCAGGTATAGAGAGAGAGATCTGGGATTGATCAGTGTAAAGATGGAACTGAAAGCCATGGAAAGAGATGAGCGCACCAAGGGACTGGGTATATAAAAAGAAAAGGAGTGGACTCAAGACAGATCCTTGGGAAACACCAACTGAGAGCAGGATAGCAGTAGAGGAGGATCCACCAGAGCAAACGCTGAAAGAGGGATGGGAGAGATAAGATGAGAACCAGCATAGCAAAGAGCCATTAAAACCAAGCGAGGACAGGGTATCAAGGAGAAGATTGTGGTCAACAGTGTCAAAAGCAGCAGAAAGGTCAAGAAGGATGAGGATTGAGTAGGAACAGGTCACTGGAGACTTTGGACAGAATCATTTTGGTAGAATGTAAAGGATGAATTCCAGATTGTAGAGGATCCAGAAGTGCTAGAGAGGAGAGAAAGTTGAGGCAACAGTGGTGAACCACATGTTCAAATAGTTTAGAAATGAAAGGGAGAAGGGAGATGGATTGATAGTGAGAAGGACAGGTATGGTCTAGTGAGTATTTCTTAAGGAAAAGAGTGACCTCAGCATAACTTTAAGGCTGCAGGGAAATTTGCAATAGAGAGTGATAGATTGAGAATATGAGAGAAGGAAGGGACTATAGTGGAGGAGATGGAGATAAGGAGATGAGTGGAAATAGGATCAGAAGAGCAGGTAGTGAGTTTGGATGAGGAAAGAAGGCGAGTGGTTTCCTCCTCAGAGATTATAGAAAAGGAAGAAAGGGTAGCAGAAGTAGGGGGGGGAAAGTTGGGAGTGAAGAGGGAGAAGAGGGGAAGTAGCTGACTTCATGGAGAGCTGGAGTCTGATCGTGTGGATTTTGTCATGGAACTAATCAGCCAGAGTCTGGGCAGAAAGGGAGGGAAGGATTGGTTATGGGTGTGTGCCCCTTTTGTGAGGTCTTTTCTGAGGTTTATGTGCACCTTTGTCTGCATACAAGGTAAATGAGGCCACAGTAAACCTGTTGCAGAGCAGGGTTTCTGACTCGTCAGGCCGGTTTAACTAACTCCAGGGACTGCACTGTCTCTGTGGCCACAGTGTGGTGCAACAGACACAGCCAGTGCCTGTAAGACCAGAGGGTCACAGGTTCAAATCCCAGCTGGGGCTCCTGCCAACCCAGTCCCCATAGTTTTACCCACCACTAAACAGTGATAGTAAAGACACTCCTTTAGTGCAGAGAACATACACAAGGCCTATATTTTACCACACCAAACACAGACACCAGAAACAGGCACATTACCTAAAGCAGAGTCCCGCAAATGCAGTCCTGGAGGGCCCCACACCATTCCGGTGTCATGCTGCCTCTAATAAAGATGCCTGTGCTGCATAGCTATGCACCACCCCCATGGTATGCAGATGTAGCTCATGCATATTTATGAGGGACAGCATGAAAACCCGAACAGTGTTTGGAACACCAGGACTGGAGTTGGGGAACTCTGCCGTAAAGCAGCAGCCAACAGGGCCACACACACACCAACAGGCCCCATTGGCCAATGCCAGCTGGAGAGGCAAGACATTGGGCCCTGCCTGTATCTGCCAATACTAGCAGTTGCATACCTTAGCAATGCCACCCTACACCTGGGTATATGGTACACAGCTATCAAACGTTTCCTCTGATAACTGGCAGATATCAATTCCTACGTTAAGCACATTTTGCTCATTGAGCTCCACCATAACAATCATTCTGATGTCTGCGGTGTGTGCTGCAGGTCTGGTCTCTGACAGTGTTCACCACCCTGGGGAGTGACCCCCCAACAGTCTTGTGTACCATATCCATGCCTGTACTATGCCCAGGACTGGTGTGGTGGGTATGGCTGCTGACCACCTCTATAGTAGCACAATGCTGGCATAGGTGTGGGGGTGGCTGTCTGTCTATCCAGTGTGTGGTGGCTGCAAACACCTTCAACAGCCCACACTGCCAGCACTGTTGCCAGTATTGGGCTGCCAATGTGCATAACGAGGAGCAAGGTACCATGGGTATAGGCCGGACAGGGTGGCCTGGCCAGGGTGCATCTGCACAGGGCATAGGGCAATGACAGGCACATTGTAGTGCCCGGCCACCACCTACACAGACAGGGTGACCTCAGTATATCCTGCTGAGAGATCACTCTCACCCTGACTGTGCAGTGACCACAGCATGGCTAGGCACTCCCATAGTGCTATCTACTATTTCTCTCATGTGATAAATATGGGTTTCCTTTTGGGGCCCAGTCACTGATGTATCTGCTTGCTGTGTATGTTGACATCCCAGTTCTGGGTGCAGGCATCTCCACTGGGCACTAGCAGATTGTTTGTAGCTGGTAGGTGTTGTGATGGAGTGGCTTGCAGGGTGCAGTGGCTGATGGCTTGCACCAGGGGAATATCAGATAGTGGTGGGGTGCAGTATACCATATCCAGGCCTAATGTCTGTCTGCTATTGTGTTATGGCTGTGTACAGAGCTGCATTGACTGCCCTCTGGGGTGTCTGTTCCCCAGCAGGATTAGGGTTCATGTTCCCCTCTACTACCACCGTTGCAGGGAGATAGACTGTGGATCTTTTGATAGGAGACCCTGTTTGCCACCCTCAGCCCTGGGGGAGGGGTGTGGTGGTGCATGGGGGCTACACCTGACTGAAACAGACAGAGATGTCCAAGGTACTCTTGCAGAAACTACCTATCTCACACAGTAACACTGCTTTGGACCTAGTGCTGGGCGCCTCACTGCACCCTCAGGGTGAGCACAGTACCCGCACAATGTGACGGTGTGTAGCTACTCTGTGCCAGTACAACACACGGTCGGTACCCCCTATCAGGCCGAGGTGCTGTGGGGGTGCACATGGTCAGTTCCCCCTACCAGGCCGAGGTGCTGTGGGGGTGCATTCCCCATGGTGTGTATCTGTGGACAGCTGATTTGCATGTGCTGTGCATCATGGGTGTGACTGGCCCAATCCAACCCTGTGAAACACCAGCACCTGCTCACAGGCTCTGCTAAACCATAGGCCATCACACGTACATCTGTTAGCATAATGCATAGGTGCAGGACACCCTACAAAGTCTGTAATATAAGATGCCCACACTGGTAAAAACACACGTACCCACGCACGTAAACAAACACGTACCCACGCACGTAAACAAACACGTACCCACGCACGTAGAAGCACACGTACCCACGCACGAATGTATGCGCGCAGCTACGCACGTACCAATGCACGCACCAACGTACGTGGCTAGGCACACTCCGAGGGTGTTTTTCTGACACCAATACTCAACGTAACGAAAAACATGCCTCCTCTTTCCTTCTGTAATGTACAGGATGATGCCTGAGACAGCCTTTTGCGTTAGGCACACTGGGGGCTCGAACCCATGCTGTCTGTAACAGCGGTCAGTACCGTAACCATTGTGCTACAGCTCTGTTTCAGTGCTTTGTGTCTGTACATCTTCTTACGATTAATGCGCAGTAACGCGGCACGGCGCCCAGTAACGCTCGTTAATTTTTCTAACGCGCGGTAGTGGTAACGATGTACCGCCCATGTCCTTATTTGGGGTTTCTTTCACTACCGCGGCTCCTAACGCAAATTGCACTAACGCAGTTTAGTAAACATACCCCTAAGTGTTGATTTGCCCTACCATTTGAAAGTGTGCTGGTTATCACAAGGACAGGCTTTAGTCAAAGTTTTGTATTTGCGTGAACAAATAATCCAATTTTTCGAGGAAAGGAATGAACATTGAATTATCATGCAAGGAGTTTCATAGCAATGTTGCTTTTCTGTGTGATATAATGACAAAGCAAAATAACTTGAACGTTTCATTGCAAGGTAACACCAAGTCTATATATGATATGTGGCAAGAAATAAAAATATTCAGAAAAAAAACAGCATTTCTTAAATCACTTCTTGGCCGAAATGAGCTTCCTGAAGAGCACTTCTCTCATCTAGTAAAAATGATTAATGAAGAAAAATATTTTTTTGAACGTTTCAAACAATATGAATCGGTTATAGACTCGCTAATCAAGGAATACAATGAAAGGTTCAGAAATTTTAAGAAGCATGACATGACCCTGAAATTGGCTTTTCAACCTCACTTAGTTGATGTATCTGAGGCCCCAGAGAAGCTGCAGATGGAGTTAATTGAGCTCTCGGAAGATTATATTCTGAAGTCGCTGTTTGACAGCAAAAAAGATCCCATTCAAATATGGAAAAATACTCTTGAATATCCTCACCTCAGGGAATATCCTCACCTCAGGGAATATCCTCACCTCATGCTTGCTCTCCTGCTTCTCAACATATCGCTGCAAATCTACATTCTCCTACTTAACACAAATTAAGACATCCTTAAGATCACAAATTACAGATGAACACCAAGAAGACCAGTTAAGGCTACAGTACGTATATCCACGTTGCAGCCTGATATATCACTGCTTTCTCGCAAAAAACGATCTCAGAAGAGTCACTGAAAGGTAAGTAGCTAGCTTAGTTGTTTAAAATAAAATATATATACAGTGTATATATATATATATATATATATATTTGTATTGAAACATTGCTAGTATGCACTCTGCCGTATGGCAGTATAAGATACTTGAAAGGGTTAATTCAGCATAAAAGCTAAATTAGTATTAAATTATTTGCATTTTTCAGTAAATTTGTTTTTTGTTTGTTTTTTTTAGAATAGGCCTTCTTGGAAGGATGTTAGCTCTCATGCAGCCTTCAAATGAGCAAAGGTTCCCCACCCCTGCCTTGGAGTGTTTTTGCAGAACCCTGCTGAGGACTCCTCTGCATAGATGCAATGGCTCAAAGCCTTTTTTATTCTTCTTGGGGTGATTGGTGTAGCTCTTTTTCCTGTGTGGGTGATCAGGGTTGCCCAAGGGTTTCTGCCGTGCTACCAGTGATTCTGTCTTCCGGGAGGCTGGCGGCGGCAGCAGTTTAAAAGCAGAGGCTTTGTCACCGCTTTGTTCCTGCTTCTGATACCACCCTTGCCAACAGGAAGTTGCATCAAAGGGGGTTTAGAAGTGACAGGTCATGTGTACTGTCGCGCCCACTGCTGGCTAGGCGGTTGTCTATAAGCAGTGGACGTACCTCCTATTGTCCCTTGGTATTATAGGTTCCCAGAGCCAAGGGCTTCTGGGGATTGTAGTTGTGAAAAAAATGAGTAGCCGAGGGTTGAAGGCAAGTACAGGAAAAATGTATTCTTTTCTTCTTTGGTCCTTTCAAACATACAGCAACAAAAGTAGGATACTTCTCCAAATAAAGAAAAATGAACTTTCACAGTAACACCGGTAGCAACTGCTTCACTCAGCTTATCATACCAGTAGCAAATCTTTTTCCAGAGTTCAAGAATACAGCTTAAGGGTTCCTTGCTCAGTTCAGCCCAAATAACTGCTCTTCCAAACTGAGCACTATGCAAAGCCCAACCCACTTTACTTCTGGCTGTTTATACGTTTAGGTAATGACTTCTTAAGCATTCAAATCAGCACTTCTGAACATTCTCTGCCAGCTTTAAAATGTTAGCACTTCATTCCAAACATTTCTAGTAGAACAGGCAAGTACAAGGCTTCTGGGCTTTCTCAGTTTTAAACCTTACAGCTTCTTCACCTTTGTTTTACACACAAAGAACAGTCCATTTGAGAGTCGGCAGAACTATTATCAGAATTATAGTTATCTACCTGCATGCTCTCATACTCGGGGTCAGTTAGCATCTGGCTGGAATCAGCTTGTGGGATTTCAGGCTTTATTTCTTCTAATAACTTTAAAAGCTTCTCCCAATGAGACCTCTTTCTATGCTGAGGAATATTTGAAGGGCTGAGGGGATTCTTATCCTTCAATAAACTATGCAAGGTTTCAAAGGGGCTCACCTTACTTCTAGTAACAGAGCTCTATACAGACCTGCCTCGAGGTGAAACTCTTCCCCCAGGTTCTGGCAGGACCATGCCCATGCTCTGCTCAAAGACAGCACTTTCCTCAGGATAAACTCTCCTGTCTTCAGGGCCTGCTGTAATGCTCCTACAACATGGGCTTCCTTCAGAGCTGTAGTTTTCTGTGTGCTGGCTGCCACAAGAACCTTTCCTGAGGCTGTTTCTAGAACACCTCTCTCTCTCAGCATTCTTGCAAGAATCTTTCCCTTTACTTCCTGGTTCCTCGGTTGTCCCCTCTCCCCCTGGTTCCTCAGCTGCTTCCTCTCTCCCAGGTTCCTCGGTTGCTCTTTCTCTTCCAGGTCCCCCGGTTGTCTCCTCTCTTCCTGTTTCCTCAGGCTTAAATGACTGGGGCTGCCCTATGGCTTCAAACTCCGCCCCTGGGTGTTCCCCATTACCTACCCTGGTTGCCTTGGAGCTAGGGCGTGGCTTGCACTCAGCAACTCTATGGGGTATGTTTACTAAACACCGCACAATTGCGCATCCGCGCAATAGCGCACGGAAAGCAGCACTTAAGTGCTCTTAAGCACCCCGCACACGTGCGCGTCACCCCCGCACACGTGTGCGGCACACTAACTGGCCCCGCACAAGTACGGGCCCGCAAATGTCCGATAGAGGCGTGGAAAGGCTAACGGAGGGCGGAGGAAGGCTCCCGAGGGGCGGAGAGACGACTGCAATGGGCGGGGAAGGGGAGGGGAGAGGCTCCTCGCACATTTGCGGGGCTGAATATACAAGTAAAAAAGGGAAGAGAAACCATTTACGTCAGCAATATACAGGAAAACCGGGGAAACCTACAAAACGTGAGCAGTGTGATACATGTGCACAGAACAAAAGTGCAAATAAAAAGCGAAAATGACCACAACAAAAATATAAAAAATAGTAATTTAGCTGGGCAACAGTGATATTAATGGGCAACAACAAAAAACACTCCCTGGAAAGCTCCATAAAATTAGAAATGAATTTTGGAAGGGTCTACGGAGTGGAGACCCTTCCAAAAATCATTTCTTGCTATTGGAGCTTTCCTTGGAGTATTTTGTATGGTTGCCCATTAATAACACTGTTGCCCAGCTTGGCTATCTTTTTTCCCCCTTTTTTTGCAGGCATTTTCGTGGTGTATTTGCACTTTTGTCCCCAGACAAGGTGAACGAGCCCACAGTAAAAATGTGCAAAGCATGGCTTCCGACTCCTTCTTGCCAGGTTTCCTATCTCCAGGGACTGCACTGTTTCTGTGGCCACAGTGTGGTGCAGCAGACAGAGCCAGTATCTCTAGGACCAGAGAGTCACAGGTTCAAATCCCAGCTGGGGTACCTGCCAGCCCTGTCCCCATATTTTACCCACCACCAAACAGAGATAGTAAAGACACTCCTTTATTGCAGAGAACATAAGCATGTTGCAAACACCCATATTTTACCCTACACCACTCACACACCATAACAATGGGCATTACCTACAGCTGAGTCCCTCAAATGCAGGCCTGGAGTGCCACAACTCAATCAGGTCATATGGTTTTACTACGATAAGGACATGCCAGCATGTTGGCGGAAGGGTACAGGTGGTGGAGGGGCAGTGGCTGCTAGCCACAGAAGACAGTGGCCTAGCCATGTGCAGGATGGCACCGTCCACTGCAACAGACAGGCCCTGTCGGATGTACAGTCATGGACCTCCCAGGGAATTCAGCCAATCCATGGCAACACGGTGGTGCAGTGCACACAGACAATGTGTGCAAGAACAGAAGGTCACAGGTTGGGGCTACTGCCAATCCTGTCCACATATTTTTCCCACAACTAAACCGTGATAGTAAGGACAAACCTTTATTGCTGAGGGCATACGCATTGGTAATACGCCTATCTTTTACCACACCGAGCACAGACACCATGAACAGGGGCATTACCTAGAGCAGAGTATCCGAAATGCAGTCCTGGAGGACCACACACCATTCAGGTTCCATGCTGCCTCTAATACAAATGCCTGTGCTGCATATCTATGCACCACCCCCATGGCATGTATATGTAGCTCATGCATATTCATGAGGGACAGCAGGAAAACCCGAACAGTGTTAGGCACACCAGGACTGGAGTTGGGAACCTCTGCTGTAAAGCAGCAGCCAACAGGGGCAGACACACCCACACCCACAAGCCCCATTGGCCAATGCCTCCTGGAGAGGCAGGACATTGGGCCCTGCGTGCATCTCCCAATACTAGCACCTGCATACCTTAGCAATGCCACCCTACACCTGGGTATACGGTACACAGCTCTCAAACGTTTGCTATGAGTACTGACAGATAGACATTCCTACGTTAAGCACAGTTTGCTCTTTGAGTTCCATCATAACAATCTTTCTGATGTCTGCGGTGTGTGCTTCAGGTCTGGCCTCTGACAGTGGTCACCACCCTGGGGAGTGACCCCCAACAGTATTGTGTACCATATCCATGCCTGTGCTGTGCCCAGGACTGGTGTGGTGGGCAAGGCTGATAAACTCCTCTATAGTAGCACAATGCTGGCATACGTGTGGGAGTGTGTGTCTGTCTATACCAGGGGTGGGCAATCTCGGTCCTGGAGGGCCGCAGACCAGTCAGGTTTTCGGGATATCCCTAATGAATAAGCATGTGATATATATGCATTACAGATATCCTGCCAATCTGACTGGTCTGCGGCCCTCCAGGACCTAGATTGCCCACCCCTGGTCTATACAGTGTGTGTTGGCTGCAAACACCTTCCACAGCCCACACTGCCAGCACTGTTGCCATTATTGGCCTGCCAATGTGCATAATGAGCAGCAAGGTACCATGGGTATAGCTCAGACAGGGTGGGCTGGTCAGGATGCATCTGCACAGGGCATAGGGCACTGCCTGGGACATTGTCGTGGCCGGCCACCAGCTACACAGACAGGGTGACCTCTTTCTGTCCTGCTGGGGGATCACTCTCACCCTGACTGTGCAGTGACCACAGCATGTCTAGGCACCCCCATAGTGCTATATAGTATTTTTCTCATGTGATGTATATGGGTTTCCTTTTGGGGCCCAGTCACTGACTTGTCTGCTGGTGTGCACTGCCATCCTAGTTCTGGGTGCATGCATTTCCATCAGGACTAGCTAGCAGATTGTTTTCAGCTGGTCTGTGTTGTGATGGAGCGCCTTGCTGGGTGCAGCGGCTGAAGGCTTGCTGCAGGAGAATATCAGATAGTGGTGGGGTGCAGCTTAGCATATCCAGGCCTAATGTCTGTCTGATATTGTGTTATGGAGGTGTATAGAGCTACTTTGACTGCGCTGTAGGGTGCCTGTTCCCCAGCAGGACTTGGGTTTGTTGGTCCACTCTACTGCCACCATTGCAGGGAGGTAGAATGTGGATCTGTTGATAGGAGACAGAAAGTGATACCCAAGGTGTTACTGCAGAAACCACCTATCTCACAGATTAATACTGCTGTGGAGCTCTGGCATGGCCTCTTTCATCCATGGAGGGTGTTGTGGACCTAGTCCTGGGCGCCTCTTCACACCCTCAGGGTGAGCACAGTACCCGCACAATGTGACGGTGTGTAGCTACTCTGTGCCAGTAAAACACCCAGTCAGTACCCCCTACCAGGCCGAGGTGCTGTGTGGGTGCACACGGCCATTTCCCCCTACCATGCCGGGGAGCTGTTGGGGTGCATTCCCCATCTTGTGTTCATCTGTGGACAGCTGATTTGCATGTGCAGTGCATCATGGGTACGGGTGGCCTAACCCTATCCTGGCTACCACAGCAGACTGTCTGTGTGGTGATGTGCAGGCTCTCTGCAGTCAGCCAGGGGCTTGCTGGCAGCTATAGAGCTGTAGCCCAATGGTTACTTCACTGCCTGAGAAGCCAGAGGTCATGGGTTCAAACCCACAGTGGGGTAATTTGCTAGGGGTTGTCCAAAGTTTTTTTTATTTAATGTACATATGTTGATGCCAGCAAAAACACCCGCAGCGTACTGTACCCATACTGCTTTATAGGGCACCCTATAGGGCACCTTATGGTTGCCATCCATATAAGGTGCACTATACATTATCCTGTGACGCAACATATATGGTGACCTATAGGGGACATTCTAGGGTGCCTTGGCGGACAGTGAACTTTAACATGTGCCATATGGGCCGCCTTATGTTAACACGCTTTGAGAGTGAGTTTGCTAGTACTGATAAATAAAATAGAACTAATATGCCTCCTACAACACTCATCCCCATAATATGCTATGCCTCAGCCAGCCTTGTTCACTGGGCACTGTGAGGGATTGAACCCCTGATCCCTGCACCATTGGTCAGTGTCTTAACCATTGTGCTGTGGTTCTATTCTTGTGCTTGTGCATTGCCGCACTGCCTTAGGCCTTCATGACGTAGCAGCGCACCGCCTTCTGCCGCCCAAACCGCACAAACTTAACAGCGCGCCGCCTAATGCCCACTATTTACAGTGCTACACCTTATGACGCCCACACCTAACAGCACACCGCCTAATGTCGCCCAAAATTAACAGGGCGCTGCCTTATGCTGCACAAAATTAATACGCCTCCTACAGCACTTTAACCCATTACAGTTATTGCCTCAGACAACAGCTTTTGTTGCGCACAATGGGCGATTGAACCCATGGCCCCTGCACCATTGGTCAGTGTCTTCACCGTTGTACTACGGCTCTGTTCTTTTCTGTGCCTAGCAGCGCGCCACTTAGCCTTCCCACGCGCTAATGTGGACCCCGCACATTAGCGCGACGCGCACAAGTACGGTCGCTTTCTCCCGTTTTTTTCTTTTCTCTGCCTGAACCGCCCACTCCTTATATGGCACAGGCACACTACTGCGGCCCCGCACAATTTCGGAGTTTAGTAAACATACCCCTATGTGTGTGGTTTTTTTCCTTGGCTGGAGTTTCAAAGTCAAAACTCCCTGAACTATTCTTCTGCTTAGGGGTAAATGTCTGTTTTCTATCCATTTCCCTGGGCTCCACTACAGTCTCGCCACCACAGTACCAAAGCAATGGCCTACCATGGGCACCAAAGGGGCAGCACAAAACTGCCATGCCACTTGCCATGATCTTCCACCCTAGGCGACCACCTACTAGATGGCCAGTCCTGTGGATCATATACTCTGGCTGAGTGCCAGAAATATTTGCCCCTTTTGGGACAGATACCAACCTATAGTATTTTGATGAAATGGCAGAAAGCCAAAGATACTCCCTTTCTCTGCGATGAGGTTTTTATGAGTGGGCTTTCTCTTCTCAAAGGAGTCTCCTCCCATCCTAAAGCGAATGGCAGGAGGGACTTCAAAGGATTCTGGAAAGCACCAGTCCTATTCTATATAATTCTGGCAATTAGTAGTAGGGATATTGGATGGTCTACTAGGTAAAATCGAGCTCATTAAAAGAACATGTAGGCTACAGTGTCTGTTATTCCAGTGCTAGACTGCAACATTCAACATAGAAAACACTGTGCACACTCATCACTAATATCCAGACTGCTTTATCTGTCAAGATAATAATTAAAACTAAACTATAGCTGAGAAAAACTGAAAGTTGCTGTATCACCAAACTCTAATCATTAGAAGCAACATATAATTTGTATTTATGTATGTATGTATTTATTTATTTAACAGGTTTTTTTCATACCACTTTATCATTTCAGTCAAAGCAGTTTACATCGTAACTTAAACTTGGTAATGTATATTAAACAGGGACATTGATAACTTGGATTTTCAATAACCTGTTACCAATTAATATGCAAGCTCTTTAAGGGTTCAGCTATGCTTACCACTGTTCAGAGTGGGGTTTCCACGCTTAAATATATTTTATATATTGTCTTTCTTCCCCATAATCAAAATAAGAAACTACATCAGTGTATACTCTCAGGGGCATGTTTACTAAAAACCGCTAATTTGCGCGCCGCAAAATAGCGCACTAAAAGCGGTACTTAAGAGCACTTAAATGGCCCGTAAACGTGCGGGTCACCACCGCACGCATGCGCATCACACGAACGCACCCCGCACAAGTACGGGCCCGCAAATGTCCGATAGAGGCGTGGAAAGGCTAACGGAGGGCGGAGGAAGGCTCCGGAGGGGCGGAGAGACGGGGCGTATGGGCAGGGAAGGGGAGGGGAGAGGCGCCCCGCACATTATCGGGGCTGAATTCGCAAGTAAAAAATAGCGCGAGTGAAACACTCGCGGTACAGGCCATGTAAAGGGAAGGGAAACCATTTTCGTCAGCAATGTACACCTAAACCGGGGAAACCTTCAAAAAGTGAGCAGTGTGATACATGTGCACAGCACAAAAGTGCAATTACAAATATCAAATGACCACCACAGAAATAGTACAAAGAGGAGGTCAGCTGGGGAACAGTGATAGTAAAGGGCAAAACCAAAAAACACACCCAGGAAAGCACCAAAAATATAAATGAATTATGGAACGGTCTACGGAGCGGAGACCTTTCCCAACACACATTTCCTTGTTACGTACGTTCCCTGTGAGTGGTGTTTATGGTTGCCCATCAATAGCAAGGTTGCCCAGTTTGTTTATATATCAACCCCCGTCTGCGGTGGTCAGTTCCGGGGTTTAGTTGCACGTTTGTCACCAGACAGGGTGAATGAGCCCACAGTAAAAATGTGCAGAGCAGGGTTTGCGACTCCATCCTGCCAGGTTAACTATCTCCAGGGACTGCACTGTCTCTGTGGACACACTGTGGTGCAGCGGACAGAGCCACTACCTCTAGGACCATAAGGCATAGGATCAAATCCCAGCAGGGGCCCATGCCAGCCCAATTCCTATGTTTTACCCACCACTAAACAAAGATAGCACAGACACCCCTGTATTGCAGGGAACATAAGCATGGTGCAAACACCCATATTTTGCCCTACCCCGCACACACCCCATAAGAATGGGCATTACCCACAGCCCAGTCCCCCACATCCAGTCCCGGAGTGCCACAATGCAATCAGGGCATATGCATTCCCTGAGAGTAGGAATGCCATCATGTTGGCGGACGAGTACAGGTGGTGGAGGGGGCAGTGGCTGCTAGCCACAGAAGACAGTGGCCTAGCCATGTGCAGGCTGGCACCGTCCACTGCAACAGACAGGCCCTGTCGGATGTACAGTCATGGACTGCCCAGGGAATCAAGCACATCTGTGGCAACACAGTGGCGCACTGCACACAGACAGTGTGTGCAAGAACAGAAGGTCACAGGTTCAAAGCCCTGCCAATCCTCTCCACATATCTTTACCCACAACTAATCCGTGATAGTAAGGACAAACCATTATTGCTGGGGACATACGCATTGCTCATACGTCAATTTTACACCCCACTGATCACAGACACCATGATGAGGGGCATTACCTAGAGCAGAGTCTCACAAATGCAGTCCCAGAGGACCACACACCATTCAGGTTCAATGCTGCCGCCCATACAAATGCCAGTGCTGTATATCTCTGCACCACCCCCATGGCATGTAGATGTAGCTAATGCATATTCATGAGGGACAGCAGGAAAACGCAAACAGTGTGTTGCAACCCTGGGCTGGATTTGGGAACCTCAGCCGTAAAGCAGCAGCCAACAGGGGCAGACACACCCACACCCACACCCACAGGCCCCAATGGCCAATGCCCCCTGGAGAGGCAGGACATCGGGCCTTGTGTGCATCTCACAATACTAGCATGTGAATACCTTAGCAATGCCACTCTACACCTGGGTATACGGTACACAGCTTCCAAACACTTGCTCTGAGTACTGGCAGATAGATATCCCTACGTCACGCACATTCTGCTCCTTGAGTTCCATCATGACAATCTGTCTGTTGACTGCAGTGGGTGCATCAGGTCTTGTCTCTGATAGCGTTTACCACCCTGGGGAGTGACTCAAAACAGTATTGCTACCATATCCATGCCTGTACTGTGCCCAGGACTGGTGTGGTGGCTAATGCTGACAAACGCCTCTACAGTAGCACAATGCTGGCATACGTGTGGGAGTGTGTGTCTGTCTATACAGTGTGTGTTGGCTGCAAACACCTTCCACAGCCCACACTGCCAGCACTGTTGCCAGTATTGGCCTGCCAATGTGCATAATGAGCAGCAAGGTACCATGGGTATAGCTCTGACAGGGCGGGTTGGCCAGGATGCATCTGCACAGGGCAGAGGGCACTGACTGGGATAGTGTAGTGGTTGCCCACCACCTACACATACATGGTGGCCTCTGTATGTGCTGCTGGGGTTGCACTCCACCCTGACTGTGCAGTGAAGACAACATGGCTAGGCACCCCCATAGTGAATGATAGTATGTCTCCCATGTGATATATATGGGTTTTGTGTCGGGGCCCAGTCAATGACTTAACTGCTGGTGTGCACTGCCATCCCAGTTCTGGGTGCATGCATTTCCAACAGGACTAACTAGCAGACATATGTCAGCTGGTGTGTGTCCTGATGGAGTGCCGTGCAGTGGCTGATGGCTTGCTGTAGGCGAAGATCAGATAGTGGTGGGGTGCAACTTAGCATATCAAGGCCTAATGTCTGTCAGATATTGTGTTATGGATGTGTATGGAGTTGCTGTGACAGCGCTGTGGGGTGTCTCTCCCACAGCAGGACTGGGGTTGATGGTCCACCCTACTGCTACCATTGCAGGGAGGTAGCATGATGATAAGAGACCCTGCTTTCCAACCTGAGGGGGAGAAATGGTGGTAAAGAGCCCACCTAGGTCTCACATAAGGGGTGCCCCTGACTCTGCCCGACAGAGATATCCAAGGTGTCTCTGCAGAAACAACCTATCTCACAGAGTAATAGTGCTGTGAAGCTCTGGCAGGGCCTCATTCTACCACGGAGGTTGTGGTGGACCTGGTCCTGGGTGCCTCCACGCACACTCAGGGTGAGCACAGTACCCGCACAATGTGACGGTGTGTAGCTACTCTGTGCCAGTACAACACCCACTCAGTACACCCTACCAGGCCGAGGTGATGTGTGGGTGCACATGGACACTCCCACCTACCAAGCTGTGGAGATGCCGGGGTGCATTCCCGATCCTGTGTCTATCTGTGGACAGTTGATTTGCATGTGCAGTGCATCATGGGTATGGGTGGACTAACCCTATCCTGGCTACCACAACAGACTGTCTGTGTGGTGACATGCAGGCTCTCTGCAGCCAGCCAGGGGCTTGCTGGCAGCTATAGAGCTGTAGGCCAATGGGTACCTCATTGCCTGTGAAGTCAGAGGTCAAACCCACAGTGGTGTAATTTTGTAGGGCGGTGCATAGGTATTTAACATTTAATGTGCAGATGTTGCTGGCAGCAAATCAACCCACAGCGTACTATACCCACATGGTGCCCTTGAGTGTGGTTGATAGGGCACACAATAGGCCATCGTTTAGTTTAGGTCCATATGAGGTGCACTAGTCTCTATCCGGAGACACAACATATATCGTGCCCTATAGGGGACATGCAAGGGTGCCTTGGCGGACAGTGCACTCTAACATGTGCCTCATGAGCTGCCTCATGTCAACATGATGTGCGAGTGCGTTTGGTAGCTGTGCTAAATAAAGGAAAACTAAAAGCCACCCTACAGCACTACTCACCAAAAACATACTGCCTCAGCCAGCCCTGTGCACTGAGCACTGTGAGGGATCGAACCCCTGATCCGTGCACCATTGGTCAGTGTACCCACCATTGTGCTGTGTCCCTGTTACTGTGCTGACACATCAGTACGCCGCCTCATGGCCATCTGCGCGCGGCCCTAAGCTGCTCACAATGAACAGTTTGCCGCACACTGCCGCCCCAAAAAACAGTGCGCCGCTTCATGCCGCCAAGAATGAATAGTGCGCCGCCTGCTGCTGCTCAAAATTAACACTGCTCCGCCCTATGCCGTGCAAAAGTAAGATGCCCCCTAAAACACCTCTACCTATTAAAGGTGATGCCTCAGTCAGGCGTTTACGTTGTGCACAAAGGGGGTTTGAACACATGGCCCCTGCACCATTGGTCGGTGTCCCCACCATTGTACCACAGCTCTGTTGATATTGTGGTAGGCGACGGCCTATGATCCATGCTAATTGAACTAAGCAGACAGGCCTAAGCAGCTTGACCTGAAACTGAAGCCTGTAGTTAGGCCCAGAGGAATGAAAACCCCCCTGAATGATGACACCATAGAATTGAAACTTAACTCAGTTTAACTGAACATAGCTAAGCAGAAACGAAACTTAGAAAATATAGAAAAACAAGTTTAATTGGTACTGATAAGGTGTGCTATGCTTCTATGGAATTAATTAACTCTGCAAAAAGCAAGGTTACAGTGCCCTGCTTCCCATATGTTTTAACAAGCTAAGCGACCTTGGAGGAGAGATGTAACAAGTTAGAGACACTGACCATTGTAATTGGGACTAGAAGGGGGGCAACCAGGTGCTGAGCCCAGACCAGGGTCCCGATTGGGTAGCCATATCAGTACCGGGACCAATAGATGGGTGAGAGGGGTTACTTGGACCAATGAAAGGTTTGCCTATGTCTAGAATGGAGAAGAACGCTATAAAAGTTGTTGTGTTGCTAGAAACCATTGCGCAGCCATTTTGAAATTGCTTATTGCTTGAGCCATGTGCACATTAAACTGGCTTTGATCCTTGAAACGACTCCTGGTTTTATTTATTGCATGCTTATCTGCTGCTACATTTCGTGTGTGTCCAACAGCGCGCCACGTGGCCTTCCGGGCCGCAAATGTGGACCCCGGCCATTAGCGCCTGGCGCACCAGTCAGGTCGCGTTCGACCCCATGTTTTATTTCCACGGCCTGAACCCCACACTCCGTATATGGCACAGGCACACCAACGCGGCCCCGCACAATCTCAGGGTGCACTAAACATACTCCATTGGTGCCATGTGTGACTGCTGAGATCAATGCACATACATATCTCCAACACCCTAACCCTTGGGTGTGCAAGTTGCGTGCATTTCCAATGTATAACATAACATCCACGCAGCCATGAGGAACGCAATAGCAACACAATGTCTGGACCGCAGCCATGCGGAGTGCATGTGCGCGAGCCTCAATGCGCAAATGCGGAGGTTGCGTCGTCAGCGTCGTCACGTCCAGAAGGGCAGAAAACAAAATGGCTGCCAGAATGCGCAAACCTGCATTCAGCCACTGCGAACTTTGCCACCTGGCCGCATTGGTTGGGCCAAAGATGGAGAAGCTGTTCCCAGGGGCCGCCAGGGGAATAGACACAGAAAAGGTCCAGAGGGCCTGGGAGAGAATCAAAAGGCGTTTCAATCGTGTGGCAGACAATCAAAGGGAGGTGAGTGCATTGCCACAGGTCATAATTACCATAGACACAGACAGGGTTGTTTGCAGCTGTCAATGGTGCTGTGTGTAGGTATTCCAGATCAGTAAAGTGTAGCTGGGGGACCCACATGCCAAGGTCTATATGTAATGAAAACAACTAAACCTTCTAAATTGAGCTTATACTAAATAGTGAAACCACCAAACATTCAAAAGAAAGGTCTATATGTAGCACATATGAGTGTTTTGCCATCTACCCAGGTGTTTAGGGACGTAGTCACAAAGGGCATGATGCCATCCTGGAGTCCTTGCTGCTGCTGTGCTACAAAACACTGTAACACACCTAGCCCATAGATCTGCCTGGGATGGGTCCAGAGACATCATGTGCAACTGGCCGTGTCCTGCATCCTCAGGGCTGCACACATTGGCCACCCTCAGGGGTTGTGAAACGTGCATCACATGGTCTGGCAGCCACCCTGGAGCTATGGGGTGTGTGCCAATGTTGGTCAGGGCAAAACCCCTATCACCAGGACCCTTGAGAGCCCATCAGAGTGGGTCCACCATCACCCTGGAGATATGGGGATGTCTACTAATGTTGTTTAACCCATCATCCCTGTCCCCAGGGGTACAGAGAACCCTTCAAAGTACACTCTCACCCACCCTGGAGTTATGGGGATGTCTACTAATGTTGTTTAACCCATCATCCCTGTCCCCAGGGGTACAGAGAACCCTTCAAAGTACACTCTCACCCACCCTGGAGTTATGGGGATGTCTACTAATGTTGTTTAACCCATCATCCCTGTCCCCAGGGGTACATTGAAGCCTTCAAAGTACACTCTCACCCACCCTGGAGATATGGGGATGTCTACTAATGTTGTTTAACCCATCATCCCTGTCCCCAGGAGTACAGAGAAGACTTCAAAGTGGGCCCTCTGTCATCCTGGAGATATGGGGATGTCTACTAATGTTGTTTAACCCATCATCCCTGTCCCCAGGGGTACAGAGAACCCTTCAAAGTACACTCTCACCCACCCTGGAGTTATGGGGATGTCTACTAATGTTGTTTAACCCATCATCCCTGTCCCCAGGGGTACAGAGAACCCTTCAAAGTACACTCTCACCCACCCTGGAGTTATGGGGATGTCTACTAATGTTGTTTAACCCATCATCCCTGTCCCCAGGGGTACAGAGAAGCCTTCAAAGTACACTCTCACCCACCCTGGAGATATGGGGATGTCTACTAATGTTGTTTAACCCATCATCCCTGTCCCCAGGAGTACAGAGAAGCCTTCAAAGTGGGCCCTCTGTCATCCTGGAGATATGGGGATGTCTACTAATGTTGTTTAACCCATCATCCCTATCCCCAGGGGTACAGAGAAGCCTTCAAAGTGGGCCCTCTGTCATCCTGGAGATATGGGGATGTCTACTAATGTTGTTTAACCCATCATCCCTGTCCCCAGGGGTACAGAGAACCCTTCAAAGTACACTCTCACCCAGCCTGGAGTTATGGGGATGTCTACTAATGTTGTTTAACCCATCATCCCTGTCCCCAGGGGTACAGAGAACCCTTCAAAGTACACTCTCACCCACCCTGGAGTTATGGGGATGTCTACTAATGTTGTTTAACCCATCATCCCTGTCCCCAGGAGTACAGAGAAGCCTTCAAAGTGGGCCCTCTGTCATCCTGGAGATATGGGGATGTCTACTAATGTTGTTTAACCCATCATCCCTATCCCCAGGAGTACAGAGAAGCCTTCAAAGTGGGCCCTCTGTCATCCTGGAGATATGGGGATGTCTACTAATGTTGTTTAAACCCATCATCCCTATCCCCAGGGGTACAGAGAAGCCTTCAAAGTGGGCCCTCTGTCATCCTGGAGATATGGGGATGTCTACTAATGTTGTTTAAACCCATCATCCCTGTCCCCAGGGGTACAGAGAACCCTTCAAAGTACACTCTCACCCACCCTGGAGTTATGGGGATGTCTACTAATGTTGTTTAACCCATCATCCCTGTCCCCAGGGGTACAGAGAACCCTTCAAAGTACACTCTCACCCACCCTGGAGTTATGGGGATGTCTACTAATGTTGTTTAACCCATCATTCCTGTCCCCAGGGGTACAGAGAAGCCTTCAAAGTACACTCTCACCCACCCTGGAGATATGGGGATGTCTACTAATGTTGTTTAACCCATCATCCCTGTCCCCAGGAGTACAGAGAAGCCTTCAAAGTGGGCCCTCTGTCATCCTGGAGATATGGGGATGTCTACTAATGTTGTTTAACCCATCATCCCTGTCCCCAGGAGTACAGAGAAGCCTACAAAGTGGGCCCTCTGTCATCCTGGAGATATGGGGATGTCTACTAATGTTGTTTAACCCATCATCCCTATCCCCAGGAGTACAGAGAAGCCTTCAAAGTGGGCCCTCTGTCATCCTGGAGATATGGGGATGTCTACTAATGTTGTTTAACCCATCATCCCTGTCCCCAGGGGTACAGAGAAGCCTTCAAAGTACACTCTCACCCACCCTGGAGATATGGGGATGTCTACTAATGTTGTTTAACCCATCATCCCTGTCCCCAGGGGTACAGAGAACCCTTCAAAGTACACTCTCACCCACCCTGGAGTTATGGGGATGTCTACTAATGTTGTTTAACCCATCATCCCTGTCCCCAGGGGTACAGAGAAGCCTTCAAAGTACACTCTCACCCACCCTGGAGATATGGGGATGTCTACTAATGTTGTTTAACCCATCATCCCTGTCCCCAGGAGTACAGAGAAGCCTTCAAAGTGGGCCCTCTGTCATCCTGGAGATATGGGGATGTCTACTAATGTTGTTTAACCCATCATCCCTGTCCCCAGGGGTACAGAGAACCCTTCAAAGTACACTCTCACCCACCCTGGAGTTATGGGGATGTCTACTAATGTTGTTTAACCCATCATCCCTGTCCCCAGGGGTACAGAGAACCCTTCAAAGTACACTCTCACCCACCCTGGAGTTATGGGGATGTCTACTAATGTTGTTTAACCCATCATCCCTGTCCCCAGGGGTACAGAGAAGCCTTCAAAGTACACTCTCACCCACCCTGGAGATATGGGGATGTCTACTAATGTTGTTTAACCCATCATCCCTGTCCCAGGAGTACAGAGAAGCCTTCAAAGTGGGCCCTCTGTCATCCTGGAGATATGGGGATGTCTACTAATGTTGTTTAAACCCATCATCCCTGTCCCCAGGAGTACAGAGAAGCCTACAAAGTGGGCCCTCTGTCATCCTGGAGATATGGGGATGTCTACTAATGTTGTTTAACCCATCATCCCTATCCCCAGGAGTACAGAGAAGCCTTCAAAGTGGGCCCTCTGTCATCCTGGAGATATGGGGATGTCTACTAATGTTGTTTAACCCATCATCCCTGTCCCCAGGGGTACAGAGAAGCCTTCAAAGAACACTCTCACCCACCCTGGAGATATGGGGATGTCTACTAATGTTGTTTAACCCATCATCCCTGTCCCCAGGGGTACAGAGAACCCTTCAAAGTACACTCTCACCCACCCTGGAGTTATGGGGATGTCTACTAATGTTGTTTAACCCATCATCCCTGTCCCCAGGGGTACAGAGAAGCCTTCAAAGTACACTCTCACCCACCCTGGAGATATGGGGATGTCTACTAATGTTGTTTAACCCATCATCCCTGTCCCCAGGAGTACAGAGAAGCCTTCAAAGTGGGCCCTCTGTCATCCTGGAGATATGGGGATGTCTACTAATGTTGTTTAACCCATCATCCCTGTCCCCAGGAGTACAGAGAACCCTTCAAAGTACACTCACACCCACCCTGGAGTTATGGGGATGTCTACTAATGTTGTTTAACCCATCATCCCTGTCCCCAGGAGTACAGAGAAGCCTTCAAAGTGGGCCCTCTGTCATCCTGGAGATATGGGGATGTCTACTAATGTTGTTTAACCCATCATCCCTGTCCCCAGGAGTACAGAGAAGCCTTCAAAGTGGGCCCTCTGTCATCCTGGAGATATGGGGATGTCTACTAATGTTGTTTAACCCATCATCCCTATCCCCAGGAGTACAGAGAAGCTTTCAAAATGGGCCCTCTGTCATCCTGGAGATATGGGGATGTCTACTAATGTTGTTTAACCCATCATCCCTGTCCCCAGGGGTACAGAGAACCCTTCAAAGTACACTCTCACCCACCCTGGAGTTATGGGGATGTCTACTAATGTTGTTTAACCCATCATCCCTGTCCCCAGGGGTACAGAGAACCCTTCAAAGTACACTCTCACCCACCCTGGAGTTATGGGGATGTCTACTAATGTTGTTTAACCCATCATCCCTGTCCCCAGGGGTACAGAGAAGCCTTCAAAGTACACTCTCACCCACCCTGGAGTTATGGGGATGTCTACTAATGTTGTTAAAACCCATCATCCCTGTCCCCAGGTGTACAGAGAAGCCTTCAAAGTACACTCTCACCCACCCTGGAGTTATGGGGATGTCTACTAATGTTGTTTAACCCATCATCCCTGTCCCCAGGGGTACAGAGAAGCCTTCAAAGTACACTCTCACCCACCCTGGAGATATGGGGATGTCTACTAATGTTGTTTAACCCATCATCCCTGTCCCCAGGAGTACAGAGAAGCCTTCAAAGTGGGCCCTCTGTCATCCTGGAGATATGGGGATGTCTACTAATGTTGTTTAACCCATCATCCCTATCCCCAGGGGTACAGAGAAGCCTTCAAAGTGGGCCCTCTGTCATCCTGGAGATATGGGGATGTCTACTAATGTTGTTTAACCCATCATCCCTGTCCCCAGGGGTACAGAGAACCCTTCAAAGTACACTCTCACCCACCCTGGAGTTATGGGGATGTCTACTAATGTTGTTTAACCCATCATCCCTGTCCCCAGGGGTACAGAGAACCCTTCAAAGTACACTCTCACCCACCCTGGAGTTATGGGGATGTCTACTAATGTTGTTTAACCCATCATCCCTGTCCCCAGGAGTACAGAGAAGCCTTCAAAGTGGGCCCTCTGTCATCCTGGAGATATGGGGATGTCTACTAATGTTGTTCCCACCTTCTAACCTGTCCCCAGGAGTACAGAGAAGCCTTCAAAGTACACTCTCACCCACCCTGGAGATATGGGGATGTCTACTAATGTTGTTTAACCCATCATCCCTATCCCCAGGGGTACAGAGAACCCTTCAAAGTGGGCCCTCTGTCAGCCTGTGGATATGGGGATGTCTACTAATGTTGTTTAAACCCATCATCCCTGTCCCCAGGGGTACAGAGAACCCTTCAAAGTACACTCTCACCCACCCTGGAGTTATGGGGATGTCTACTAATGTTGTTTAACCCATCATCCCTGTCCCCAGGGGTACAGAGAACCCTTCAAAGTACACTCTCACCCACCCTGGAGTTATGGGGATGTCTACTAATGTTGTTTAACCCATCATCCCTGTCCCCTGGGGTACAGAGAAGCCTTCAAAGTTGTCTCTCTGTCACCCTGGAGATATGGGGATGTCTACTAATGTTGTTTAACCCATCATCCCTGTCCCCAGGAGTACAGAGAAGCCTTCAAAGTGGGCCCTCTGTCATCCTGGAGATATGGGGATGTCTACTAATGTTGTTTAACCCATCATCCCTGTCCCCAGGAGTACAGAGAACCCTTCAAAGTACACTCCCACCCACCCTGGAGTTTTTGGGATGTCTACTAATGTTGTTTAACCCATCATCCCTGTCCCCAGGAGTACAGAGAAGCCTTCAAAGTACACTCTCACCCACCCTGGAGTTATGGGGATGTCTACTAATGTTGTTTAACCCATCATCCCTGTCCCCAGGAGTACAGAGAAGCCTACAAAGTGGGCCCTCTGTCATCCTGGAGATATGGGGATGTCTACTAATGTTGTTTAACCCATCATCCCTATCCCCAGGAGTACAGAGAAGCCTTCAAAGTGGGCCCTCTGTCATCCTGGAGATATGGGGATGTCTACTAATGTTGTTTAACCCATCATCCCTGTCCCCAGGGGTAAAGAGAAGCCTTCAAAGTGCGCACTCTCCCACCCTGGAGATATGGGGATGTCTACTAATGTTGTTTAACCCATCATCCCTGTCCCCAGGGGTACAGAGAACCCTTCAAAGTACACTCTAACCCACCCTGGAGATATGGGGATGTCTACTAATGTTGTTTAACCCATCATCCCTGTCCCCAGGGGTACAGAGAAGCCTTCAAAGTACACTCTCACCCACCCTGGAGATCTGGGATGTCTACTAATGTTGTTTAACCCATCATCCCTGTCCCCAGGAGTACAGAGAAGCCTTCAAAGTGGGCCCTCTGTCATCCTGGAGATATGGGGATGTCTACTAATGTTGTTTAAACCCATCATCCCTGTCCCCAGGAGTACAGAGAACCCTTCAAAGTACACTCCCACCCACCCTGGAGTTATGGGGATGTCTACTAATGTTGTTTAACCCATCATCCCTGTCCCCAGGAGTACAGAGAAGCCTTCAAAGTGGGCCCTCTGTCATCCTGGAGATATGGGATGTCTACTAATGTTGTTTAACCCATCATCCCTATCCCCAGGGGTACAGAGAAGCCTTCAAAGTGGGCCCTCTGTCATCCTGGAGATATGGGGATGTCTACTAATGTTGTTTAACCCATCATCCCTGTCCCCAGGGGTACAGAGAACCCTTCAAAGTACACTCTCACCCACCTGGATATATGGTGATGTCTACTAATGTTGTTTAAACCATCATCCCTGTCCCCAGGGGTACAGAGAACCCTTCAAAGTACACTCTCACCCACCCTGGAGTTATGGGGATGTCTACTAATGTTGTTTAACCCATCATCCCTGTCCCCAGGAGTACAGAGAAGCCTTCAAAGTGGGCCCTCTGTCATCCTGGAGATATGGGGATGTCTACTAATGTTGTTTATCCCATCATCCCTATCCCCAGGAGTACAGAGAAGCCTTCAAAGTGGGCCCTCTGTCATCCTGGAGATATGGGGATGTCTACTAATGTTGTTTAACCCATCATCCCTGTCCCCAGGGTTACAGTAAGAACCCTAAATAGTACACTCTCACCCACCCTGGAGTTATGGGGATGTCTACTAATGTTGTTTAACCCATCATCCCTGTCCCCAGGGGTACAGAGAAGCCTTCAAAGTACACTCTCACCCACCCTGGAGATATGGGGATGTCTACTAATGTTGTTTAACCCATCATCCCTATCCCCAGGGTACAGAGAACCCTTCAAAGTGGGCCCTCTATCACCCTGTGGATATGGGGCTGTTTGCCAATGTGGTTTTAAAACCATCCCCCCTATCACCAGGTGTACACGGAGCCCAGCTGGGTCGGGCAGCAAGCACCATGGGGATATGGTGCAGTATGCCTATGCTGTTGGAACCTGTCCCTCCATCACCAGGGGACCTGATAGCTGCCTAATTATTCCTGGGCAACACCCTGTTCTCAGTTTGTATCTTGCTGATGTGGTGCTGTAGGGACACACCAGACCTAGGGGGTGGGAAAGCAGACTGTGACGGAGGGTATGTCAGTCGGATATGTTTCTAGGCTATGGTGGGTAGGTTGCACATCTCACACAGTCCTTGGGGTGCACGACAGTCGGCCTGTGAGGACGACAGCTGACGAGCACTCACATAGTGATGATCTCACACCTCCCACAGCCATTTCAACTCATGTGGAGACACACACAGGGGTGCAATATTTGATCAGGCGCAGTCCAACAGGGATCCCATCCATACCGGACTCTGAATCGCACTGCACTGTGTTGACCAGGGAACCATGGATGGTCAAATAACACCTCCACAGGGCCCACACACAATGTGATCCTCTCCCATGCTCGCACAACTAGGGTGCCCCCACCAGTGGGGACCATGTTCCACACCTCCACGTCCAACACATACCTACATACCTGTATCAGCTGATAACTCTGAAAATAAGGGATTTGTCAACACATACACAACATTGCCCCAGGGATGTGACACCCTCGCACACACTCCCTGTCCCTCTCACACTCTCCCACCCCCTATACCCCACCCCTTTGTCTCCCTCTCTCCCCCACCATTGCAAACATGTCGTGCCTAGGGTGATGATATGGGGTGGGGGGTGGGGAAGCCTGTAGGTGCTGGGCAATGCTGCTGGCTGGTGTCCCATATGATGATGCCTGCAGACCCCCGACAGGCTCCGTGGGTCCCGCCCTCACACTCATAGGCAGGCCTATGCACACATTTCCCAGGGATCACCTGTCACAAGTGTGTGACTGTGCAGGAAATACAGAACACACAGCAGGGCACACGGGCAGGGTGACAGTGGCCAACCATGAATATGGGTATGTTAACTATCCACCTGTGCAGAAGGGTAGGTAATGACCCCAAACAATGTTTGTTTATCAACAGGTGGAGGATCTGAGGAAGAAGGCGCGTGAACTACGGCAGTTCCATGGAGACTTCCTGGCGCGCTATAGCAGGGGGTCACAGACACCCAATGATGGTGAGACTGGACAGGCATGACTCTCAGTTTATAATGTCACATTGGCCCACCAACGTGTGTGTTTAATGCATCTGTAGATGTGTAACGTAAACACTCATGTACGTTTTGATATGTCTGTTAACTTTCACAGGGGGAGAGGAAAGCAGCGGCGAGGGCCACACATCGGCCTACTCACTCCGGCGGCCCACCACCCACCGTTGCAAGGGAGGTGGAGGTGGTGGTGGTGGAAAGCGAGACGGAGGTGGAAGAGGGATCCCAGATCGAGCTGGCGGAGGAGGAGACGGAGGAGGAGCAGCAGATGGGGGAGGGGGGGGAGGAGGAGAGGGAGGAGGAGCAATTGACGGTGTTGGGGGGTGACGAGATGGGAGAGGAGGAGAGGCCCCACAGGCACACCCAGAGGGTGATGCTGCTGGCAGGAGGGCGGCTGCGGGTGAGGGGGGCAATGTGCAACCTGTGTGTGGGGGGGTGCTGGGTTGGGCAGAGAGGGTGGCTGAGAGTGTTTTGGGGAGAGGACAGGGTTGGGGGGGGGGTGCGGGGGAACACAGCACAGCACAGGGCTACGTGGGCCCCCGTCAGACACTGCAGGTGGAAGCTGGGGATAGGCGTCGTCGCACAAACATGTCATCCACAGCCCACGGCATATTGCATGCACATGCCAGCACACAGACCACGGGCACCATTTGCCTATGTGCTGGCAGGTGCATGCATGATGTGCTGGGGGCCATTGATGATGGGCGGCGCGACGTACGCCGAGTCGTTCATGCACTGCAGGGTCTGACGGGGGCTGTCCGGCAGGTGTCCGCCGATGTTGCGCAGCTGCAATGTCGGCGGGCATCTGCCGAAGGGCGTCACAGGCACCTCTGAGAACACCTGTGATGTGCACATGTGCCCTGTGCTGTGCTGTGTTCCACGCACAAAATGGGGATGTTTGTGTGGTGGCATGTTGCCAATGTTTAAATGTTCTATAATAAACATTTGTTTTTGTTATGTGGAAACATGGTCATGTGTCTCCCTCAACCACCCACCATGGATGAATGCCTGGGATATGTCTGTGCATTCTGGACAGGCTGTGGAGGCTGACATGGCTGGCAGACATGGACTGCTTACACATGCCGTCATGGGGCGTAAACGTGTGCAGTGGCTAAGGCCAGGGAAGCCGCATGGGATGTTGAAGTGTGAGGGGGATCCCAGAAACAGCCATGCTGTTGGGTGGATTGAACTGCTAACAAATGTGTCAGCGGAGGGAGGGAAGCCAACATAAGCATGCTACGCATGTCTGCCTGTGCCACATGCATGCCTTGGGGGGGGGCCAGACATGTTCCCACTGTTGTCTTTGATATAGGCTATGACCACAAATATGGAACCAGGTATGCTGGCAGAGGGGGGGGGGCGGGGGGTGATGCCGCTGACGACAGACCATGAGGTATGGGAACAGTACACCTGAGACAACATGGGTCAG